>CM055121.1:85477465-86016071 GCA_029206835.1 Rana muscosa
CTAAAGCTAAATACTGCAGCTCCCTGCCTGTATTTGTATCAGAACACCAGCAATTGTATTGAGGTAAGCTTTAGGTGCACACTGTGCAAAGGACACTAAAGCTAAATACTGCAGCTCCCTGCCTGTATTTGTATCAGAACACCAGCAATTGTATTAAGGTAAGCTTTAGGTGCACACTGTGCAAAGGACACTAAAGCTAAATACTGCAGCTCCCTGCCTGTATTTGTATCAGAACACCAGCAATTGTATTGAGGTAAGCTTTAGGTGCATACTGTGCAAAGGACACAAAAAGCTAAATACTGCTGCCTGTATTTGTATCAGAACACCAGCAATTGTATTGAGGTAAGCTTTAGGTGCACACTGTGCAAAGGACACTAAAGCTAAATACTGCAGCTCCCTGCCTGTATTTGTATCAGAACACTAACAATTGTATTGAGGTAAGCTTTAGGTGCACACTCTGCAAAGGACACAGTAAACTAAGCAAAAATACTGCAGCTAGCGCAATCACCTGCCTGCCTGTCAGTATAGAGAATAACAGGAACGGATCTAGCTAAACTGAATACAGTGTGTAAATATATATACCACACCTAGGATGCATATATATCCTCTACACACTGTAACTGAAGCTAACTGACTCGCCTGCCTGCTCTATCTAACTCAAATCAAATTACACTGTCTCTCTCTCTCTGTCTGTCTTTTAACCAATGCCCCAACACACTACACAAGGCCTCCAAGCCGGCGGCTTATATAGTGTGGGGCATGTACCTACTCCTCTGAGCCAGGATTGGCCAAAGCCACCCTGGCTTTGGCCAATTACGTCTCTCTGTACTTACGGCGCTGTGATTGGCCAAGCATGTGGGTCATAGTGCATGCTTGGCCAATCATCAGCCAGCAATGCACTGCAATGCCGCAGTGAATTATGGGCCGTGACGCGCCACTCGAATTTGGGGCGAACGGCCCATAATGTTCAAGATTCGGCGAACGACCAAACAGACGATGTTCGAGTCGAACATGGGTTCGACTCGAACTCGAAGCTCATCCCTACTGTCGAGTGCTGTGGTAGTTCATTCATGCTTCCTGCCAGATTGTATTTCCTTACCCATACAAGATTCATGGGCAAGCAGATACACTGGCAAATCTGTTGGAGTCCTGCAAAGCACCAGCAATCTGCTGATTGCTGGTGCAATGTGTTACCTGCTCCTAAACGATTAAATAATAAATTGTCATTTTTTTACCTGCAAAATAGGCAAACGTAGGCAATGTGTTAATGTGTCTATGTTTCTAAATCCTTGGTGCATCTCTAGTGCACCCATTTTTTTTCCAGCATACCATGCCATGTGCCTCCTTGTCTCCTAGTGTACCTCTTAGCTTCTAGCATGCCCCTGTGCACCTCCATGACTCCTATGTCTCCAAACAGACACACTGCAGTTGTATGTCCTTCTATGCTACTTCATCAGTACCCTTTGCTGTATTTTCCCCTTAGATATGCTCCTGCAATCACCTGGTTTATCCTTCTCTCAGCAAACATAGACCCCTGCTTGTGATAACTATACTTCATTATTGGCAAAATCAACAAGTACAGTATTTTCTGTACTTGCTAAAAATATTCTTAGCTTGAAAAATAAAAATTAATGCAGCCACGACACCTAAGAACTGGTAACTTGCGATATATTCAATTTTGTTCTTGGGCTTAGATATCCCTTTTAAACCAAATTAATAAGGCCTTTGGCACTAAAATGGCCATGCTTGCTAATATGTCTTAACCACTTCATATCCGGGCCATTGTAGTTTGACGGCCACAAGGTGGCTCTAAAATGCCGGGAGGCCGTCTATTGACAGCCTCGGGGCGCGCGCCCGCCGCATCACTCAGGGGCCGATGCGCGTGCCTGGCGGCTGCGATGTCCGCCAGGCCACCGCGATTGGCAGTTACAGAGCCAGGACTGTGAAACTGTGTGTGTAAACACACAGATCCACGTCCTGTCAGGGAGAGGAGACTGATGGTGTGTCCCTTGTACATAGGGACAACCATCGGTCACCTCCCCCACAGTAAGAATCACTCCCAGGAAACACATTTAACCCCTTGATCGCCCCCTAGTGTTAACCCCTTCCCTGCCAGTCACATTTATACAGTAATCAGTGCATTTTTATAGCACTGTTCGCTGTATAAATGTGAATGGTCCCAAAAATATGTCAAAAGTGTCCGATGTGTCCGCTGTAATATCGTAGTCCTGACAAAAATCGCAGATAACCGTCATTACTAGTAATAAAAAAAATATATAGAAAAGAATGTCATAATTCTATCCCCTATTTTGTAGACACTATAACTTTTGCGCAAACCAATCACTATACGCTTATTGCGATTTTTTTACCAAAAATATGTAGAAGAATACGTATCGGCCTAAACTGAGAATTTTTATTTTATTTTTTTAAATTGGGATATTTATTATAGCAAAAAGTAAAAAATATTGTGTTTTTTTCAAAATTGCTAGTCTTATAGCGCAAAAACAAACAAACGCAGAGGTGATCAAATACCACCAAAAGAAAGCTCTATTTGTGGGAAAAAAAGGACATCAATTTTGTTTGGGAGCAACGTCGCACGACCACGCAATTGTCATTCAAAGCGTGACAGTGCTGAAAGCTGAAATTTCGCCTGGGCAGGAAGGGGGCATATGTGCCCAGTAAGCAAGTGGTTAAATACTAGTTTGAAGATTAAAGGTAATTTTGTTAAATTACAGTTTTTTTTGTTATCCACAGGAAGTGACAGCCAAAAATGAACCAAGTTTACAGAAATGTATCACTTTTCATCCTACTTTGTGGTGTATTTGTGACATTAAAATTCTGATTAAAAGCCACAGATTTAAAAAACAAACCACTGTTGATAAGTTTATTTAGAAGCAGAATATGAAAATGAAAAAAAAGATGCATTGCTCTGAAAAATTATAATACTTACAGATATTAGATCCCAGTTCCTGTTCTGAACAGGTTCACCTGTGGAGAACAAGCCAGACCCAATAACAGTATTCAGTAGCTGACTGTTTAGTGCTCCATAGGGATGAGCTTTATGTTCGAGTCGAACATGAGTTCGACTCGAACATTGGCTGTTCGCCCGTTCCGCGAACAGCGAACAATTTGGGGTGTTCGCTGCAAATTCGAAAAGCCGCGGAACACCGTTAAAAGTCTAGGGGAGAAATCAAAAGTGCTCATTATAAAGGTTAATATGCAAGTTATTGTCATAAAAAGTGTTTGGGGACCTGGGTCCTGCCCCAGGGGACATGTATCAATGCAGAAAAAAGTTTTAAAAACTGCATTTTTTTCGGGAGCAGTGATTTTAATAATGCTTAAAGTGAAACAATAAAAGTGAAATATTCCTTTAAATTTCGTAGCTGGGGGGTGTGTATAGTATGCCTGTAAAGTAACGCATGTTTCCCGTGTTTACAAATGTCCCTGCACAAAATTTAATTTCTAAAGGAAAAAAAGTAATTTAAAACTACTATGAATATTAAGGGGAACCCCCAACCAAAAAAAAAACATGGGGGTCCCCCCAAAAATCCATACCAGACCCTTATCCGAGCATGAAACTTGGCAGGCCACAGAAAAAAAGGGGGGATGAGAGAGTGCCCCCCCTCCTGAACCATACCAGGCCACATGCCCTCAACATGGGCTGTCCCCATGTTGATGAGGACAAGGGCCTCATCCCCACAACCCTTGCCCGGTGGTTGTGGGGGTCTGCGGGCGGGGGACTTATCGATATCTGGAAGCCCCGTTTAACAAAGGGGAACTCCAGATCCCGGCCCCCCCTATGTGAATTGGTAACGGGGTACATTGTACCCCTACCATTTCACAAAGAAAGTGTAAAAATTTGGGGGTTCCCTATAATAAGGATGGGTGACCCCTCCCCCTTACGCATCATGGGGGTTTTGTTCCTGCTGGAGAGGGGAGACTGTAGCATCACTGGAAAATGGATCATCGTTGGAAATTGACGGGATTACATCGCTGGAATTATATATTTTTTTAAATAAAGGACTTTCTGTGTCTGTGTGTTTTTTACAAACTTTTACACTTTCTTTGTGAAATGGTAGGGATACAATGTACCCCGTTACCAATTCACATGGGGGGGCCGAGATCTGGAGTTCCCCTTTGTTAAAGGGGGCTTCCAGATTTCGGTAAGCCCCCCGCCTGCAGACCCCCACAACCACCGGGCAAGGGTTGTGGGGTGAGGCCCTTATTCTCATCAACATGGGGACAGCCTCCCCATGTTGAGGGCATGTGGCCTGGTATGGTTCAGGAGGGGGGGAGCTCTCGCCCCCCCCTCTTTTCCTGCGGCCTGCCAGGTTGCGTGCTCGGATAAGGGCCTGGTATGGATTTTTGGGGGGACCCCACCCCATTTTTTTTTTGGTGCGGGGTTCCCCTTAAAATCCATACCAGACCTGAAGGGTCTGGTATGGATTTTTGGGGGGGACCCCACATAATTTTTTTTATTTGGTGCGGGGTTCCCCTTAATATCCATACTAAACCTGAAGGGTCTGAAATGGAATTTGGGGGGACCCCCCACTTTTTTTTTTTTGGTTCGGGGTTCCCCTTAATATTCATACCAGACCCAAAGGGCCTGGTAATGGACTGTGGGGGGACCCCTGCCATTTTTTTCAATGACTTTTATCTTTATTGCCGGGACCCGACAATTCATGAATAGCTGCTAATAGTTTTAAATTACTTTTTTTCCTTTAGAAATTACATTTTGTGCAGGGACATTTGTAAACACGGGAAACATGCGCTACTTTACAGGCATGCTATACACATCCCCCAGGTATGAAATTTAAAGGAATATTTCACTTTTATTGTTTCACTGTAAGCATTATTAACCACTTTGCCCCGGACCATTTTGGCTGGTTAAAGACCAGGCCCCTTTTTTCGATTCGGCACTGCGTCGCTTTAACTGACAATTGCGTGGTCGTGCAACGTGTCTCCCAAGCAAAATTGATGTCCTTTTTTTCCCACAAATAGAGCTTTCTTTTGGTGGTATTTGATCGCCTCTGCGTTTTTTATTTTTTGCGCTATAAACAAAAATAGAGCGACAATTTTAAAAAAATGCAATATTTTTTAGTTTTTGCTATAATAAATATCCCCCAAAAATATATAAAAATACTTTTTTTTTCCTCAGTTTAGGCCTATAAGTTTTCTTCTACATATTTTTGTTAAAAAAAATCACAATCGGCGTTTATTGCTTGGTTTGCGCAAAAGATTTGGTGTTTACAAAATAGGGGATAGTTTTATGGCATTTTTCTAAAAAAAATTTTTTTACTAGTAATGGCGGCGATCAGTGATTTTTTTTGTGACTGTGACATTATGGCGGACACATTGGACACTTTTGACACATTTTTGGGACCATTGTCATTTTCACAGCGATCAGTGCTATAAAAATGCACTGGTTACTGTGAAAATTACACTGGCAGTAAAGGGATTAACCACTAGGTGGCGGTAAAGGGGTTAAGTGTGCCCTGATAAGTGTTTCTAACTGGGGGGGTTGGGATCTGTGTGACATGACACCGATCTCCGCTCCGAGTACACGGAGCCGAGATCTGTGTCATTGTTACTAGGCAGAGCAGGGAGATGCTTGTTTACACAAGCATCTCCCTGCTCTATGCCTCTGTGAGACGATCGCTGGGATCTCCGCGGTGATCGAGTCCGCGGGACCCACGGTCCGACTCAGGGGGCTAAGGCAGCAGGGTCGCTAGCGTGCCGCCGGCGGCACGTGCGCGACCCCCACGTCAGGCAGTTAAAGGGGACGTACAGGTACGTTGATGTGCCTGTACGTGCCATTCTGCCGACGTATATCTACTGGAGGCGGTCGGCAAGTGGTTAAAATCACTGCTCCCGAAAAAACGGCACTTTTTTTTTTGCATTGATACATGTCCCCTGGGGCAGGACCCAGGTCCCCAAACACTTTTTATGACAATAACTTGCATTTTATCTTTTAAAATTAGCACTTTTGATTTTTTATGTTCGTATCCCATAGACTTTAACGGTGTTCGCGCGTTCGAATAAATTTTTTGCCTGTTCGCATGTTCTGGTGCAAACCGAACAGGGGGGTGTTCGGCTCAACCCTAGTGCTCCAGCTGAGGTGAACATAGCCCTTTTCTGATCACTTTAGATAGATCATAGCATAAAGGCTTACAGAAATAAAATAAAACAACTCACTGTGCTTATACAAAATAAGAGATTGGGAAAAATAAGTGTGTGTAATAGAAGTTAAAAAGTGTGCTCTCCTTATATAAAAAAAAGCTATTATAACTATAAGTAGGGATGAGCCGAACACCCCCCGGTTCGGTTCACACCAGAACCTGCGAACGGACCGAAAGCTCGCGCGAAATTTAGAACCCTATTAAATACAATGGACGCGAACGTTCGAAATGTAAAGTGCTAATTATAATGGCTAATATGCATGTTATTGTCCTAAAAAGGGTTTGGGGACCCGTGTCCTGCCCCAGGGGACATGTATAAATGCAAAAAATAAGTTTTAAAAACTGACGTTTTTTTCGGGAGCAGTGATTTTAATGATGCATAAAGTGAAAAAAAAAAGTCAAATATTCCTTTAAATATCGTACCTGGGGGGTGTCTAAAGTATGCCTGTGAAGGGGCAGGTGTTTCCCGTGTTTATAGCTGTCCCTGCACAAACTGACATTTCTAAAGGAAAAAAAGCCATTTAAAACTGCTTGCGGCTTTAATGTAATGTCTGGTCCCGGCAATATGGATGAAAATCATTGAGAAAAATGGCATGGCTCGTTCTCGAGCTCGTGCTGGCTTTGGGCTTGGTGTTGCAGTTAACACTGTAACCCGAGTTCATGGACTAAGAATTGGTTGCTCCAGCGGGACCAATTCTCTCATATGCCTCTGCTGCGGGAAATCCATGAGAATAATCCTGATGATTTCAGGAATTATCTCAGGATGACGGACCCCGTATTTCACCGTCTGTTGGATTTGCTGTCCCCCTATATCACGAGGCAGGACACTGTGATGCGCCAGGCCATCACTGCCGAGCAGAGGCTTATTGCCACGTTGAGATACCTGGCGACTGGGAGAAGCTTGCAGGACCTCAAGTTCTCAACAGGCATCTCTCCCCAGGCTCTCGGGATCATTATCCCTGAGACGTGTTCGGCCATCATTCAGGTCCTGCAGAAGGACTATATGAAGGTAATTTTTCTCCTTTAACCTCACATTATATGTTTTGATTGTTTTTGAATCTTCTTATTTTTTCCCTCCTAACCCAAATTTGCCTGTTTGTAATATCCTGGTAATGTCCCCATTTCCCCCATGCATTTTTTGACCTGTAAAGGCCTTTTTGGGCCCTCCATGCCTATTTCCCTTCACTAACCTCTCCAGCATGCTATCGTGGGCGCAAACCCAGCTAGCCTTCTATTTTCCTTTTCCTTTTTGTGGGGTCATTGCCCGCGTAGTTTGACAACCCTCCCTCCCCCCCCCCTAAAGATGTTACCAATTTTTTAGTTCTCAATCAAGCTCAGCAGAGTGGTCGAGCCTTTTTTTGGATCCCCCACAATCACCTTAGGCCCCCCCCCCTTAGTTTATTTTAGAATGTCCACTCAGCGGGGGTGAGGCATCTGCTAAGTGGGCCTTTGTTTATTGGTAGGAAATACTCCCTTAAATAATAATGTTAGAATGATGTTGGTCAACAATGTTTTTGTGTGTAATCTGCTTGCACTGTAAACATAAACCGTACTAATGTCTTCTTTTTGTTTGACTCCACAGTTCCCTAGCACACCACAGGAATGGCTGACTGTGGCCTCCCAATTTGCCCAGCGGTGGGATTTCCCCAACTGCGGAGGGGCAATTGATGGGAAGCACGTCCACATAGTGCCGCCACCCCGTTCGGGGTCATACTATTTTAACTATAAATGTTTTAATAGCATAGTGTTATTGGCGGTGGTGTACGAGTTCCTGTATGTGGACGTGGGGAAGAACGGCCGGATGTCAGATGGCGGAGTATTCGCTGAGACGGAGTTCGCTCACCGTCTGCAGGCTGGGGGTCTTGCACTGCCTCCAGATGCAGAGAACGTGGAAGGGCTACCGTTCGTTTTCATCGCGGATGAAGCTTTTGGACTAGGACCACACCTCATGCGGCCGTTTCCCCAACGCACCCTCACCCCGGAGAGGAGGGTTTTTAATTACCGGCTGGCCAGAGCCCGGAGAGTTGTGGAGAATGCCTTCGGGATAATGGCCAGCCGGTTCCGCCTGTTCCAGACAGCTATCAATTTGGCGGATTATAAACTGAACAACATTGTGTACTGCTGCTGCTTGTTGCACAATTTTTTAAGAAAATACTCCACAAATTATGTGTCATCAGTTGGGTCTGAGGCCGGTCCCTCTGAACTGATAAATCTGACCGGCCTCAGCACTGCCCGTACTGGCTTGGCCCCCCAAAGTGCCCGTGAAGTACGTCAGAAATACGTAGAGTACTTCACGGGTAGGGGGGCCATCGCAATGCCAGACCACATCTGAACTTTGATGTTACCTTTTTTAAATAAACAAAAATATTTGATTTACTACAAACTTGTGTTGTCATTCTTTGATTTGTGGTTTATGTGTCTCCCAGGTTCTAGTAGTGCCAAGTGTATTTCTCCTTATTAGTAAATAGCCTCCAATCTCAGAGGTAAAAACACTCATTTTGCATCTTCAGAACTGCTATTAAGCATAGAAACAACCAGGCACACCTTTTTTCGACTTCCCCAATGTTTTTATTGATTGCAACACAGTTTTGGTTTTTTTTCTAAAGATTTTTTTGGGGTGTTTTGTGTGGATTTTTTTGCAGAAACATGCATGGGTCAAAAGCCACATTTTTTTCCATTAAAAAGTAATAGAATAACAGAGTGAAAAATACAAACAGGAGATGGGGTGATGTTACCCCTGATCCATCCCAAATGTGAAGAAACACACTTTCTTTTTGGGGCTCAAATGGGTATCTTCAACATGATCCCATGGCTAGGGTAAACATGTGCTATCTGCCATCATGGGGGATCAATGGACGTGCTTTGGGGGTGAAAACCCTTCCTCTCCCCTACTTGAGGAGGGAGGAAGAGGTTGCACCCCCAAAACAGGGACATAGATATCCTGTAACGGCAGATAGCACATGTTGAGTCTTCAGTGTGTGCATCTTCACATTTGGGCTGGTGGAAATCCCATAGAAAAATTCCAACACATAACAAAACACACAAATAGGGGGGGGGGGTCACACTATTCTCCCCAAAATATCTATCATGTTTTTATATTTTTGCTCAATCACAATCATTCTCTTTCTCATAATGTCCATTTCGCTACTGCATTCCATGATTTCCTGAATGATTATTTTTGCGCTGGCACTCGAGAATGGAGGATTTGGACTTCCTGACACACCCCCACGTTCAGTCCCTAAAAAGAAAAAAATATTTTAAAACTATGCAGGCCTACATCTGTATTTACCTTGAAGTTGTGGTGACAGACACTGACCTGTTGTGCTGATAAGCTCCACCTCTCCTTCCTCCACCTCTCCTTACTCCACCTCCACTTTCTCCCCCTCCGCTTCCTGAACGTGCTGAACTTTTTCTGCTTTGGGATCTTCAGGGAGTTTCTGTGGTGTTGGGTTCCTCGTCTCATGAGCATGGTGTCCTCCCACTCTCCTCTCCCCTATGGGAATATAAAAAAAAATGTATCCTTTTAGCCCACAGACTTTTTAGGCCTGAAAATGGATTCTCAATGTTTTAAAGTGGGGTCCAATTGATATTTGGCCCTGAGTTTCAAGATGAACATATGAGATCTTGCAAACTCAACAAAGCAACATGTTATTTTGGAGGACACTCACAAATTCACTTGGATAAACACCAAGGTATCCACTGGACCACCTGCTCTTCCCCCAAACATGTTTGGCACATATCCACGTAAACTACATGTGGGCATGCCTCATTTTACTTCAACAATGTTTATCTACACATTGTTGGCTAGATGATGTGTTGTAAGGAAATTTAGAATGTGAATGAAAGAATAAACTGTATTCTGGGTAAAGGAGATGACACTCCAGCAGTTGTGTACTCTTTTTTGTTCTTCATCAAGATACTATACTCTGGGCCCCAGAGTATAGTATCTTGATGAAGAACAAAAAAGAGTACACAACTGCTGGAGTGTCATCTCCTTTACCCAGAATACAGTTTATTCTTTCATTCACATTCTAAATTTCCTTACAACACATCATCTAGCCAACAATGTGTAGATAAACATTGTTGAAGTAAAATGAGGCATGCCCACATGTAGTTTACGTGGATATGTGCCAAACATGTTTGGGGGAAGAGCAGCAATTTTTGGTTCAACACATTTAGCAAATAAGTGGACTCTCCACTTAACAGAAAAGTTGAGATTTTAAAATGTGAAACCAGTCAAGCCAAGCACATGGTGCAAAACATGGAAGAATACATATTACAATGTGAAAGAACACAGTAAAATAAACTTACTTTTTTCAATGCTTTTTATAAGCTTCCTATACTGCTCCGGCTCCCTGAGCTTCAGGTCTGACCACCATTTACGGAGTTGTTCCTTGGATCTCCTGACCCCATATTTTTTATAGAGAGTCTTCGCAACTTTGGCCATAATTTGTGACTTCCGGAGATTAGGGGTGTCGTATGGGCCATGCTTGCCGTCGTAATCCTTCCTCCTCAGAATGTCCACCATCTCCGCCATCTCAGAAAAAGACATATTAGTCGCCTTGTATCTTTTTTGACTGGATTGGGACGTTTCCGCCTCCGGGCTTTCCTCGTTGGTAATTTCAAGTAAAGAAGCCACATGTCGCCGACATGTCGCCGTCTCACACTGTGCGCCGATCGTTAAGGGGCAGGGAAATCCTGGAAAAGTCCGTCATGGGCGGGCGACGAGGGCGGAGTTACACGCATGCGCAGGGTATAAAAAGGGGAAAGAAGTTATTAGGGATGCACGGAGTAAGGACGACCGGAAGTGAACCAACGAAGTGAACTAAGGTAAGAAGGGAACTCAGGCCTGCAGTGGCCTATAATGGTTCATGATTGTAAAGGGCAATATTGTGATAAGTTGAGGAGAATCAATTCTGATCCTTTACTTTTTTTTCTTTTGTTTTTTACTTGTTGTTCAAAAAAGATGCAGAAACTACGAGAACCGGAGGTGATGCTGATTTTTATAGAAAAATATAGGGAACAGCGCAACCTGTGGGAACTGAAACACCCAGCGTACCACAAGAGTGATGTACGTCGGGCAACTATTAGCAAGTTAGCAGAGGATATGAAGCCATGGATCCCAGATGCAGACTACACTATGATCAATAATAAAATCAACAACCTGCGTAATTCCTATAAAAAAAAATACAAGGAAGTGCGCCAGTCAAAGAGATCAGGAGCAGCAGCTGACGATGTAGTAAAGCCCAAGCTGTGGTACTACAGACATCTTCAATTTCTGGATGACCAGATCGAGGCCAGGGAATCTATTTCCAGCCTTCCCTCAACCCTTCCTTCCACCCTTCCCTCCAGCGTTCCTTCAACCCTTCCCTCCACCCCTGCAGAGGCGGAGGAGGAGCCTCCCGAGCTAGAAGAGCCAGATCTTCACATCTTCAGCCCGGTATAGTATTTTTGATCATAAGTATTGTCCACTAAGTAATATTGTGTTGAACTGTTTGGATTAGCCATAAATGATATCACCCCCCCCCAAAAAAAAAAAAAACAGGAAAGAGATCAAAATTGTGTGTGATAGATTCCCCAAATAATCCAATTTTTCATTTTCTTTTAAAAACAGGATGAGGCAAGCCAGGAGGAAGAGGGTCAGGAGTGTGGCAGGCAGGAGGAGTCAGGGCCAAGTGGGACTCAGCAGGTCCCCAGGCCTAGTGGCAGCACCGTCTCCCAAGTGGCTCCCCTCCACGTCAGACCGCCAAAACAACGGCGGATGACACAAGTGGAGGAGGAGTCACTAAAGATGATTCAGGAGGCTGCTGCTATCATGAGGGCCCCCCTCAACCCTATGGAGGGGTTTAGCACCTATCTGGCGGATAAGCTGCTCAGAATGGAGGCGGGACAACGGGCCCTTTGTGAGCACCTTATATATATGGCCGTACACATGGGGGCGAGGGGGCTGCTGACTGAGGCCACCCATATCTCGCAGCAGGCCAATCCCTCTCCTCCTTCTCCTCCTCCTCCTGCCACATCACCACCCACAGTGGCCCAGCCTGCAAGGGTGCGTGGACGGGGCCGTGGAGAGAACGCTGCAGAGAGGCATGGAAGGAAGGCTACAGGGAAGAGCAGGAGGTGATTCCCTGGCCTCGAGCTGCTCATCCAGAAATTGAAGGTTGATGGAGTACCACAGCTTGGGATGATGTATGTCTTTGGCTGCTGCTCCTGATTTCCTGCTGTTGTTGATTTTATTATTGATCATAGTCAGGTCTGCATTTGGGATCTAATGACTTCATATTCTCTGCTAATTTCTGAATAGTTGCCCTTCGGTTTTTGTTTGTTTTTTGTCCGAAATAAAGGGAAATTTGATTTCAGCCAACATGCATGCCTGATGTGTTTTTTTTGGAAGTAGCAATAAGATTTCATAAATACAATGTGTAATTAATAACAAGGGACACCAACCTCCATGAGTAAAAAATAAAAATAATATGTTGTTCTGAGAAATTGACACACCAAAAAATGCACAACAAATTTAAAGACAAAAACAAAAAAAAAGGTGTAATTTGTGAGGTCGGCCTTGAAGAATTAAACTAATTATTCCTAAGATCACAAGAAAGAAGAAAGACATATGTTTGTCAGAACTCAGGAGAAAGATCTGCTGCCAAAATGACATTTTAAAGACCGTTCTAAAGCAACAAAACATGCGCTGCATTAAACGAAGCAATAACTTGCAGAATGACGAATGTGCTCTCTCCATTAGGAACGCTAGTTTTACCAGAACGAGCGCTCCCGTCTCCTAATTCAGTCTGAGCATGCGTGGGTATTTTAACCGATGGACTTGCCCATAGACGATCGGAAATTCCCATCGGTTTTTTATCCATCGGAAAAATTGAAAACAAGTTCTATTTTTTCCATCCGATGGAAAAAAGACCGATGGGTACCATACACGATCGGTTTGTCTGATGAAAACCATCCATCGGACGGTTTTCATCAGTTCAACCGATCGTGTGTACGGGGCTTTACAGGAGAGAATTTCCCTTCCTAGGGGTAGATTTCCTCACACTTCCTGTTGTCTCCTTCCATTTGCAAGTAGGAGTCGTTTGTAAATTGGATGTTTTAAAGTAGGGGCCTGCCGTAGAAATTTGCCCCTTAGGTGTTGGTTTTGCCACAACACTGTAAGCCCTCACAGTTACTCTTGGTGGGCGCTGGAAAGCACTGCTGTCAACTATTATATCAGGAATTGTAATTACATGCCATTGTTGAACAGTGGTAGGAAAAATTGGGCCTTTGGTGGTGGGGCTGGTGCCACAACACTGTAAGCCCTCACAGTTACTCTTGGTGGGCGCATGAATGGGCCCTGCTGTGAATTATTAGATCAAGAATTGTAATTTCATGCCCCTGTTGAACAGGGGCTGAAAAATTGGGCCTTTGGTGGTGGCGGTGGTGCCACAAGACTGTAAGTCCTTACAGTTACTCTTGGTGGGTGCAGGAATGGGCCCAGCTGTGAAATATAAGATCAAGATTTGTTATTGCATGCCCCTGTTGAACAGGGGCAGAAAAAGTTGGGCATTAGGCACTGGTGCTGGTGCCACAACACTGCAACCCCTCACAGATACTGTACTTAGAGCGCAGCAATGAGCCCTGCTCAAAGCATTGCATAAAAAATTGTAAATACACGCCCCTGTTAAACAGGGGCTGAAAAATTGGGCCTTAGGCACTGGTGCTGGTGCCACGACACTGCAACCTCTCCCAGATACTGTACTTAGAGTGCAGCAATGAGCCCTGTTGCAAAGTTTTAGACCAAGAATTGTAATTACATGCCCCTGTTAAACAGGGGCAGAAAAATTGGGCCTTAGGCACTGGTGCCAAAACACTGCAACCCCTCACAGATACTGTACTTGGAGCGCAGCAATGAGCCCTGCTGCAAAGCATTGCATAAAAAACTGTAAATACACGCCCCTGTTAAACAGGGGCTGAAAAATTGGGCCTTAGGCACTGGTGCTGGTGCCACGACACTGCAACCTCTCCCAGATACTCTAGTTGGAGTGCAGTAATGAGCCCTGCTGCAAAGCATTGCATCAAATATTGTAATTACATGCCCCTGTTAAACAGGGGCTTAAAAATTGGGCCTTAGCCACTGGTGGCGGCATCCAGAACCAAAAATGTTCTTCCAAGCTATCAGCAGGATCATTGAGGAGGAAGAGGATAGTCAGTCAACATAACAGGACATTCACTCAGCATTAGCATAGGCAGTCTTGAAGGGATGTGACATTTAAAAAAAAAAATATTTGGTTACATCAGCTTCAGGTGCTTGGTAGCTGGTGGTGATCCAAGACTGATTCATCTTTATGAATGTCAGTCGATCAACCGAGTCGGTGGACAGGCGCACCCTGTGATCGGTAACAAAGCCTCCAGCAGCCCTGAATGTGCGTTCCGAAAGAACGCTGGATGCAGGACAGGCCAGTAGCTCAATTGCATACTGTGCAAGCTCTGGCCAGTGATCCATCCTCAAGACCCAATAAGCCAGCGGATTTTCGGTATGAAAGGTGTCCAAGTCTGACCTTGCCCCTAGGTATTCCTGGACCATGTAAATCAGACGCTGGCAATGGTTGCTGGAACCGATCATACCTTGGAGCTGCGGACTAAAAAATTGTCTGAACGCATCGGTCAGACGGCCACCTTCTCCTACGCTCTTTCTTTGACTGACCGAAGCCTCAGCAACACGTTGTCCAGGACCAGGAGTTTGTAATCTCCCAGTCTCTGGGAACGCGTTGCACAGACCTTTCTGCAAGGCCTCCCGGAGATGTCTCATCCTCTGCTCTCTCTGCGATGGCAAGATAAGGTCCACAACCTTACCCTTGCAACGTGGATCAAGGAGGGTTGCCAGCCAGTAATGATCCCTCTCTTTGATAGCACGAATACGAGGATCCTTCCGCAGGCTTTGCAGGATCAGGGAGGCCATGCAGCGTAGGTTTGCTGAGGCATTCGGTGCGGAGTCCTCTGGGTCACTGAGGATGACATGATCCACAGCCACCTCCTCCCAGCCACGTACAAGTCTATGGGTGTCTTGGGACTGTAATTGATCCCTTGAAGACTGCTGCTGATGCTGAGTGCTAGTCTCCACCTCCATGCTGACACAATCCTCCTCCTCCTCCTCGTCCTCTTCCTGTGTGATAGTCGGGCCAGCAGGAACACTGTCTGGATAAATGGGGCCTTGAGAGGTAAGGAAGTCCTCCTCATCCTGCCTCTGTTCTGCCTCAAGTGCCCTGTCCATTATTCCACGCTGCGTGTGCTCCAACAGGTGGACAACAGGGACAGTGTCACTGATGCATGCACTGTCACTGCTCACCATCCTTGTGGCCTCCTCAAATGGTGCCAGGACAGGGCATGCATCCCTGATCATGGCCCACTGGTGTGGGGAAAAAAATCCAAGATCCCCTGACCCTCTCCTGTTGCCATATTGCAACAGATACTCATTTTTGGCCCTCTGCTGCGTGTGCAGCCACTGCAGCATGGCCAACGTAGAGTTCCACCTGGTGGGCATGTCACAGATTAGGCGGTTCTTGGGCAGGTTGTAATCCTTTTGCAGCTCAGCCAGCCGAGCACTGGCATTATATGACCGGCGGAAATGCCCACAGAGTTTCCTGGCCTGCCTCAGGACCTCCTGTAAGCCCGGGTACCTGCCCAAGAACAGCTGCACCACCAAGTTAAGGACGTGAACCAAACAGGGCACATGGGTCAGTTGTCCCTGTCGGAGGGCGGAGAGGAGGTTGGTGCCATTGTCGCAAACCACCTTTCCTGGCTTAAGCTGGCGTGGCGTCAACCACCTCTGAGCCTGCCCCTGCAGAGCTGACAGAATCTCTGCCCCAGTGTGGCTCCTGTCTCCCAAGCACACCAGCTCAAGCAACACATGGCATCTTTTTGCCTGCGTACTGGCATAGCCCATTGAACGCCTACAGAGCACCGCTTGTTCCGAAGACAAATCAGCACAGGAAGAGGCCATGGAGGAAGAAGAAGAGGAGGGGGTGGAGGAGAGAGGTGTGTCAGAATCACCAGTAGTAACATTTTGGAGGCGTGGTGGCGGAACAACCTCCAACACTACTGCACCTTGTCCTGCATCCTTCCCAGTTGCCAGCAGAGTCACCCAATGTGTTGTGAAAGATAGGTAATGTCCCTGTTCATGCCTGCTGGACCATGAGTCAGCGGTAATGTGCACCTTACCGCTGACCGCTCTGTCCAGCGAGGCCAAGACATTGCCTTCTACATGCCGGTAGAGAGCCGGAATCACCTTCCGTGAGAAAAAGTGGCGTTTGGGAACATGCCACTGAGGAACCGCACATTCCACAAACTCACGGAAGGGGGCAGAGTCTACCAACTGATAAGGCAGCAGTTGAAGTGCTAGCAATTTAGCCAAGCTAGCATTCAACCGCTGGGCATGTGGATGGCTGGGAGCGAACTTCTTTCGGCGGTGCAGCAGCTGGGGCAGAGAAATTTGCATGGTACAATCGGACGGCGGTGTACCGATAGCAGATTGCCCGCAAGTACTTGGCTGTGACACACCTAATTCTACACTGTAACGGGTGGGCCCATGGAACCCAGAAGTTCTTAGAAAGTGTGAGCCAGGAAATAATGGACATTGAGAATATGTATTGGATTGCTTTAAAATGGGTCTGTAATATTATTCCACAATATTTCCCAGGATATCTGTAAATAACTATTTTTGTTAATCCTGAACTCAACAGGTTAATTGAAAAGGGCTGATGTGTTCTAAAGATCCTTTCATTGTGAATAGAGATAATTAACTCTGTACTTGTGTGTATATAAAGGTCAGGCCTAGTCATTTAAACTAAAAAGGGATTAGCTAACAAACCCACTTATTGTCTCTTAAGAGATGTCAAAATAATGTGTATTGTAGGAGACAGTAAGGCTAGCCTAAAGGTCATGTGTCTGAGTCATCAGCTGTAGTTAATTAGGTCATGTAAATTAGGTCTGGTCAGAAGGGCTTTGTGAGAGGAAAGAAAAGAAACTCCTCTCTCTGTGTATAAAACTTGCAGTGTTTCAATAAAAAGTGTCAGTCCAGTTGGAAAGATACAGAGCGTTTGTCTCATATGTTTGGAAGGATTAATCCTATGGGAAGCGGTCGCCTGACTGTGGAGGATTGGCAGTGGATGTGTGTCCAGAGAGGGAATATCCTAAACGGCGTTAACCCCTTTCATACTTGGGGTGCCGTTACATTGGTTGGCAGCGGTGCGATTTTCCCTCCAGTTACTGGGACACTCCAAACCACCACTGTGAATGACCAGCTATGCAGCCTGCAGGAAAGCCACGCTGAAAGACTTACTTGAGAGCCGTGGAGGGACCGGTGGGACAAATAACAAGGCCACCTTGATCAGGGAGCTAGCCGAGATGGATCAGAGGGATGGTGATGCAGGACCCCGGTCAGTTGTAGACTTGTTTCAGCAAAGAGTTCAAGAGCGGTTGGCATTATATGGGGCTAACCCATCAGAGACCGCTATACAGAAAGCCATTAGAGACCTAAAGATGCAGCGCCTGTCCGTAAGTTGCCCTTTCGGGCGTTCAAACTATTTAAGGAAGGAGAGGAGGAAATTGAAGCGTTCCTGCTGGACTTTGAGAGACTATGCCAGATGCATGAAGTACTGCCCCAAGATTGGGTCGTCTTACTGGCAAGTAATTTAACTGGCAGAGCGGCGGATGCGTATCGGGCCCTGGAGGATGAGGACGCTAAAGACTATGACCGGGTAAAAGAAGCTCTGCTAGCCCGATTTGCCATTACACCCGAAGCCAGCCGGATTAAGTTTAGAGAATCCTGGAAACAAACCCACATAACATACGTGGAGTGGGCACATCGTCTGCAGCGAAACCTGAAGGGCTGGTTTCAGGGAAGCCGCGCTCATACCATAGAGGACATCACCCAGCTAGTACTCTTAGAACAGTTCTTTAACCACACCCCTCCGGTATTACGGGATTGGGTGCGAGATAAGCGACCACGGACTGTACAGCAAGCGGCTACTTTGGCCGATGAATATCTGGACTCTCGAAGGTCAGGCGGAAGCGAGCGCTATCCACTATCTCGCCTCAGTTTACCAGCCTCTAACCCAAATACAGCACCACCTCCAGCGGCCACTTATCTTCAGCAGCCCAGGTTCAACTCCCAGGACTACTCACAACCCATCAGGTGTTTCGGATGTAAACAGCTAGGGCACAAAAAGACAGACTGTCCGTTGAATCCAGCCATCCAGTCCCAGTCATGGAGACAGCCAGTAAGGGGGAGCCCCCACACATCCATGCCTGCGGCCCACTGCGTTGAGGAGGAAGAACATTGGGGCGTCCTGCACGAGGCTGATCCAATACAAGCAGCTAACCGGGACAACAGGCAACAACACAGGCAGACTGTCCGGGTTAATGGAACGGTAGCCAATGGCCTACGTGATAGTGGCGCTACCATGACCCTACTACAGAAGAACCTCATCCCAGAGAGCCAACACACCGGAGACACTGTAGCCGTAAGAGTAGCGGGAGGTACCATCTTCCGGCTACCCGTTGCCCGGGTTCGCCTGGATTGGGGGGTTGGTTCGGGACACGTGAATGTAGGGGTGATGAAGGATTTTCCAGCGGATGTACTACTGGGGAATGATTTGGCCCCCCTCCTTTCTGCTTACGCCCCGATGGGCCCCGATGGGCCCCGATGAAGTTAACCCAGTGACTACCTGTGCCTAGACACGTACTGCTATAACCAGCCCGCTTGCTGCTGAGACCCAGGTGAGACTATCTTCCCCGACACGTACCTCAGGTCAGGCGCTTCTAGGCTGGGATACCCCAGAAGCATTTGGGAGGGAAACTCGGGAGGACCCGACCTTACACAAGTATAGGGCTAAGGCAGATACTCAGGAAAGGGGAATAGATGGGGAGCTTTTTGAATGGGTGGGGGATAGACTGTATAGGATCCCTAAGCCATCTCAGAGAAGTAAGGCCCCTTCGCAGAAACAACAGCTGGTGGTACCTAAGAAATACCAGCTGGAGATTCTGCGAATCGGGCATGATGTGCCGCTAGCAGGACATCTAGGGTTCCGTCGTACAGCCCGTAGGATTACACAGAAGGCTAAACTTATGTCCATGCCTATTATTGGGGAGCCCTTTTACCGCATAGCCGTTGACATTGTGGGCCCCCTGGCCAGGCCTAGTCCATCTGGGAAGAAGTATATTCTCACCGTGGTGGACTACGCCACCCGTTACCCAGAGGCAGTAGCTATGTCTAACATTGAAGCAGAGACAGTAGCTAAAGCCCTGGTTAAGATTTTTACCAGAGTGGGGTTCCCTAAGGAGATTCTCTCTGACCAGGGAACCCAGTTTACCGCGGTGCTCACCCAGCAGTTGTGGAAGGTGTGCAATATTAAACCCTTGCTGAGCTTACCTTACCACCCCCAGACTAATGGTCTCTGCGAACGCTTTAACGGGAACCTCAAGCAAATGCTGAGGACTTTTTCGGACGCTTGCAGAGACTGGGAGAGACTCCTGCCTCACCTGTTATTTGCGTACAGAGAGGTACCCCAGGAATCTACTGGGTTCTCGCCCT
Source organism: Rana muscosa (assembly GCA_029206835.1). Taxonomy (NCBI): domain Eukaryota; kingdom Metazoa; phylum Chordata; class Amphibia; order Anura; family Ranidae; genus Rana; species Rana muscosa. The sequence goes on from CM055121.1 coordinate 85,497,224, forward strand.
TCGAGTTGCTCTATGGGAGAAGCGTCCGCGGACCCCTCGATCTCATCAGAGGACACTGGGAGGGAGAGACAGAGCAGGAAGTGACCCCCATAGTGCCCTATGTTCTGGAACTCAGGGACCGCATGGAGCAACTGTCTCTGATGGTAAGGGAGAATCCAGGCGGCCCAGGGAAGACAGAAGAGATGGTACGATCGGGGAGCCCGACGGCGTATCTTCCAGGTTGGGCAAAAGGTCTTAGTGCTCAAGCCTGTGAAGACCGACAAGATGCAGGCATCTTGGCAGGGCCCGTATAAAGTAGTAGCCCAGGTGTGTGATACTACCTATGTTATTGCCAGCTGTGCAGATGAAAGAAATCAGCGAACCTTTCATGTGAACATGCTGAAGGAGTATCAGGAACGGCAGGAGGATGTTGCTGCAGTATGTGCCCCTGCTGCGGATGACTCAGAAGGTTTACCCCCCTGATTTCCTAGAGAGAGGGCCCCAGACTGACCTCATTAGCCTTGTACAGCTAGGAGACCGGTTAAGCCCCACAAAGAAGTAACAGGCTAAGCGGCTTCTGTGGGAGAAACAGGCGACGTTCTCCAAAAAACCGGGATATACGACCCTGGCTGTGCATAAGGTAGAGACCCCTGGACAAGCACCCCTTCGACAGCCCCCTTACCGTATCCCTGAAGCAGTCCGAGGAGAAATGCGGAAGGAGATACAGGAGATGATTCAGCTAGGAGTCATTGAGCCTTCTGACAGCCCTTGGGCCTCGCCTGTGGTCCTGGTACCTAAGAAAGACGGAACTACCCGGTTCTCCGTGGACTACAGGCGACTCAATGAGAAGACCACCACCGATGCCTACCCGATGCCCAGGGTAGACAAACTGCTAGACCGTATAGCCAGGGGACGTTATTTAACTACAATAGACCTGTGTAAAGGTTATTGGCAGATCCCCCTGGCCGAGGATGCTATCCCCAAGTCGGCATTTGTTACCCCATTTGGCCTGTACCAGTCTAAGGTCATGCCATTTGGGATGAAGAATGCCCCGGCCACCTTCCAACGTATGGTGGATAGGCTCCTCGATGGCTTCCAGGATTTTGCATGTGCATACCTGGATGATATTGCGATCTACAGTGGGTCTTGGAAGGAGCACCTGGTTCATGTGGGGGTGGTTCTGGACAAAATTCGGGCCGCAGGCCTGACCTTGAAACCAGACAAGTGCCATCTAGGTATGGCGGAAGTGGAGTACCTGGAACACCGAGTAAGGTGTGGGAACCAGAGACCAGAGCCAGCCAAGGTAGAGGCAGTAGCTAACTGGCCCACGCCCCATACTAAGACCCAAGTATTAGCCTTCTTGGGGACTGCAGGGTACTACCGACGTTTTGTCCCTGATTATAGTGCTATCGCTAAACCCTTGACTGACCTGATGAAAAAGAATTTACCTAGGCAGGTCCTGTGGTCTCCAGCTTGTGAAACCACATTTCTAGCCCTCAAGCAAGCACTTGTAAATGCCCCTGTCTTGGCGGCCCCAGTACCTAACAAACGTTTTCTGGTCCACACAGATGCTTCCATGTTTGGACTGGGGGCTGTGCTGAGTCAAGTTGGGGAGGATGGAGGAGAACACCCTGTCACATACCTGAGCAGAAAGCTACTACCCTGGGAAGTGAGCTATGCGGCAGTGGAGAAAGAGTGTTTGGCCCTGGTCTGGGCCCTTAAAAAGTTGAACCCTTACTTGTACGGACAGGAATTTTCACTAGTCACCGACCACAACCCATTGGTCTGGCTTAACCGGGTCTCAGGAGACAATGGCAGGTTGCTGCGGTGGAGCTTAGCCCTACAACCTTACAACTTCACCATCAGTTACCGACCCGGTAAGCAAAATGGCAATGCTGATGGGTTGTCCTGGCAAACAGACGTCATCCCGGCCTCCTAGTGCAATGTTGATGTGTTGTTCAGGCATTAGAGGAATGGAACTATGGACTAACTTCGGAATCAACCCGTCTGGGGTCTCATCCTGTGTTAGTCTCCTGCGAAAGGGGAGAGATGTAACGGGTGGGCCCGTGGAACCCAGAAGTTCTTAGAAAGTGTGAGCCAGGAAATAATGGACATTGAGAATATGTATTGGATTGCTTTAAAATGGGTCTGTAATATTATTCCACAATATTTCCCAGGATATCTGTAAATAACTATTTTTGTTGATCCTGAACTCAACAGGTTAATTGAAAAGGGCTGATGTGTTCTAAAGATCCTTTCATTGTGAATAGAGATAATGAACTCTGTACTTGTGTGTATATAAAGGTCAGGCCCAGAGCCGGTACAGGGGGGGGGGCGGAAGGGGCGGATGCCCTGGGTGGTACCGTTTATTGGGGGTGGGGGGGCGCAGTAAAGTGGCCTTCTCAGGGCTTTCTGCTCCAACCCGTCATTACACACTAGCGCTGTGCAGCCCTCGCATCCTTCGGCTCCCAGCGCGGCAATGTACAGCTGCCTGTGTTGATGCAGGAGGCAGCTTCCGTCCCCGCCTTTACAATGTAGCACGGAGGAGCCCTGAAACTCCGGCCCAGCTACAGCTCCTCGATCACCTGCAAAAAAAAAAGCCTGCGCATACCATATGGTCTGGACTGGAGCACTGGCAGTGGAAGAGGTGGGGGAGGGGGAAAGGAGAGAGAGAGAGCGCGCTCTGCAGAGACTGAACTGTGAAAGTGTGTGAGAGGATTTGAGCATGGAGAAGAACTGGGAAAACATATGTGTGGACTGTGGAGGGGCAGAGAGGAGGGCTCTGAAAGTGGGGGGATGTGTGCAGAGAGGAGGGCTGGGAAAGTTGGGGGGGATGTGTGCAGAGAGGAGGGCTGGGAAAGTTGGGGGGATTTGTGCAGAGAAGAGGGCTGGGAAAGTTGGGGGGATTTGTGCAGAGAAGAGGGCTGGGAAAGTGGGGGGATTTGTGCAAAGAGGAGGGCTGAGAAAGTTGGGGGGATTTGTGCAAAGAGGAGGGCTGGGAAAGTTGGGGGGATTTGTGCAAAGAGGAGGGCTGGGAAAGTTGGGGGATGTGTGTAGAGAGGAGGGCTGGGAAAGTTGGGGGGATTTGTGCAGAGAGGAGGGCTGGGAAAGTGGGGGGGTGTGTACAGAGAGGAGGGCTGGCAAAGTTGGGGGGATTTGTGCAAAGAGGAGGGCTGGGAAAGTTGGGGGGATGTGTGCAAAGAGGAGGGCTGGGAAAGTTGGGGGGATGTGTGCAGAGAGGAGGGCTGGGAAAGTGGGGGGGATGTGTGCAGAGAGGAGGGCTGGGAAAGTGGGGGGGGATGTGTGCAGAGAGGAGGGCTGGGAAAGTTGGGGGGATTTGTGCAGAGAGGAGGGCTGGGAAAGTTGGGGGGATTTGTGCAGAGAGGAGGGCTGGGAAAGTTGGGGGGATTTGTGCAGAGAAGAGGGCTGGGAAAGTGGGGGGGATGTGTATAGAGAGGAGGGCTGGGAAAGTGGGGGGATGTGTGCAGAGAGGAGGGCTGGGAAAGTTGGGGGGATTTGTGCAAAAAGGAGGGCTGGGAAAGTTGGGGGGATCTGTGCAGAGAGGAGGGCTGGGAAAGTGGGGGGATGTGTGCAGAGAGGAGGGCTGGGAAAGTTGGGGGGATTTGTGCAGAGAGGAGGGCTGGGAAAGTGGGGGGATGTGTGCAGAGAGGAGGGCTGGGAAAGTTGGGGGGATTTGTGCAGAGAGGAGGGCTGGGAAAGTGGGGGGATGTGTGCAGAGAGGAGGGCTGGGAAAGTTGGGGGGATTTGTGCAGAGAGGAGGGCTGGGAAAGTTGGGGGGATTTGTGCAGAGAGGAGGGCTGGGAAAGTGGGGGGATGTGTGCAGAGAGGAGGGCTGGGAAAGTTGGGGGGATTTGTGCAGAGAGGAGGGCTGGGAAAGTGTGGGGATGTGTACAGAGAGGAGGGCTGGGAAAGTGGGGGGGATGTGTACAAAGGAGGGCTGGGAAAGTTGGGGGGATTTGTGCAGAGAAGAGGGCTGGGAAAGTTGGGGGGATTTGTGCAGAGAGGAGGGCTAGGAAAGTTGGGGGGATTTGTGCAGAGAGGAGGGCTGGGAAAGTGGGGGGATGTGTACAGAGAGGAGGGCTGGGAAAGTCGGGGGGATTTGTGCAGAGAGGAGGGCTGGGAAAGTGTACAGAGAGGAGGGCTGGGAAAGTGGGGGGGATTTGTGCAGAGAGGAGGGCTGGGAAAGTGGGGGGATTTGTGCAGAGAGGAGGGCTGGGAAAGTTAGGGGGATTTGTGCAGAGAGGAGGGCTGGGAAAGTTGGGGGGATTTGTGCATAGAGGAGGGCTGGGAAAGTGGGGGGATTTGTGCAGAGAGGAGGGCTGGGAAAGTGGGGGGATTTGTGCAGAGAGGAGGGCTGGGAAAGTGGGGGGGATTTGTGCAGAGAGGAGGGCTGGGAAAGTGGGGGGATTTGTGCAGAGAGGAGGGCTGGGAAAGTGGGGGGATTTGTGCAGAGAGGAGGGCTGGGAAAGTTGGGGGGATTTGTGCAGAGAGGAGGGCTGGGAAAGTGGGGGGATGTGTGCAGAGAGGAGGGCTGGGAAAGTTGGGGGGATTTGTGCAGAGAGGAGGGCTGGGAAAGTGGGGGGATTTGTGCAGAGAGGAGGGCTGGGAAAGTGGGGGGATTTGTGCAGAGAGGAGGGCTGGGAAAGTGGGGGGGATTTGTACAGAGAGGAGGGCTGGGAAAGTGGGGGGATTTGTGCAGAGAGGAGGGCTGGGAAAGTGGGGGGATTTGTGCAGAGAGGAGGGCTGGGAAAGTTGGGGGGATTTGTGCAGAGAGGAGGGCTGGGAAAGTGGGGGGATGTGTACAGAGAGGAGGGCTGGGAAAGTTGGGGGGGATTTGTGCAGAGAGGAGGGCTGGGAAAGTGGGGGGATGTGTACAGAGAGGAGGGCTGGGAAAGTGGGGGGAATTGTGCAGAGAGGAGGGCTGGGAAAGTTGGGGGGATTTGTGCAGAGAGGAGGGCTGGGAAAGTTGGGGGGATTTGTGCAGAGAGGAGGGCTGGGAAAGTGGGGGGGATTTGTACATTTAATTAAAATGTGTGAGTGAACTCTGTTTCTATCGCATTAAACCTAATTGAATTTGTATTGTTTTAAGTATATTCTTGTTTTTAAACGACATTGATTCTTTCATTCTTTCTTAAAAATGGGGGGGGCACAGTTTGCCATCTTCGCCCTGGGCACCAAATGGCCTTGTCCCAGCACTAGTCAGGCCTAGTCATTTAAACTGAAAAGGGATTAGCTAATGAACCCACCTATTGTCTCTTAAGAGATGTCAAAATAATGTGTATTGTAGGAGACAGTAAGGCTAGCCTAAAGGTCATGTGTCTGAGTCATCAGCTGTAGTTAATTAGCTCATGTAAATTAGGTCCGGTCAGAAGTGCTTTGTGAGAGGAAAGAAAAGAAACTCCTCTCTCTGTGTATAAAACTTGCAGTGTTTCAATAAAAAGTGTCAGTCCAGTTGGAAAGATACACAGCGTTTGTCTCGTATGTTTGGAAGGATTAATCCTATGGGAAGCGGTCGCCTGACTGTGGAGGATCGGCAGTGGATGTGTGTCCAGAGAGGGAATATCCTAAACGGCGTTAACCCCTTTCATACTTGGGGTGCCGTTACATTGGTTGGCAGCGGTGCGATTTTCCCTCCAGTTACTGGGACACTCCAAACCACCACAGTGAATGACCAGCTATGCAGCCTGCAGGAAAGCCACGCTGAAAGACTTACTTGAGAGCTGTGGAGGGACCGGTGGGACAAAGAACAAGGCCACCTTGATCAGGGAGCTAGCCGAGATGGATCAGAGGGATGGTGATGCAGGACCCCGGTCAGTTAAAGACTTGTTTCAGCAACGAGTTCGAGAGCGGTTGGCATTATATGGGGCTAACCCATCAGAGACCGCCATACAGAAAGCCATTAGAGACATCCAGCTGCAGGATGAGCGACAAGAGAGAGAACTAGAGCGGCAACATGAGCGGAGAATGGCGAAAATACGGCAATCGGAGACAACGCCTAAAGATGCAGCGCCTGTCCGTAAGTTGCCCTTTCGGGCGTTCAAACTATTTAAAGAAGGAGAGGAGGAAATTGAAGCGTTCCTGCAGGACTTTGAGAGACTATGCCAGATACATGAAGTACTGCCCCAAGATTGGGTCGCCTTACTGGCAAGTCATTTAACTGGCAGAGCGGCGGATGCGTATCGGGCCCTGGAGGATGAGGACGCTAAAGACTATGACTGGGTAAAAGAATCTCTGCTAGCCTGATTTGCCGTTACCCCCGAAGCCAGCCGGATTAAGTTTCGAGAATCCCGGAAACAAACCCACATAACATATGTGGAGTGGGCACATCGTCTGCAGCGAAACCTTAAGGGCTGGTTTCAGGGAAGCCGCGCTCATACCATAGAGGACATCACCCAGCTAGTACTCTTAGAACAGTTCTTTAACCACACCCCTCCGGTATTACGGGATTGGGTGCGAGATAAGCGACCACGGACTGTACAGCAAGCGGCTACTTTGGCCGATGAATATCTGGACTCTCGAAGGTCAGGCGGAAGCGAGCGCTATCCACTATCTCGGCCCAGTTTACCAGCCTCTAACCCAACTACAGCACCACCTCCAGCGGCCACTTATCTTCAGCAGCCCAGGTTCAACTCCCAGGACTACTCACAACCCATCAGGTGTTTCGGATGTAAACAGCTAGGGCACAAAAAGCCAGACTGTCCGTTGAATCCAGCCATCCAGTCCCAGTCATGGAGACAGCCAGCAAGGGGGAGCCCCCGTACATCCATGCCTGCGGCCCACTGCATTGAGGAGGAAGAACATTGGGGCGTCCTGCACGAGGCTGATCCAATACAAGAAGCTAACCGGGACAACAGGCAACAACACAGGCAGACTGTCCGGGTTAATGGAACGGTAGCCAATGGAAACCCACGCATGCTCGAAATGACTTTGACGCATGCGCGGTAGCTTCCTAGGCATAGGCATAGGGTGTAGCAAGATGGCGGCGACGGCATTGAATGTGACGAGCGCACGCTCGTCATAGTCGATGACATCACCGCGTTCGTGCCATTCAAAAGAACGGCGGTTCTTTTGAATCGTACGTGTGTACACTCGGCCGGGACAAGTTTCTTGTCAAGTTTCTTGTCAGGAAAAACAACGTTTTTTTTCTGATGAGAATCTCGGCCGTGTGTACGAGGCTTAACTGTTTTCAGGTGAGCTTTAGGTGAATGCTATGCACTGACTGTCTGCAGCTTGCACAATCACCGGCCTGCCTGTCACAGTATAGAGAATAACTGTATTCAGGTGAGCTTTAGGTGAATGCTATGCAAAGCACACAGTAGTACACTAAGTGAAACACTGACTGTCTGCAGCTAGCACAATCACTGGCCTGCCTGTCACAGTATAGAGAATAACTGTATTCAGGTGAGCTTTAGCTGAACGCTATGCAAAGCACACAGTAGTACACTAAGTGAAACACTGACTGTCTGCAGCTAGCACAATCACCGGCCTGCCTGTCACAGTATAGAGAATAACTGTATTCAGGTGAGCTTTAGGTGAACGCTATACAAAGCACACAGTAGTACACTAAGTGAAACACTGACTGTCTGCAGCTAGCACAATCACCGGCCTGTCTATCACAGTATAGAGAATTACTGTATTCAGGTGAGCTTTAGGTGAACGCTATACAAAGCACACAGTAATACACTAAGTGAAACACTGACTGTCTGCAGCTAGCACAATCACCGGCCTGTCTATCACAGTATAGAGAATTACTGTATTCAGGTGAGCTTTAGGTGAACGCTATGCAAAGCACACAGTAGTACACTAAGTGAAACACTGACTGTCTGCAGCTAGCACAATCACGTGCCTGCCTGTCACAGTATAGAGACTAACAGGAACGGATCTAGCTAAACTCAATACAGTGTATAAATATATATACAACACCTAGGATGCATATATATCCTCTACACACTGTAACAGCAGCTAACTGACTCGGCTGCCTGCTCTATCTAACTCAATATAAATGACACTGTCTCTTTCTCTATAACTCTCTCTTTCACAAACACCAACACACTACACAAGGCCAACTTCCAGGCGGCCTTATATAGTGTGGGACGTGTACCTACTCCTCTGACCCATGATTGGCCAAAGCCACCCTGGCTTTGGCCAATTACGGCTCTCTGTACAGACGGCGATGTGATTGGCCAATCATGCGGGTCATAGTGCATGCTTGGCCAATCATCAGCCAGCAATGCACTGCGATGCCGTAGTGAATTATGGGCCGTGACACGCCACTCAAATTTGGCGCGAACGGCCCATAATGTTCGCGCCAAACGAACGATTGAACAGCCGATGTTCCAGTCGAACATGGGTTCGACTCGAACACGAAGCTCATCCCTACCCAGTACATTGGAGGTCCAAAGAACCTCCTTCAAAAAAGGAGTGGCTTCAGCGTATTGACCGCATAGCAGAGATGGAGGAGCTGATTCATATAACTCTTGACAAAATCTCCAAATATTCTGACACCTGGGCACCCTGGATAACCTATTGAGGCTCAAGTTCATATAAAGCTTTACAGTAAGCTTGTCACTGATATCTGGGCATACCAGCGCAATAGTTTTGTATACTTTGAGTTATTATTGCAGTGGGGTCCTGTGGACATAAGACCCTAATCTCATCTTATGATAAACAATGTTAACTTCTCTTACCTTATTGGTTTATCAATGTTCATTTACATGACTATGCAATGTGATCACAGCTATATAGATGAGAATCAAGGAAAAAATTGGCGTGGGGTCCCTCCCACAGTACATACCAGGCTCTTTGGGTCTGGTATGGATTTTAAGGGGAACTCCATGCCAAAATTCATACCAGACCCTTATCCGAGCATGCAGCCTGGAGGATAGGATGGGGGGGTGAGCGAGCCCTCTCCTGAACCATACCAGGCCACATGCCTTCAACATGGGGTATATGGGGTACATTGTACCCCTACCCATTCACCAAAAAAAGTGTCAAAAAGTAAAAACCACGATAGTGTCACGTGCCTTACAGCGGTGCCAGAGAGGGTAAGGGTGGCCTCTTGCACGGTTCCGGTCCTACCACCCCTGGGGGTGGATACAGGAAGTGCAGGGGCAACGAAAGGGTGCAGGTGCCTGCATATCAAGGGCTGGAGCTTAAAGACACAGGAATTTCTGCAGAGATGTAGAGACTGAACACCAGGTTTGTTCAGCGGGGACCAGATCAGGATCAACAGGAGAGTCAGGAACAGGCAGAAGTCGGCAACAGGCTAGCATCAGGGTACACAATCAGGAGACAGAGCTGTGGTCATAAGACCAAGCCAAAGTCGGTTCGGTAAACGGAGCCAGGCAGGCAGGTAAGGAGAATCCAAGAGAATGGTCAGAGGAAGCTGGATTTTCAGGAGTAAGGTCAGTCAAGCAAAGAGTACAGGAACACAGGAACAAGCTGAAGACGATCCAGCACTGATACTGGGCAGACTCTCTGTTTATATAGGGCGCCGTGCGCCAGGATTCGTGGAAGTGTGCGCATGCGCACGTTCGCCTGGATGCGCCATTGCGCATGCCCATTCTGAACCCTGTTCGTCTCACTCTAAGGTTACGCACATGCGCATTGGCGTTTGCGGAACGGGGGTTAGCAGCTGCTGCATGAAGATGGGCGCTTGCTGTGTGGGTTCTCTGACAGATGGACAGCTTTTGACAATTCCTTTATTTAAAAAGAAAAACAAAAAGTGTCCCACAATGTACATCCATCTCCAATCACACCGCCCGACAGACCCAAAAAAAGACTCTGCTTCCATGGGTAGCCCCCCGGCAACTGCTGCCTTTTTTCTTTGACAGCTGTTATATAGGCAAGGGTCGGGGCCACCTGCTGACGTAACCGAGTGACCACGCCCCCTCTGATGGCACATGATGTCACATGATGTCAGAAGGGGGCGGGGTCACTTGGTTACATCACCGGGTGGCCCCGCCCTTGCCTATATAACAGCTGTTACAGCCAAGAGACAGCAGTCGTGGGGGGCCTCCCATCGAGGCAGAGCTTTTTTTTAAAAAAATTGGGGGTCCGTCGGGCGGTTTAATTGAAGATCGATGGACATCGTGGGACACTTTTTTTTTTTTAAATAAAGGAATTGTCAAAAACCGTCTATTGTGTTTTTTACTTTTTGACACTTTTTTTGGTGAATGGGTAAGGGGGGGCTGGGATCTGGTAGTCCCCTTGTTAAAGGGGTCTTTTATATTCCGATAATCCCCCCACCCGAAGACCCCATCAACCAATGGCCAGGGTTGTTTGGAAGATGTCCTTGTCCCCATCAACATGGGGACAAGGTGCTTTGGGTGGTCCCCCTTAAAATCTATGCCAGACCCGAAGGGTCTGGTATGAATTTTTAGGGGGGCACGCTGTTTTTTTTGGCATGGAGTCCCCCTTAAAGCGGGGTTCCGGGCATAATTTTTTTTTGCAAGATAAAATTAATCACACTAAAACATATTAATAGCTCCCCAATCGTTCCAGAATTCATTGCAAACACTTGCCTTATATCCTCCAGCTCATGTTGTGGCCGTATCCATCATATGTGTGGGCATGTGAAGCCCAGTTCCCTTTTCTTCCTGGTTTTCAGGGAGAGGTGCATGCTGGGTGATTTTTAGGCACAGTAATGCCCAGAGACACCTGGGAAATGAATGTCATCATTTCCCAGGAGGCAATGGGGTCTTAGCACAGGAAGTTGAACCACCTAAGACCAGGAACTAGGCAGATTATGAAACCTGTCTAGTAACAGCCACATAGAAGTGAGTAAAAAAAAATTTGTTGGGGGAATTTTTTTTTTATATTAAAGGCAAGCTGTTAATACAAAGTTCATTTTTAGGGTGGAACTCCGCTTTAAAAATCTATGGATTTTGAGGGGGATCCCATGGCGTTTTTTTCTTAATTATGTCATAGGGTTCTCCTTAAATCCTCACTTCCTGTTCTTCAGGATGCCCACTAACACACAGCTCCTTTCTCTATCTGCAACGTAGAGAGCGTCCTGACTCTCCTGTAGTCCAAGGGAGGGGGCGAGCACGACACTCCACACCAGGAAGAAAGCCTTGCATTACTGTGTGGAGTTACAGACAGAAGAACAGGAAGTGAGGATTTCTCAGAAGAAATAAGGACATTTAAAAGCAAAATCGAAGGATGAGGTAAGTGAAGGAGGACTGCACTAAGGTAAAGGAAGCTATTTAGGAAAAAAAAATTGTACCTTTACAACCCCTTTAACCACTTCAATGCCCTGTATTATATAATTTGCACTGACTGCACTGTATATATAATCTACACTGAATGCAATGTATATATAGTCTACATTGAATGCACTGTATATATATATATATAAATATATATATATATATATTTATATATATATAAAAATCTATATATATATACTACACAGTATATATATATATATATATATATATATATATATAGTCAGTCAGGTTGCCTGCACTGTATATATATTCTCCACTGACCATACTGTATATATATATATATATATATATATATATATATATATATATATATATATATATACGGTGGCCGTATGTAGTGTGATATGTGGAGGAGACAGAAAACATGAGCTAGATTAGGCAGGTTAGTTAGTGGAGTGCAGGCAGTTTAATATACCGGTATATATATATATATATATATATATATATATACACAATATATATATATATACACAGTATATATATATATATATTTATGGTCGGAGCCCTCTGTATGAAGAGATATGGATCACATAAACACGCCACAAGACTAACGACACAAATAGACCTGAAGTGTGGCCTGGCCTGCTGTATGGTATGCCGAAGAAGGGGCCATACCTGAGATAGAGGTTGTGGGAATTCTGTTGAGAATTGTATGTAGAGGAGTGCCCTATAAAGGGGGATATGGGTGGGAGGGTTCCGCGCACTAGAGCCGACACTGACCGTCGTGGACGGTCTGTTTAAGTACCCTTCGAACTCCTCCCATAACTTCAGGCTAGCTTCGCCAGCCTTCCTATTTATGGTCGGAGCCCTCTGTATGAAGAGATATGGATCACATAAACACGCCACAAGACTAACGACACAAATAGACCTGAAGTGTGGCCTGGCCTGCTGTATGGTATGCCGAAGAAGGGGCCAAAAGTCACACGAGGTTTAGGGAGAAATAGTTTTATTATGACAAGAAATGATTACATAGCGAGACTGTTAAAGGCTCGTGCTACTTCTGCCTGTGGATCGGGCACGTATCGTGCGAAGCACGAAGATTTCCACCTGCCCATGGTTTTGATGACGTGGTCCGGGACACCGTTTCGTGATGCAGCTGAGGCTGCTCCTATGCGAAAGGAATGCCCTGAGTATCTTCTGGGTCATGTCCTAAAGTGTTCAAAAGTGTCCTGACGTGACTGACGAACTGGTTCCCAGATAGGGGCTCGATGGGAAAAGGTAACAGTGGGCTGTCTCCGGGTAGGCCGGATAGTGTTGATACTAAACGGTCTAGTACGTCCACGGGGCACCAGATATTACGGGTCTGGAAGATTTTAATCTCTACCCCGGGACCGTTTTGTTGGGTTTTCGACACTGCTAGGTGCAGGACGAAATGACTCTGGTGGCGAGTCAGGTGGTGCTTCCGTAGAACCTGGCCATTAGGGCCGGAGACCGTGAATTCGCTGGGGCGGAGGAAGCCGTAGAAGGCTAAATACATGGCTGCCTGGATAACCAGGCTAGGTCGTACACCGAAAGGGGAACGTGCGAGGATAGTGGACATGCCCCGGAACATGGCGCTGGTAATAGGCAAGCGCTTAGTGCAGGTATGCGGTTGCTGCTTGTGGACGCCCCGTAAAATTGCTTTGACTGCATGGGCGGCGAACAAGGATGGTGTGGTAGGATCTTGCAGGGACGTGAAGTGCTGGATACCAGCTAGGTACAGCCTGATGGTGTTGGGTGACAGTTTGAGATGGGTGTGGCAGTGCGAAACGAAGGCCAGGACGTGGCTGAGGTTACCTGGGAGTGCCCCAGGGTTGGTGGCTAGAAATCTGTTATAGTTTTTCCAGGCGGATCGGTAGGCTTTTAGCGTGTTGGGAGCCAAAGACGAATTGATGAGGGCGGAAGCCCCCTGGAGGTGCTGTTTTAACCCAGGGTTAGCTGCGACCAGTGCGGGATGTGTGACATGGTCGGGTCGGCTCCAGGCTCCTGCGAAAAGAACGTATGAAAATTAAATCGAGACAGAGCGTCGGCTGAAGTATTGTAATGACCGGGGATGTGGACACAGAGAACGTTAAATTGATGGTGAAGGGAGAGAAGCACCAGCCTGCGGAGGAAGGACATGATGGCCAACGATTTGGACCTACCCTTGTTGATAATAGCGGCCGTGGCTTGATTGTCGGTGACAAAGGTGACGGTTTGACCCGCCCAGGCGCTGCCCCAAACTTGGGCTGCGGCAAGTATGGGGTAGATCTCGAACAGAGAGGAGGACTGGCTGAACCCGGGGATGGCGAGTATCTCCGGCGGCCATGGTCCCGCAAACCAGTGATGGCCAAAAATAGCCGCGAAGCCTGTGGAGGCTGCTGCGTCAGTGATTACTTGTGGGGAAGAAGGGGACGCTGCGGGAATGAACATGGACCTGCTGTTCCAGTCCTCGAGGAACTGGTCCCACATATTCAAATCTGCGATGGCGGCTGCGTCAAGTCTGACGGGTTGGTCGGGATCTTGTGCCTGGGAGAGGAACACTAGAAGACGAGAAATGAAAGAACGCCCTTGGGGGATGATCCTCATCGCGAATTTCAGCATCCCTAACAGGGATTGCAGCTGTCTTTTGGTGCACCCTTGTGTGATAGTGAACGTGTGAACGACTGACCTAATGCGGTTCAATTTATCGAGTGGCAGACTAGCCTGCATGGTGCGGGTGTCGAGGTTGATACCCAGGAAAGTGATAAGTTGTGCCGGACCTTCTACTTTGCTCTCTGCTATAGGCACATTGAGGTTCTTGAAGACCTCTCTTAGACTTCCTAGGTCTACGGGGGGCTTGCTGGGTGACTCAATGAGTAGGAAGTCGTCTAAATAATGGATTACTTCCTGGCAGTGTGCGTGGTGCACGAGGATCCAGGATAGGGATTGGGCGAACGTGTTGAAGAGCCAGGGGCTGCTTTTGGAGCCGAAGGTCAGTTTAGTTGCGAAGTAGTAGAGACCCTTCCACTTTATCCCGTGCCACCTCCATAGGTATGGTTCAATGGGCAGTAGTTTGAAGGCATCGGAGATGTCGGCTTTGGAAAGCCAGGCCCCAACCCCTGTTCTTATGATGGATTGGATAGCCAGGTCGACGGAGGAGTATTTGAGGGAGAACTCCTCTGAGGGTATGAGTGAGTTTAGGCTGGGTGTGGTGGAGGAATGAGGCGCGGACAAGTCATAGATCAACCGAAGTTTATTGGAGAATTTGCCCTTGACAAGCCCAATAGGGCTGACTCTCCATACAGAAAATGGGGACTGTGAAAAGGGGCCGATCATATATCCGCGGTCTAACTCAATTTGCAGAAGGGAGGAGATGGCTTCCTCGTCGGCGGCAGCCGAGAGTAGGTTTCTGCACTCGTACGTGGAGTCGGGTATCGTGATAAGTCCGGTGTGAAACCCTGTGCTGAACCCTTGTACCAGGAAGGCTGCTAGGGATGGGGTCGGGTGTGTGGAAAGGTAGAAGCCAAGCCACCCGACGTGCACCTGGCCTAGTCAGGACGGGCCCGGTTGTTTGAGGTTGCAGGTGGTCTTCGGATGAGCCTTCTGGCATAGGAGGCAGATGTGCAGTAGTCTGCATTGGGAGAAGAAGCAACCTTTAGTATTAAAATTGTTGCAGATGGCTGCGCCCCCTAACGCCCGGACGGGACGTCCTAGCCTGTCAGACTGGGACGACTGTATGGCTGTTGGCCAATTCTGGGGTGTGTAGGAGGTGGAAGGGAAGGTAGGGGGGCGTCTGCCGCTAGTCTCGGAGCACCAATTTGCCGTGTGGGAGGCCGATTGGCAGGTGGAACACAGAGGGGAGCGGAGGCCCGCAAAGTGGCGGCAAAACAGCTCGGTGTCCATAGCACTCCAGTTGGTGGAGAGCTGGAACTGGGCCAGCCTGGCTGCGGCTTTTGCCGAAAAGGAGCGATGGTAATCGTAGAACGAGCACCCGCCGTACTTGTGTCCTAGATCTACTAGCGCGTGGAGGTAGAGGTCCAGTTCTTCCCTCCTGTCGGGGTTGGCTGAGCACACCACGTCTCTGAACAGGCCGAAGGCCAAGACGAACTCCGCGATCGAAAGTTTGCGGTTAAGCCTAGGGTCTTTGGCCTTCAGGATGACGGAGACGTCCCCCCAGGAATAGGACCTGTTTTCTGCTCCATCGTGGACGGAGATGAGTAAGGACGCCAGGTTTACGTCCTTACCATCTAGGATGTCCTTCCTAATGCCCGCTGGGACGAAGTGGGCGGGAAAGATGGGGGTAGTGGCGTCGGGCATACCTGAGGTTGTTGGGGGTATAGCAAAGAGCGTAGCGATTGGGGTTGCTGGTGGCACGGCTGGGCGTGTTTCCAGCGCCCCTACTCTGGACTGGACGTCCGTAATGGAAGTAGCCAGTGTAGCCACTATGTCGTGCAGCTGAGTGATGGCCGATGATATAGACTGCAGGGACGCCTGGGGTTCTGGAGGAGTTGCTGGTGGTGTTGGAAACAGAAGGCGGAAGAGTTCGGCTTTCCTGGCCGTGGCTGGGTAGGGGATATCCCTTCGGCGAAGTTCGGCCGTAAGCCTGGGGATGGTCCAAGCCCTGAGGGACTGTGTGGAGTCGTCCGCTGAACCCGAACGGGGTGATGGAGGGACGAAGGTGAAGTCATCACCATCGATTTGCGACATGTTGGGGGCTGGAGAAAAAAAATGAGAAAGAAAAAGAGGGGGGGGAATGTATGTTTATAGAGTGAGATGCCAGGTATGGAGGGGATAGAGGAGGTACGAAGTGGGTAGAGAGAAGGAAGGGAGAATGGACAGAATAAGGAATGACAGGCGCAGAGGATAGCCAAGTTTTGCGTACGAGCGCTTGTTGAGTGAAATTTAGAAAACTCAAAAGAGTGCGTGGCAACCGAGATGAGCCAGGAGGTGACTGGCTAGGTAACCGATAGCTCGGGTGCTGTCTGTGCTTGGCACGGACTGACGAACCAGAGCCCCCAGGGCGTACTGGGGCGGGTAGCTTAAAGTCTGGTACACTAAGTAGGAATGTTTCGATCTGTAGTTCAATGACGTGTGGTCGGTCTGCCAACTCCTGCACTGCCAGCAAGGTGGATGTTGGCGACCTTGTCTGCGTAGTGAAGGATCTCGGATCGGCTTCGAAAACAGAGTGTCGTGCGTAGAGGTATGTGACAGTTGCTAGCGCCTGGTGAGCGGTCGAATTGTGTATGTGAAGACAAATATATTGTGAAAGAGTGCGGAGAGAAAGCAAGGAGGGGCCTTGCGTTTACGCACCTGTCTTGAGCCCTGGTAGCTGAAGTCTAGGTTGAGGTCGAGACGGGGGTCGACCGGAACCTGTGAGGAGGGTGACATAGATACATGTGTGTATATTTAAAATATTTTTTTTTTTTTTTTTAGGTAAGTGTGAGGAGTTGAAGGAGCGGTAGGTAGCTCCCAGGTGAAGAAGTGTGTAAGACCCCGTTTCCCCATTTATTTATTTATTTATTTATTTTTTTACCTGTGGAAAATATCGTCCGACCTGGATTGCAGGGTGGACGGGGTGGAAACTCGATCTGACCTGACCTGCGTGGGGGAAAGGGATAGAGAAATCGGTGAGTAGCCGTGTTGACTACTGGAGGTGATGAGTGGCTGGTGTGCAACCACTCGTCGAACGCTCGCAGCGCTTGCGAGGAACAAATGCCTTAAGAAGGCGAAAGAAGAAGAGTTTGTGACTTTCGAGTGTGTGGGGATGGCCGATTCGTAGTGAAACGGCAGTGGTGGTAAGGCGTGTGTGTAGCGACTCGGTCCGAATCACTGTGGCCGATGTTACGGCTGGTTCGTGACTTCTGAGATATTCGTCGTTGTATTGGAGGTGCGGGTCGAAGCTGCTGGAGCCGGGTATGCGACTGCGTACGGATTGGTTGTTGCGACCAAGGATCCGAATCTTGGAGCCGATGCTACGACTGGATTCGGATGGTGTAGATGTGGTGTGGTTTGTGGGGTTATTGATGCGCCGGGATCCGAATCACGTCACCGGAGCTGCGGCTGGACTCGGGTCGACTGTCTGGTGTTTCGAAGGTGAGGGGACTTGTGATTGCCAAGGGTCCGAACTGTAGTGCCGCTGTTTCTGCGACCAGCTTCGGGCCGGACTGTTCGGTGTATGGTGTGTGTAGTAGGAGGTGTGAGGCATCAGTTGGGTGAAGGGAGAGTATCGTAGGAGGTGTAGGGCATCAGTGTGGATTGTTAGGAACGAATACTGCAACATGCGGAAACAGGTAATTACTTCGCAAACTAGAAACGAATGCCGGCGCTACGATTCGTTCGAATGGTAACGCCGGACCTACCTGCGACAGCGAGTGACGACGAGAACCAACGAACGACTACGAGCGACCTGGAACTCTCGATTGAAACTTCGCGGATCGTTGTGGGTTGGGAAGCGTCGGACAGTGACGACGTAATTCCGCGCACTAGAGCCGACACTGACCGTCGTGGACGGTCTGTTTAAGTACCCTTCGAACTCCTCCCATAACTTCAGGCTAGCTTCGCCAGCCTTCCTATATATATATATATATATATATATATATTTAGTAAACTGCCTGCACTCCACTAACTAACCTGTCTAATCTAGCTCAAGTTCTCTGTCTCCTCCACATATCACACTACACTACATACGGCCACCGTGTATGCAGCCTTATATAGTGTGGGGCATGGACTTAGCCCCCTGAACCATGATTCGCCAAAGGCACCCTGCCTTTGGCCAATCATGACTCTCACATCAGATTGCGCTGTGATTGGCCAAAGCATGCAGGTCAAGTGCATGCTTTGGCCAATCAGCAGCCGTCAATACACTGCAATCACGCAGTGCATTATGGGGCGCTGCGCGGCGTTCACATTTTCCACAAACGCCCCATATGTTTGGTTCCTTTGCGGACAAAGGAACACCTGATATTCGAGTCGAACTTACGTTCGATTCGAACATCGGGACCATCCCTAAAGCTGACTGACATAGCTTAACATTGTGAAGAATTGGCTTACCTTCAAATGAGACAGTCTGTGTTCTGACAACATGAACAAAACTATTGTTTTTTTTAACCTTGTTAGGCAAAGCCTGTTAGACTTGGATATCATTTCTTATGTGATCTAGTGAGGCTACTCACTATTACAATGTTCTTTAATGTGTTTTTTGGAGTTTTGGTAGTTCAAAATAACTATTAGTTTGCTATTACAAAGGGGGCATCTAACAAATAAAAAGTAGGTATTATCCAAATGTGTCTGTAAAAGTGGAAAAGCACTTTAAGCAGAAGCTATTAGAACTATAAGGTGCAATATACAGAGATTTTGATAGGAAACTCTTGACTTATCCAATTAAAATTAAGTGTGTAATAGGTGGAGACTTGTTCCTTAGAGGTAGAAACCCACACTGTACTTGTTCCTAAGAGGTAGCAACCCACACTGTGTCAGCACATATTACAGGCTTGAGTGGGACATTGAGGGGACTGGTCACTCAAGGCACAGGCAGTTGGCTTAGATTACCAGTACTCTGAGCAGGAAATACATTCAGGAGTTGCCACTATCTTATTTTAAACACGGTTGATCCATAATAAAATGAGGTTGCTGTTACTATGGTATAAGATTTTGTTCATGCTAAAAGTTCAGCTTTAAGGAAACCAAGACAATTTAAGTAGAGTTTGGGACATATTTTACTGATCTACCCTGAGGATGACCAATAAAAGGAAAAAACATCAAATAACATTTCTGCTTGCGTATACACAGTGAGAGAGAATGATATTGTGCATAACCATGGCATGCCTAGCTTAGCCGAAAGTTCTACAACCCTATGAAATCTATGTGCATCCTAAAATGTAGTTGTGAAAGAGAGCAGTACTGTTACTGGTTTCAAAATTTGAGATATTTAGGGAATCTATAGTCTGATGATTGATGTGGGAGGGTTGACAGGACACCAAGCAGCTGTATCTTCATGACAGCAATCTCAAAATGCATGTAAGTTTAAAGAAATTATGCACATCAAAGCCTTTCAGCAGAGTGCTGCAGTGATATAAAGCAGATGGAGTTGTTTGGCAGCGGTCTTCAGTAAATCAAAACTCACTCTCACCAGCTCAATGCATGCTTAAATAGAGCTTTTTATTAACCACAGTAAAAGTGACATTTCAGAGCACAGGGAGTTGCCTGCCAGATGAAGAGGCCATGTGCTTCAAAATGTTGCTTTTACTGTGATAATAAACATTTCTATCCTGAGCATATAATGTGCTGGTCAGATTTGATTTACTCAAAATGCAATTAGTCACATATAGCAAAAAACAACTCCAGTGACATATAGGCCTTAAAGAGTCTCATGGCTCTGGGGTCTTAGGAAGTTAAAAGTAGGGACAGGTGAACTTCGTTTGGCTCATACATATCCCATGATCATTTTCTTTCAACATAGTTTTTATTGATTTTCATAGTGAACAATACAAAGTATGTAAGCAATGCTGAGAAAGAATACAGAGAGAAAACATTGGTATACCGTTGCAAGTAACACATCAACTTGAAAACAATACAGAAAAAGGGCATTAACTACAGAGCATTAACAATAGTAAAAAGG
The DNA here is from genome assembly GCA_029206835.1 of Rana muscosa. Taxonomy (NCBI): domain Eukaryota; kingdom Metazoa; phylum Chordata; class Amphibia; order Anura; family Ranidae; genus Rana; species Rana muscosa. The sequence goes on from CM055121.1 coordinate 85,517,012, forward strand.
GTGAGGTTTTGTCAAACAGCCACTGATTTCGGAAATTAGCTTAAAATCTCTCTTCCAGTAGCTTGTTATATAGGGGGATTCCAACAGGATATGGATCAGAGTACCAACCTGCGTGCAGACAACCGTGCCAGCATAAAATATTGATGTTAAAGAATTTTGCCAGGTGGATGGGAGTCATATACCACATGTGGTGTATCTTTCGAAAGATTTTCCAGTAGTTGATGCATTTGTTGCTTTTAGAGTTATAGTGGATCACTGTCAGCCACTGTGAGTTTGTAAAGGTGGAACCCAGCTCCCTTTCCCATTGCTTCAAAGAGGAAGGTCTTGTGAAAACATATTTAGTTTGTAGAAAACAGAGATGCCTTTCACTTGGGGTGAGGGTGACAAGCAAAGGGACCAGGCCTTGCTAGGTACATCAACACAAGGGGTGGGGCTCTTCTGTAAGTAGGAAGCAATTTGTGTGTAAGAATAATGGTCACGCATACAGACGAGGCTTAATCACAGACCTATACAAACAATTACTGATCCCCATTTCCGAAAACTCTCCACCATATACATCAAAATGGGAATCTGACTTGAGCCTCCAACCTGGAGATTTAGACTTGCCACAAATATGGAAAGCAACAAGCTCTGCAACACCAAATATTGCTTCTCTAGAAATGAACTACAAGGTTCTTACAAGATGGTACTAAGTACCTGCTAGGATTTCTAAATTCCACCCCCAATATCATGCACAATGCTTTAGAGGTTGCACTGACAAAGGCACACATCTACATATTTGGTGGACTTGCCCCGTTGTTCTTACCTTTTGGAAAAAGTTATTTGATCTATTATCCACCATGTTTAGCACCACTTTATTACCAGATCCAACGGTAGCTCTTTTGAATAGTAAACCCCAAAACATTACTAACCGGCAATTTAAACTCTTGCTATATGTAACAACAGCTGCAAAACAATCAATTGCTTTAGCATGGAAAACTTCTACATTAAGTATTGTCCCGGTCAAACATAGAATTAATCAGGCACTGATTCACGCCAACACAGAAGCGATCTTTCTAAACAAAACTTCTAAATTCGAAGCACTATGGAGCCCATGGATAAATCATCACTTATCACAAGGCTTTGACCTTACACTGGTACTGACTTAAATACAACACTTCAACCACTTCCCAATCCAATCTAGTTACATTCTCATCAAAACCTGGTCCTCTGTGGAGAAACTTCCCACCTTCTATTCCCTCCCCCCTGTCACCCTGAATTTACCAAACATTATACAGAATTACAAAATCTATTACTAACTAATAAAACAGTGTGTACTCATACCACAAATAATATAGTTTTATAGATCTAACATAAACGGATTTTGTTTGATACTTAGTTGTACATCCTAAACTGTTAAAGGAACACTACAGGTTCCCGTTTAAAAAAATAAAAATAACAAACAGTTTATACTTACCTCCACTGTGCAGCTCGTTTTGCACACAGTGGCCCCGATCCTCCGCTTCTGGGGTCCCTCGGCGGCTGTCTCGGCTCCTCCCCGCAAGGACTCCACACCATAATGCGAGCGAGCTCGCATGGTGTGGAGTTATTGCGAGCGCGCTCCCATGATACAGCGGCGGCCATAGCCGCCGACTGTATCACTCTGCCCCGCCCCCCGGTGCGCCGCGTCATTGGATGTGATTGACAGCAGCGCCAGCCAATGGCTGCGCTGCTTTCAATCCATCCAGTGTAGCCAATCGGCGGCCAGGCTGAAAACCGAAGAGGATGACGGGGACGAGCGCGGGACTTTAGAGGGGCCAGGTAAGTAAAACGGGGGCTCGGGGGGGGCGGTATTGTCAAATGTTTTTTCACCTTAATGCATAGGATGCATTAAGGTGAAAAAACATGTAACTTTACTACTCCTTTAAATACATTTTTCTTGCCTTCAGGACTAGCCAAGCCACCTAGCCGGACCTTGGCCCCTGTCACGTTAAAAGTTGATCCCGACTGTCTTCCAATAGTTTGTTCAATTGAACTGTTTACCTCCTCTTCTGTACTTCTGACGATTAGTCATTGATATATAAATTTACTAATGGTATAAATTAGGCTACCCTATTTCATTATTATTTTTCTTTCTCCTTTTTTTACTTTTCATTTCTTATTTATTTATTTTAGACAATAGATTTTGTTATATATCTTATATTTAAAGGAGTAGTAAAGTTACATGTTTTTTCACCTTAATGCATCCTATGCATTAAGGTGAAAAAACATTCGACAATACCGCCCCCCCCCCCGAGCCCCCGTTTTTCTTACCTGGCCCCTCGAAAGTCCCATGCTCGTCCCCGTCATCCTCTTCGTTTTTCTGCCTGGCCGCCGATTGGCTACACTAGATAGATTGAAAGCAGCGCAGCCATTGGCTGGCGCTGCTGTCAATCACATCCAATGACGCGGCACGCCGGGGGGCGGGGCCGAGTGATACAGTCGGCGGCTATGGCCGCCGCTGTATCACGGGAGCGCGCCCGCAATCACTCCACACCATGCGAGCTCACTCGCATTAAGGTGTGGAGTCCTTGCGGGGAGGAGCCAAGACAGCCGCCGAGGGACCCCAGAAGACCAGGATCGGGGCCACTGTGTGCAAAACGAGCTGCACAGTGGAGGTAAGTATAACATGTTTGTTATTTTTAAGCAAAAAAAAAAAAAGGTTTAGTGCTCCTTTAAGCACAAAGATTGTAGAGAAGATATAAGTTTCATATATAATTAACTACTTAATTACAAAGACTTGTATAACCAATATGTATTGTATTGTGCAATATTTAATAAAAAATATTTGAACAAAAGAATAATGGTCATGAGATGAGCTTTGATATTTACTTTTAAGAGTGCTGAAAGGAGTGAATTTGTTGATCGTTACAATGACTTAAAGGTGGGTCATGCCCAAAGATTGCCAGCCCTTAAGAAATAAGATGGGAATCAGGAACTTAAAGCGGAGGTCCACACAAAAATGTAACCTCCGCCTTTTGGAATCCCCCCTCCGGTGTCACATTTGGCACCTTTTGGGGGGGAGGGGGGTGCAGATACTTGTATAATACAGGTATTTGCACCCGCTTCCGGGCATAGACTTCCACCGGAGCTACGCCCCTTCCTGTCCCCCCCCCTACTGTCTTCTAGGAAACACACAGGTCCCAGAAGATAGCGGGGACCAGTGAGGACATGCAGCGCGACTCGCGCATGCGCAGTAGGGAACCGGGAATTGAAGCTGCAATGCTTCACTTCCTGATTCCCTCACCGAGGATGGCGGCAGGGGCAGCCGAGAGCCGAGCGATTGATCGGCTTCGGCTGCCGACATCGCGGGCACCCTGGACAGGTAAGTGTCCATTTATTAAAAGTCAGCAGCTGCAGTATTTGTAGCTGCTGGCTTTTAATAAAAAAAATTTAGGCGGACCTCCGCTTTAAACATTTCTAACAGCATTTGAACTGCTGTCCTAGGTGGGGATTTGGGTGAGGAGCTTAGAAAGTAATACCATGCATACCCAGCCGCTGAGATGGTGGGAAGTATAATCGCTCTATTTCCAGGTAGGGCATAGAACAGGGGTAGTAAATTTAAATTCACAGGGGTCCGGTCAGAAAAATGTTCTTCTAGCGGAGGTCCGAGTGTCATATTGGTGCTATGACTCCACATGATATCCTCCACATCGCATCCTCCTGTGCATGTCACAGTCCCCTCATCTCAGACCCCCATCACAGACTGACCCACAATCAGACTGGCCCCTATCACAGACTGACCCCCCATCACAGACTGACCCCCCATCACAGACTGACCCCAATCACAGACTGACCCCCCATCACAGACTGGCCCACTGCGTAGCAACAAATCACCCACTTCTTAACTTAAAAATGCCCCCCTTTGTCCAGAACGGCTGCGCTTCTCCTCTTGTGTGAATAAGACAGGCAGTGTAAGTTGGGGGCAGGGCAGCGATCCTATCGAAGGGACAGACCTATGCTGTGAACATAGCAGCAGCAGGCCTACAGGCGAGCCGGTGGTAGGGAGAGGACACACAGGCAACTATTTGACGAGGCTGCGGTCCGGGTAGTAAGGCTACTGGGGCCAGAACAGGACCGCGATCCACTATTTAGCGATGCCTGGCATAGAGGATTCAGGCCAGTGGAAAGCAAAAGTGCTTTGTAAATTGGATTTAAATGTCTTGTTAAGATGCATACCTAACATATTACATTTGGAATTGTTAACTTTAAAAGACACAGAGTTAAAGACCTTCAATAGTTTGTATACCGCTGGTAGGGAAGAAGCCAGATCTGTTATGTAAGTATGATATCATCGCCAAAGAGAGTGATCTTATGTTCTTTGCCCGATATGGATATGCCAAAATTGATGTATGGTTGTTTATTTTGTGTGTCAGGGGTTCCATTAGGAGTGTGAATATTAAAAGAGATAGAGGACAGTCCTGGCGCGTGCCATCTGTAATTTGAAAATTTGGGGATAAAGAACCATCCAAAGGGACATTTGCCGTTTGCCGATGGGGTGGAGTAAAGGGCCATAATGGCTGTTAAGACGTTGCCTTTGAAGCCAAATTTTGATAGGGTGTGGCATAGGTATCCCCAAAGGATCTTATCAAAGGCTTTCTTGATCATACATCACGGGACACAGAGACTTAGATAATTACTTAGTGGGTTAGATAGTCACCATCAGGTGATGGGCCACTGGCAACCCTAATTACAAGGCGAGTTCCTCCCCCTATATAACCCCTCCCATATGGAGAGCACCTCAGATTTTTCACCAGTGTCTAAGGTGGTTGGTCACATTGAACATGTGCTAAGAGGAAAGCTCTGTTTGATGGTCTCTGCGGAGGCCTAGGAGCTATACAACCGGATCCATATCTCGGGCCAATACTAAGCGCCTAAGATGGATGGTACTCGGGCCTCGTGGAAAGAAGAAACAAGGTTTTGCCTGTAATGTCTCTCTTCGGAGGTCTGGGCTCTGGGATCCAGTCTTTGGTGTACTAATCTAAGTGGCACGAAAATCTCCTGGCAGAGCCTTCTACAGGTCCAGGGAAGAGGTACCTTTAAGTAGGGACCCAGAACCCTGAAGGTTGGCACAACATTACTCGCCGTGATGGGTGAAGGCTGGATCTATTGTTCTCAGCAGTTTTCCTGCGGCGGGGATAAAGTAAGTGAAGATAATTTTTTAAGTATTATCTTCTATGAGTAGTTGCATGTCTTACCTGGTTTCCGCCACCAGAGGGAGTAAGTTACATACCTGGTGTATACTTACATGCCATCCAGGAACACGCTCAGTAAAGTTGGTCTGTTATAAAAAAACGCTCACCTCCTCCGCTGCAGGCTCTGCCACAACTCATAACAGAGAGACCCCATGCAGTCCACGGGTCCCACAAATTCCTCCAGTGGTCTTCTCTCTCCCCCCTCACTCCTGGCCGCCACTAAGACAGCTTTTTGACTGTACAGGTGTGCAAGGAAAGAAGGGGGAGGTGTGGTTGCGTGCCCGTGCGCGTGCACGGAGCATCAGTGCGCAGGCACCAAAGCGACATGATTTAAAATCCCAGCACGCCAGAGCCTTCAGTAAAGCAGTGGGACACAGAACTGTGGGCTGTAAGCATCTCAGTGGATCGGATCCAAGCATACCTAAGACACCTACTCAGCATCAGGTTGTGCAGTGAGCTAATATATATATATGTATTGTAAGACTAGAGCACAACAGTGGTTGCACTTGTACCTCTGCTTTTCAGCTTAGGACTATGCCTCCCAGTAAGAGGTGTTAAGGGGCAGGTAAAGGTGGCACTAAGAAATCCCCGCCTAGAGCTGGGGGTTCTGGACATGCCTGCAGATTACCATCCCCCCTGACAGACTGGTAGCAGCCTCACAGGATGAATCTGTACCCCTGTCAGGCTTTGCAGCCTCACCTAATGTTGCAGCTCCTGTATGTGTCACTGAAGACACTATGAAAGCTGCCTTGGATGGCTTGGAAGGAAGGATTGCTTCATTAATCGCAACCTCCTTAGAAAGTGTCAGAAAGCGGGGGAAAAATCCCCTCCCTCTGCTCTGGGTTCCTTATCAGAGAAACATTCTGATGATGAGATATCCCTATCTGCAGATGGTTATCACAAACAGTCTAAGGTTTCAGAGGATGAGGAGAAGATCTCTTCTACCGCTCAGGCGCTTAAGATGCAGGTGTAATATTATACGGAGTTGGTGCGTACCATATACAAAGTGCCCTCTGCTGAAGCTGCCATGCCCTCTGTTTCCTCCTTGGTATCTCGGAAATCCCCACAGGCTGCATAAACCTTCCCAACTCATCGTTGATGTATGACAACTGGGCTCACCCAGATAAACTGTTTTCTCTTCCCAAGAGGTTTTCCCTCCTTTACCCAGTGGAGGAAGGTTTTGCCAAATGGGGGATGCCGGCTATAGACATGGCTATTTCTTGTGCGAATAAAAGCCTGACCTGTCCCGTGGACAATGCTCAGGGCTTCAAAGATCCAACTGATAAAAAGCTGGAATCTTTGCTTAAAGCCTCCTTCTCTGTGGCTGGTGCTGTGGTCCAACTTGCAGTCGCAGCAATTGGCATGTGCCAGTTCCTCAAGGAACAAATGAAACAGGTGGTTAACTTCCTCCCTGCAGAGGAAGTTGAGGTTTATGCAGACCTTCCTAAGGCCCTGTGTTTTGCGGTTGATGCGATTATTATGTTCAGCAAGCATCCCGCCTAAATCTCCTTGCTGGTACACATGCGCAGGTCCCTTTGGTTAAAGCATTGGGTAGCCGAGGTTTCTTACAAAAGATACTTGGCGGCATTCCCATTTTATGGGGAACACCTGTTTGGGGATGATTTGGACAAATATATCCAAAAGATTACCAAAGGCAAATCCACATTGTTACCGGTTAAGAAGAAGAGTAAACGTCTCTCATTTAAACGTTCTCGTTCCCCAGCCTCTGAAGCTTCGACTTCCAGGCAGTGGCAATGGCCTCCCCAGTCCAATACTAGGGGAAAGACCCAGGGCCAAGCCCAAGGGCAGAAAAGAGCTTGGGGTTCAAGATCTACTAAGCAGAACCCCAAAACTTCCCTATGAAGGGGCGCCCCCGCTCGACCGAGTGGGGGGAAGGCTGCTACGGTTTGAAGATGCCTGGTGGGAAGAGGTTCAGGATAAATCCCCAAAAATCCAGAAAAGAGGAGAGCTTTACTTTTGGCCTTGGAGCACCTGTTGGCCCAAGGGGTAATCATAGAAGTAGCCCCAGAGGAGCAAGACTCAGGGTTCTAATCAAACCTCTTTACGTTTCCAAAACCAAACGGGGATGTCAGACCTATTTTGGATCTGAAAGACCTGAATCGGTTTCTGAACAATCGCTCCTTCTGAATAGAGTCTGTCCATTCAGTAGTCTCCAGCCTTCAGGGAGGAGAATTCCTGGCATCAATAGACATCAGAGATGCATATCTACATGTGCCAATATTCCCCGCTCACCAAAAGTTTCTAAGGTTTGCGGTGGATCAGCGTCACTTTCAGTTTGTGGCCCTACCGTTTGGTCTGGCTGCCGCACCTTGAGTGTTCACAAAGGTTCTAGCCTCACTCCTGGCAAAGCTAAGGGCATGGGCATAACAGTAACAGCTTATTTGGACGATCTGCTGCTCATAGATCAGTCCGTAGCACGCCTAGACCGCAATGGGTCCTCACTCTAGAAAAATCCTCTTTACGGCCCCAAAGAAGACTGGAGTATTTGGGCATGGTCATAGACACGATCCACAGCAGGGTATTCTTACCCGGGTCAAAGGCCAAAGCCATAAAGGATTTGGTCCGTATGATCAAAGCAAGAAAAAATCCTTCCATTCGTCTATACATGAGGTTATTAGGAAAAATGATAGGGTCATTCAAGGCCATTCCTTACGCCCAGTTTCACTCAAGACCTTTGCAGAGCAGCATCTTGTCTGCCTGGAACAGAAAAGTCCAAGCCTTGGACCTTCCAATACACCTGTCACTGCGGGTTCAAAAGAGCCTCATTTGTTGGTTGCTCCCACAGAATCTGTTAAAGGGAAAATCCTTTATTCCGGTTACTTGGAAGATCGTAACTACAGACGCCAGCCTTATAGGCTGGGGGGCAATTCTGGAAGAAGCTTCTGCCCAGGGAAAATGGTCCAGAGTCGAAGAGCTCTTGCCCATCAACATTCTGGAGATGCAGGCAATTCGTCTGGCCCTCAGGGTCTGGTCTTATAGGTTTCAGGGTTGTCCTGTCCGGATACAGTCCGACAATGCCACAGCAGTGGCTTATATCAATCACCAAGGAGGCACCAGAAGTCTGGATGCCCAAAAAGAGGTGAATCACATTTTTTCTTGGGCAGAAATGCATGTTCCCTGTCTATCTGCGGTCTTCATTCCAGGGGTAGAAAATTGGCAGGCGGATTTTCTAAGCCACCAGCAGCTGAGTCCAGGAGAATGGTCTCTACACCCCAACATATTTCAGGCCATATGTCGGAAATGGGGTACCCCGGATGTAGACCTGTTGGCCTCCAGGTTCAGCACAAAGCTGGACAACTTTGTGTCAAGGACAAGAGATCTGTTGGCACAAGGGTCCGATGCCTTAACAATTCCATGGGATCAGTATTCTCTGATTTATGTGTTCCCTCCAGTTCTGCTTCTCCCACGGTTCCTTCGGAGAGTCAAGAGAGAAGGAAAGCCGGTGATTCTGGTAGCCCGGCTTGGCCCAGGTGATCCTGGTATGCGGAGATCATGAAGATGGCAGAGGGGAACCCTTGGGTTCTTCCGCTATGCTCAGATCTGCTCTCACAGGGTCCAATATTCCATCCTGTCTTACAGAGTCTGAATTTGATGGTTTGGCTGTTGAGACCCACATTCTGAAGAATCGTGAGCTCTCGGGCCCAGTCCTATCCACTCTGGTTAACGCTAGGAAGCCGGCCTTCAGGCTCATCTACTACAGAATCTGGAAGGCATACGTTTCCTGGTGTGAATCCAGGGGGGTATAATCCCAAAAGATATGTCATTAGCATGATTCTTGCCTTTCTTCAGTTAGGCATAGAAATTAAGGTGGCCTTGAGTACTATCAAGGGCCAGATATCAGCCTTGTCGGTATTCTTTCAGAGACCTCTTGCCTCTCATTAGACAACAAATATAGTGTAGCGCTAATCAAATGTGAGTATACACCAAGTGATATGAACACCGTGTGACAATGTGAATGGGAAAACAATAAGCATATGGTCTTGCCATGGACATGTGATTATTGTTTTCCCATTCACATTGTCGCACAGTGTTCACATCACTTGGTGTATACTCACATTTGATTTGCGCTACACTATATTTGTTGTCTTGTTTATGCTATTTGTCTATTTTTTTTTGTAGCTTCTCACTTATCCAGGCAGCGCGGAATTTTTTGTTTTTGTCACCACTCTTGCCTCTCATTTCCTGATCCAGGCCAACTTGGTCAGGTCGATTAATTGTGGCATAAGGGGTGCTAGTCTATTAGATATTATTTTGGTGTATATTTTAACCACTTCGGATGATATGACGTCCTCGGGCCTCCCGCGCGTGCCCGCCACGTCACTCAGGTGCCAATGCACGTGCCTGGCGACCGCGATGTCCGCCAGGTACCCACGATCGGCAGTTACAGAGCCAGGGATGTGGATCTCTGTGTGCCATTCTGCCCCCATAAAAAGACGTGAGCCGGTCGGCAACCGGTTAAAGGATGTAACCACTGTGAAGGACATGGTGAGAAGAATTTGCAAGGTTGCTGCTAAGACTCAGTGGTAGCACAGAGAAGCACAGGCTGTCTTGTCTAGGAAGCAGAGAGCGTTCACCTCAGAGGTTTTTAAATGGTGCACAAAAAAAGATACATCTGTTGCACTTGTAGTTATATAATGCAGTGATGAAAAAGTAGAGGGAAATTAACTTAAAAACAATAGTGTGAATGTTTCGTAAATGAGGCTTATAGTGATGCTTACAAAATCAAAAAGTAAAACAAACACTCAAAGAGAGAAAAAATAAAATAAGAAAAAAGAACAATGAAGAGAAATGTGCAGCGAAGCAGTGTATATTAACTCAAGGATTTTCAGTAATGGGCCCACTCTCAATGGGCAACTTCCAGGGCTAAAGTGTGTATTGTGTAGCCATATGGTAAAAATTAAGTGATCATTGGAGCTGAATGACTTGATGCACTCCAATCTGGGTCAGCTTAACAGTGGTCAGAGGTGGTCAGAGGGAGGTTTACAGATCGGAGATTGCGATTCCAGGATATTCCACTGGCACAGCAGGGTTCAATCTTCTTCAACGGAATGGATATTGTATTCTTTCCCATCCTTGGTAACTACCAACTTCACCGGGTGCCCCCACTTGCATGTAATGTTATGGTTGAATAATGTTTTTGTGATGGTAGCCAAATATTTGCTTTTGAACATAGTGTATTTAGAAAAGTCAGCAAAGAAGAATAGGCCATAATATAATCTGGGGATTGCAGCTGCATTCCTAGTAAGCCACAGGAGCTTTTCCTTGGTGTGGTAAAAGCAAATACAGACAATCGTGTCCCTTGGCGTTTTCTCTGGCAAGTTAGGAGGTTTGGGTAGCCTGTGCATGTGTATCTGACATGAGCTGGACAAAGTAATCTCTTAGGACTGCTGGTTTGACTTATTCTGGGATACCACTGATTTTTTTTATCATCAAAAGTTTATTGAAACAGAGATATAGCAGTACAGATCAATCCATACGTGTAACAGATAATGAAGCATTATAGAAGATCTAACAATTAGATTGGTCAACAGAAGATAACAGTCTCACGTTGATAAAAACATCAAACGTGGTAGGCGTAGATGTTACTTCATGCACTAGCTAGAGCTAAGCTGTGAAAGGTTGTAAAAGTAATTCAAACAGACATCAGTATTTTCGTATCGTATTATCTGTTTGTAAAATTCGGCATATAATCAATAAAAATAGAGACATAACAATTTGAGAAAAAAGGGGGAGAAAAGAAGAAGAGAGGGAATGAGAAAGTAAGGGATGAGTGGGTAATGGGTGGGGTAAGGTGTCTCGTATTAGTAGGATTCAGTGTTTTTCCAGTAGGGATCAGAGTCAAAGTCACATGGGAACAGGTTGACTCATTGTCTGAGTCATGGAAGGGAGATGAGTCAATGTGGTGGCATCTTATGAGGTCATTATTGCTTCATATGCCTGAGAAGCCTTATAAGCGAACCACAGAGACCATGTTTCTTGATATTTTTCTACCTTATCTGTGTGTTGGGCTGATGTATCTTCCATGTAGCAAGTATCAGATAGCCTTTTTAGCCAGTCTAGAATAGACGGAGGTCTGGGGGTTTTCCAGAGTATTGGGATCAGAGAATTGGCTGCGTTCAGCAGGAGTTTAGTCAGTGAACGTTTATACAGTGTTAGAGAAAAATGTGTTATGTGGAGCAGGCAGCAAGCCGCGTTTAATTCAATTCTGGTCTCCGTGATCTGCTTTGTGATCTCCTTGACCTTAGTCCAGAAATCGTTCAGAGCCGGGCAATCTCACCAAATATGTTTGAGACTGCCCGTATCTGTCCCACATCTCCAGCATCTGTCCGATGTATGTGGGTACCATTTTTTAAGTTTGTCTGGTGTTGCATACCAATGTGTCAGGAGTTTGAAAGACGTCTCTTGAGTTTTGGTACTTATAGAGCATTTATGTGTGAGGATGCAAGCTGTTTTCCATTGGTTGTCAGTGATGTCCATTTTTAAGGCTGTAGACCATGCTATTCTAAATTTATCGTCTGATGTAGAGAGTGTGTTTTGTAGCCAAGCATAGGTAATGGAGGTTACTCTGTCACACTTTGAACCCTTAGCACAGACTCTCTCAAATTCAGTAAATTCCCTGGAAAGATAAGGCTTCCGCGACCCAGAGTTAGCGTTAGAACGTATTTGAAAGTACGTCCACCAGGAAAGTCTTGGAAGATCATTAGCTTTTTGGAGTGCTGTTAGGTTTTTAAATAAGCCCTTGTTAAAGCAATCTTTCATTGTGAGTGGTGGTTTGGAGTCAGGAGTTTGTAAAGTAGCATTGCCAATTCCCGGCAGGAAGTCTGAGTTATCTCTCAACGGGGACAATGGGCTGAGAACAGTAGTCAGATCTGTTTTGGTGGCCACAACCCGAAACAGGGATAATGTAGTGCCTGTCAATAGACATGTGCAAACTGAAATATTTCATTTCGGAATTTCGTTTTCGTCCGAAAAATAAATTTATTTAGTTACTCCCGAAATTCGTTTTTATTTATTTCGTTTTTCGTTAGAAATTGCATTCGTTCGAAAATCTGAATTAATTAAGGTCGAATCTGTCAATGAAGGCTTATGGTGTCTGTCGAATGTTCAAAGAAGATTCGACGGAGCAGTGAAACTGTACGACGCTGCAATCATACATTTCCGGTCGAATGTTCCGCCCACAAGCTATAGAAGAATTCTAATGTTGTATGACTAGTAATAATTATATTTATTCATTACTATTACTAGTCAACCAACATTAGAATTCTTCTATAGCCTATGGGCGGATGCATTTGACCGGAAATGTACGATTGCAGCGTCGTACAGTTTTGCTGCACCGTCGAATCTTCTAACTTTCGATGCTTTGTCGAATCTTAGTCATTCTAGCTATTTTACTGCTCCTCCTCTTTGGTTACAATCAGCCAATAACATTCATCATCAACTTTATTTTTATTTTACTTCCCCCACCCAATTCCAGCAGTGATCTTTTCTCTCTATGTCGAATCTTTTCTCTCTATAATAACAAATCTTTTCTCTGCTATGTCGAATCTTTTCTCTCCTATGTCGAATCTTTTCTCTCTATAATGTCGAATCTTTTCTCTCCTATGTCGAATCTTTTCTCTCCTATGTCGAATCTTTTCTCTCCTATGTCGAATCTTTTCTCTCTATAATGTCGAATCTTTTCTCTCCTATGTAGAATAATCTTGGACTAATAGAGTTAAGGTTAGGCACATTCGACCACAGGTTCGATAGACACAGATTGTTATTGTCAGCGTCACGTCGAATCTCCTATCTATATCGAACTGTTGTAGCAACGAAAACGAAAATAAAGCATTTGTTTATGTCGGATCTTTCGGTTTTCGGATTCTGTGCTTTCGTTTTCGTTTGTTAAAACAATAACGAAAATAGCTGAAATTCGGACGAAAATGCATTCGGACGAAAACGAATGCACATGTCTACCTGTCAATGGATGTTTCTTAATGGTGTCAGTTTGGCTCTGCCACAGAATCCATGGTGAGAATAGCAAGGGAGTCTCACTCAGTGAGTCCTCCAATTTTACCCAATCTTTGGACTTGCCATGGCAGTGCCAATCGATCACCCTTGTAAGGTGTGACGCCAGATAGTAATTGTAGAAATTTGGCAGACCCATCCCACCTTTGTCTTTGGGCCTAGTGAGGAGTGAGAACTTTATTCTGGGTTTTTTATGCAGCCACAGGAATTGTATGAGGGTAGACTGCAGGGTTCTGAAAAATGACTGTGGTATTTTGATTGGGAGGGTTCTGAGGAGATACAGTAGCCTAGGGAGGATAACCATCTTTAAGATCGCTGCTCTTCCGAACCAGGAGAAATATTTAGAGTTCCAGGTCTGTAAGTCTTTTCTTATGTCTTGTAACAGCGTAGGGAAGTTATGTTTATAAATGGATGTCAATTTAGGTATTAACCACACTCCCAAGTATTTGAGCGCCTTAGTCACCCATTTAAAGGGGCAGTTGGTCTGTGTTTCAGTTAGAGATTCTTTCGTCAAGGAGATGTTCATGGCCTCAGATTTGGTGAAATTAATTTTAAGGTTTGATATGTATCCGTAGATTGAAAACTGTTTCATCAGGTTAGGGACAGTAATGTGGGGATTAGTCAGGAAAAACAGAAGATCATCAACGTAGGCCGCAATCTTGTATTCTACTCCTGCTACCATAAAACCTGTTATCGATTTGTCTCCATTGACCATTCTGATGAACGGTTCTATGGACAAAATGAACAGAATTGGGGATAGAGGGCACCCCTGCCTAGTTCCGTTCGAGATCAGGACCTCTTCCGACAGTGAGCCATTTATCTTTAGCCTGGCTGTAGGTTTAGCATAGAGGGCTGAAATCCACTACATCATTCGTGGACCGAGACCGACATGTTTGAAAGTGGTCATCATATAATCCCAGGCAACTCTGTCGAAGGCCTTCTCCGCATCCGTGGACAGGAGAAGGCCTTCAAAATCGCGACTATGTGCCTCATTTGTCAAAAGTAAGGCCCTGATCACATTGTCTTTGGCCTCTCTATCGGGCATGAAACCCACCTGATCGGGCCGATCAAGGAGGCAAGTAATGGTCTCAGTCTGTTGGCAATGATTTTTGCTAGTATCTTAAGGTCGAGATTTAGTAAGGAAATGGGCCTGTAGCTGGAGCATTCGGTATGGTTTTTCCCAGGTTTCGGGATAAGTGTGATATGGGCAGATAGAAAATCATTCGGCACCGATCTGGGAGAGGATAGTGAATTCAAAGCCTTTGTCAGGTGTATCGATAATATATCACTGAATGTTTTATAATAGACCGAGGTAAACCCGTCAGGTCCTGGACTTTTCCCTGATTTAAGATCCTGAATTGCCAACTGAGTCTCCTCTACCGTGATTTGCTCTTCAAGGGGGTCTAACATTGATTCCTCCAATTTGGGGAGGCCACTTTTATTTAGGTAGTCTAGTATAACAGTATCTATATCTCCCTCCATGGTTCAGGGTTTATGTTGCTGTGGGAGGTTGTACAGTTTTGTATAGAACTGGTGAAATTGTGCAGCTATGGCTTCTGTGGATACCTCTAGGGTCCCCTTATGTGTTCTGATTTTTGGTATGTGATTGATGGCGTTGGCTTCCTTTAAGGCTCTCGCTAGGAATCTACCTGTCTTGTCACTTGTCTCATAGTAAAGTTTCTTTTTGAAGAACAGCATTCTTTTGGTTTTGGACTCAAACAATTCCTGCAGGGCTTTACGAGTTTCAAGTAGTTCCATCGCAGACTGTATTGATAGGGATTGTTTGTGGTGACTTTCAAGTCTATGTATTTTATTTGTCAGTCCTCTGATTACCTGGTCTTGTTGCTTTTTCCTCTGTGAGCCCAGTCTGATCAGGTCTCCCCTTATGGAATACTTATGAGCCTGCCAGATCGTCATAGGGTCCATACCTGGGGTGACATTAAGACGGAAGTATTCCGATAGTGAGGAGGTGATTTTGGGGAGCAAGTCTGGGTCTGTCAGAAGTGAGGTGTTCAGTCTCCAGGAGTTTGGCTTAGGAGTGGACAGTCCAGGGTCAATCAGTAGAAAGATTGGTGCATGGTCAGATGATTGGATACCAATATGGGCTCCTGTCACAGAGTGTAAGTCTCTTTGGGTAATGAATAGGTAGTCAAATCGGGAGTAGCGGTTGTGGGGAATCTAGTGGAATGTAAAGTCTCTGGAGTCAGGGTGGAGAAATCTCCAAGTGTCTATTAACTGTAGGGCGTTGAGCATTGTTTTCAGTCGTTTGAGTGCACGGTACATGATGCAAGACGTCCCTGATGAGGAATCTACTGTCGGATCCCAGGGTATATTAAAGTCACCCCCTAAAATAAGGAGTCCTGATGGGAAACCCCTTAATTCTGGCAGAAAGTTAAATGCGCCGAGTTGGGAAAATAAACGTTTGCTAAGGTGATGGGTTTGCCATTGTAATTCACTTTAGGAAGACGTATCGCCCCTCTGGATCGACTAGGCGATCCAGCAGGGTGAATGGCGCTTCCTTACTTATCACGGTCGTTACCCCTTTAGTTTTAGCAATGTCATTGGTCGCATGGTGTGCTGCAGTAAAGTAGGTGTTAGTGAGCTTTTGTATGTGACCTGTTCTGAAATGGGTTTCCTGTAAGAAAACAAAGTGAGGCTTACCCTTCTTCAACTCTCTAAGGAGTGATGCCCTTTTTTCCGGGATATTCAGCCCTTTTGTGTTGTGCGATATGATCATTAGACTTGTGCACAACGGAAAAATTTGTTTAGTTTCGGTTCGTTTCTTGTGCACAACGGACAAATTCGTTTAGTTTTGGTTCGTTTCTTTTCGGTCCTGTTGATTCGTAATCGTTCGTAATTTTGCTAGACGTGATTTTTCGTGTTCGGACTAATTCATACTTTCGGTAGAGTACATCGTTTTTTGTTGATTCTGGACACAACTCCTACTTTCGTAACTTTTTTGAGGTTTGTTGATTCGTAATTTTCCGTGTCTCTCTCACAACGATGCTGCCTATTATGCCTAATGTGCTTCGAATGGATTTGTACTTTTATAAATACATAGCGGTTATTTGTAATGATTCGAAATCTCGTATTTTACTTTTGTTTTGTACATGCGGCTATAGCCTCCGCCCCTGTACACCATTTTGAGAGGGAGTTCAGCACGGTGAGGGAGAAGCAGAGAGCAGAGCAGAGTGTTATTGTGCTTCGAATGGATTAAAAATCTCGTATTTTACTTTCATTTTTTACATGCGGCTATAGCCTCCGCCCCTGTACATCATTTTGAGAGGGAGTTCAGCATGGTGAGGGAGAAGCAGAGAGCAGAGCAGAGTGTTATTGTGCTTCGAATGGATTCGTACATTCGTAACTTTTTTCATAACGAATTATGCCGAAGACATTCGGGCATTCGCTATTTGCGATATAATTTATTTCGGATTCGGTTTTATTCGTAATTGCTTTGTTCGGAAATTCGAATGCTTCCGAATGTCCGAAAGTTGCTAAATTCGGACGAATTTCGATTCGTTACGAAATGAATTGCACAAGCCTAATGATCATGAGATTCCTCCCCAGGGATGAGTAAGCCATCGGTAATGTCGGGAGTTGTCGCTGATGTTGATTCTGAAATATACTTTTAGTATTTTGTTAGTGGTCTGCCTCCACTGGGAGGTGTGTCAGAATCAATGGTTAAGACGAGACAATAAGGAAGGGGTGGGGTGGGGTAAGGGCAGAGGGAGGGAGAAGATAAGAAAAGAAGGAGAAAATAATAAAAAGAAGAGAAAAATTAAAGCGTGGAAATTATTCCAGCAGCAAGGAGAACAATTGTGGAACACTTTAGACAAAATATATCCATCACTAAAGTAGAAAAGTAGTCTATCTGAACAAAGAAATCTCCGTCCAGATAGACTTTTTGGTAACGTGGAGAGCCAGCGACCAGTGTGTTTGATTAAACAAAACAGAACAACTAAAATAACCTGTATAGTGTACACACTGTCGGTGAAGCATAGCAAGGAAAAGACACAGCCCCTTTAAAGCAAATTTTTTTAATTGGGCCTGTGTAGGCAACTTTGTGCTATGGACTCTAATCAAGAAGGCACAGATCGATTGGTGTGCAACCAATGTTGCAGGCCTTAAATCAAAGATAATACCTGTGGATCAGAAAAAAGGTTATGTGCAGCATCACCCAATTCAGAGGGAGTTCAGACTATCAGCTAGAATGGAGTCTCTGAGAATTGTGAGAGCAACAGTGATGAGATATCAGTCTTCAGCAGGTTTGTCCATCATCACCCAGCCATCTCCCAGGGTTAACCAAACAGTACCTGAAACAATGTGGGTGAAGGTGGGAGCGTTTGTGGAAGTCTGTATGTGCTCACTCACCGAGTCTCTAACGTGGTTCTGGACACCTGACCCCAAGGTCTCTGATTGGATCTGATATAGGGGTATCCAACTTGGACAGGGTCAGGAACAAAGAGTGTAGAAAATCAGAATGCAGTACAAGGGTTATAGTCAGTGTCCATTCAGTACATATAGCTTCTGATCATGTTGGGCCCTAGTCCCGTTGATCATCTAGGGTGCCGTGAGTCTCTCAAATAGAATACATTCAGTGTAGCGCAAGTTATTCAAGTGCGTGACCCCTGGCGGGTGTGGAGCGCGGTGTAGGTTCCCCAATTGCGAGCCCCCTCCACGTCCGTGTTTAAGTTTCTTGTATCGTTGCTTGTCAGGTGTGGAAAAGGGAGAATCAGGAGGGCTTCTGGTGGTGGGTGGTAGTGTGTACTCTTGATACCACTCGGGCAGATCTATAGGCTCCAGGTTTAAGGCCTCAGAAAAGTCAGGCAATTCAGCTGGAGAGCGTAGTACATGCTGTTTGCCTGCGGATGTGACTACCAAGACAAAGGGAAAGCGCCATGTGTATTTTATGTCCTTCTCTCTGAGCCGTTCCAGGAGGGGGCGCAGGGCCCTGCGGTTTTTCAGTGTAATTTGCGAGAGATCCTGATACAGCATGATATGCGCGCCATTAAAGACAATGCGGTCGTTTCTGCACACCTTCCTCATAATGTCCTCCTTAAGTTGAAAGTTCTGTAGACAACAGATAATGTCTCTCGGGGGTGCATCCTCAGGTCCCCTAGCTCTGAGAGCTCGGTGTGCTCGAACAAAGTCTATCTCTGTGTCTTCCAACCTTTCCAATAGGCTATTGAACACCCTTTGTAGCGTGGGGACAATTTGGTCATTTTGCATCGATTCAGGTATCCTCCTCACCCTTATATTGCATCTACGCCCACGGTTATCTAAATCTTCCAAATGGCGATTCATTTAAATAAAATGTGAAGCATGAGTGTCCGCCACCTTTTCTAACCTGTGTATGGCTCTGTCTCTCTGTCTCCCCTTCACTTCCACTGCCTCCATTTTGTCAGAGAGGACTAGCAGGTTGGATTTTAGATCCGTGGTTTCTACAGAGAATGTGGCTTTGATATCCTCAGCTATGACAGACATGTCTGCAAAGGTGAGGGGTTTGCCAGAGCGTGTGTGGCTCCTACCTGGGGTTTCTGCTGTTTACTGCGAATCCTCGCTGAAGTCTTCTTCTTCATGCTGGGACCGCGCCATCTTGTGACTCGCCACGTTGCCACACGGGGCCGGAGCAGCTTTGAAGAGATTCAAGATGCTTCTGGATGAGGAGGCGGCTGATCCTTGGCGGGTTCTCAAGTGTGAAGCCTGGTAAGTCAATCTGCCCATTTCCAGGACCCAAAAGCAGTTTAGAGAGCTGTTGGCTGTGTCTTATCACGGAGCTCCTTCAGTGTGCTTCCATTCCAGTCGCTTGCTAGGCCACGCCTCGGATACCACAAATTTTTACGTTGTTCCACCTGGAATGGTCCTCCAAGTCTGCTACCCTGGCCTTGATCCATTCTACATCTTCCTCCTGCTTGCTATGAGCATACACTAATTCATTAGAGTGGGAAGCAAAATCTCCCATTTTAAATTCTTTGTGGGAGACTCTATCATCTAAATTGTGTATTTTGGTTTTAAAATGGCGTACCATTGTGAGCATGTCAGAGTGTATAGAGCTCTGTAGCAATAACAACATATCTTTTAATGCAGTGTCTAATATGTGGTGGGGAATGCAGCAATGGAGCTGTGGTTTTCTAAATTCCCCTGTGAGTGTGAGAGCATCTGTGGCAGGCTTTCCTCAATTTGTGGACTGTCAGCTGGGCATAGCCTAGGTCGGGATTTGGCCAGGCTGTTGTAAGTGGATAAGGCCTGTGAACTGGTTTCTGCACTACACTTACTGTGAGATCACTGTGTCCTCTCATAGACCGAGAGCCGTCTCCTTCCTCCTCTGGTAGACCAGTGCTGTGTGAGGATCCCTTGCCGGCGCCACCTTGGCTATGTGATTGGACCAGTGGAGGAAAGAATTCTGTCATCTTACGCAGCATTCCTCTCTCCTTTCACCTCTTTAACATCCCTTGGCTGTGGTGGACTGCATTTGGGCAAAATTGTCAGTGTCAGGCACAATTAACCCTCGCTGGGAGCCCTGTGTTGCCTCTGAGAGCCGGAGCTATCAAAGTTCGGCTATCAAGCTGACTGTTTTTTCCTGAGCCATAATCCAGGATATCTTCCTTTTAACTAACAGAAATTAGACCGTGGGCTGTTTCCAAGCTTGCGCTATTGTTAATTTACTGTATTTATCAGCGTATAACACGCACAGGCGTACAACACGCACCCTAACTTTAAGAGGGAAGTTTCAGGAAAAAAACGTTCCACAGCCCCCTGCGTATAACACGCAGGCACAGTTTACCCTCTATTTTCAGGGTAAAAAAGTGAGTTTTATACGCCAATAAATACAGTAGTTTCGAGCAGGATGAACCTAATAAGATTTTGGGCTAATTTTGGTACCCCAGGGTTGTAAAAGTTTAATAATGCGTACTGTGGAGTTTTTGGGACAGGTAAATTCGTAATTTTCCTAATAATATGGAATATTTTGTTCCATAAATCCCTGATTTTGTGGCATTCCCACCAGATATGGATCATAGAACCAATATGTCCGCAGTTGCTAAAACATAAGTGGGATGCGTTCGGGTAGATTTTAACTATTCGCAAGGGAACCATATACCATGTGATTAGGATTTTTAGGTTAGCTTCAATTTATGCTATGTTGAGGATGCCCTTCAAAGCAGCGACAAAGGCTCTGTGCCACTCAGTGAGGGTTCATTGTTGTTGTAGATCAGTCTCCCATTCTTGCATAAAAAGTGTTTTAGATTCAGCCCTAGCAAGTGCTTGGTAGATCACCGTTATCCCCCCCTCTGCTCCATGACCTGACCATGCCACTGTTCATATTCCGTGATAGATAGAGGTTTGTGTGTGGAGGGCCCTAGATATCTGATAAAATGGGATATTTGTTGGAGTCTAGACCTTTCTTTCTTTGGCATGTCAAGTTTACTGGTACAGTGGGCAAAGGTAAGAGGACCCGTTGGGTTAACAAAGTGACCAATCCTATATAGTCCCTTATCTAGCCACCATTGGAAGGCTTCAATGTCCTGTCCAGGTGGGAATAGGGGATTTCTGAAAATGTGAGATAGAGGGCGCCAGTGGGAGATCAAGTGTGGATTGTTTTTAAGGGAATCCCAAAGTGTTAAGGAATGAGAAAGTGTGGGTGCTAGGATGGCCGGTCTGGTCTTAGTTGGACACCAAAGTATATAATCTAGAGTGTTTTGGGGGATAGCCTGTCTTTCCATATGTACCCAACCTGGGTGAGTGATTTTAGAATATATAGTGGATAGTTGGGATAATTGTGCTGCTTGATAGTACCAGAATATGTTTGGCACGCCCACCCCACCCTGATCTCTGTTGCCGAAGAGAGTCCGATTGGCAATGTTATGCCCTTTGGCACCCCATATAAACTTTACGATTTTCGATTGGAAATTCCGGAGACGGTCCTTAGGGATGGGGATAGGTAATGATCTGAAGAGATACAGGATGCGGGGTAGTAGAGTAATTTTCACAGAGTTCACCCGGTCTAGCCAGGAAAGGCCCAGTTTGTCCCATATTAAGAGATCTTCCTAAATTTTGCGAAAGATTGCTGGGAAATTAGCTCAGTAGAGTTTGTCTATTGTGGCAGTCAAGTTTATCCCTAAATAGGGGAGCACCGTCTCAGTCCACCCGAACCTAAAGTTATTTTTAAGTTGAGAGACCAGCTGAGTTTGAAGATTAATATTGAGAGCCAATGAGTCATTTCAACTTTTAAATGATAGGTTAATTTAATGGCAATACGAAAATCAAGTTTTAGAACTTAAAGTAGTATTTTTAATTTTAGCTAAAATTGTCCATATTAGTACATTTGCATCTCAATAGACTGAAATCAGAATAAAGTATGCATACCGTAAGCTAATTACTCATAAAATACATTTTAAGTATAATTATACTATTTTAAGTTACCGGATAGCATAAATGTGACTCTAATTAAATATGACATTATCATTACAGTGTCAAGAAAAGTACTTTTAAAGTTCTACATGACACATTGCAATGACAATTCTCAGTAGTTTTGAATACTGAATGTGCTAAATGTTATCTCTCACAGCAAATGCTGTATTTTATAAGTAAAGCACATAAGAGTTTTACCACAGTTTATTTTTTTTATAGTACTTTCATGAAATTATTCTCATCTTTCATTTTAAAGAAGGGGCACTTTATGTTCATTTCAAAATTCACTTTTTCAAAGTTCACATTTATAGCAATAAATTTGAATCGGTTTCAAATGAAACAAAGATTTGTAGCCATTGAAAAATGGTAAATGGCTCTACTTTTACTCTGTCTCTACTTTTAATCAGTGTGTGTGTGTGTGTGTGTGTGTGTGTGTGTGTGTGTGTGTAAATGTCTGCTTATTTTCATATGTATCTGTACTAAATTAGCATGTATGCATCGAAAAATTCTACAATATAAATACATCAAAATGATTTAATTGGTTTTAATGGAAAAATATTAACACTGTTAAGTTTTAGTGTCAAACAAAAATAGGTGTACTGGGCTGCTGTGCACAGCCCTGGTACCATTTGATCCCTGTGATAAATCATAGCCATTGTGTACTATTGTGATCTCTGTGTTTGGTCACATGGTATAGGGCCAATCACAGCAGACCTGTACCATCAGATAGCTTGGTCAATCATAGCTATCATAATAGTACACAATGGCACATGAATAAATGTTGTTCACAAAGTAAAAAAGATTACTTATACAGTGATCATCATTGTAATAAGAAATCATAATATATAAAAAAAACCTGACCACCTCCCCAGAGCATAATGGTGATACTGTACTGCACAGGTGACAGTATGTAACATAAATTCTTAATTTTCACCAAAAAATTAACAAAAGTTACACCTTCAAAAATATCACCATGCATCTTAGTAAATACCTTGGGGTGTCTAATTTTAAAAAGTGGTTATTTTGGAAGCATTTGTACTGTCGTGACATTTTAGGGCCTCAAGAAATGAGAGAGACCATCAGTACAGGATTGATCAGTTTTCACATATATACCATAGTTTGTAGACTCTCTAACTTTCACACAGAGTAAATATTATACACTGATGTGGGTTATTTTTACCAAAGAAATGTAGCAGAATACATTTTGGTCTAAATTTATGAAGGTATTTTTTCATTTATGTAGCAAAAAAACAAACAGAAAAAAAAAACCAGCGGTGGTTAAACAAACCAGTGGTGGTTAAATACCACCAAAAAAAAAGGTTTATCTGTCTCAACAAGCACTGAAATCTAAAAGTTGGCCTGGACAGGAAAGGCGTTAAAGTGTCCGGTATTTAAGTGCTTAAATTACTTCTGCGAACAGGACAGCACATACAAGCAATCGGCTCCAGAGGCTGATTATCATGATCACTTAGTGCCCCTGTTTCTCATTCCAGCACATGGGTGTTGGCTGTTGCTTTTCCTCCCTGTCTATGTTCACCTGTTGACTGATTGATCTGGTCAGTCACCTGATATAAGCAAACCAAACACTCTATCCCTCGCTTGTGATAGAGACAGAGTTGCCTGCATTGTTCTAGATCAAGCCTCCCATTGGTCTGCCTTGCTTGCTGTTGGATCCCCTGTGTATGACCCGTATTGGACTGGACTACCCCCTGAACTCAGCCTGCCTTTTTACCTGGAATGGATACTGGATTATCCCCTGAACTCAGCCTGCCTTTACCTAAACTGTCTTTGAACCATGCTATCTGCTAAACTGCAAGTACCTGTTTGCTTTGCTCAGTTTGCATCTGCCCTGGCGTGGTATCCAGACTTTATAGCATTGTGTATTAGTCCTGGGGGCAACCAAGTACCGGTAGGCCTGCTTGTCTTAAGGGAAAGGGGGCTGCTATAGGTGAAGCTCACAGTAGCCAGCTATAGTGTCTGACCACCTGCGTTGGGGTAGGCGTGACATTCGTGACACTGATCAGTGTATTCTGATAGCTGCAGGTGTCGCTGTCAGAATAGGAAGTCACAGCATGAAAATTTACTGACTGAATGAACAAAACAGTGTATGGCTAGCTATAGGCTTAAGGTTTAGAATGAAACCTTTACTTGTAAAATATAGAGGTTGTCATTATTGAACTAACTTTCTGAATTTGCAAATTGAAGACAGAGAAAGGCAAACCAACATTTTGCAGAAATAGGTCTGTAATAATAGCCTACTTATTTATTTAGGTGCAGATTTCCAATAACGTTAAGGGTAGATGTTTTTTGGGTGTTTAAGTTTAACTGGTAGGATTAAGTTGGGTTTTAAGATTTCCTTTTTAGGCCTCATGCACATGGGGAGTTAGAAAAAATTAGCTACAAAGCCACTACTAATCCCAGGAAAAAGCGATTGTAAGAACATGCTTTTTTTTTTGTTTACAAATGTTTATTGGAAGAAACGTAAGGCAGTTACAAAGTATTCTTGATACAAAGGATCAACAGTAAGATAGCTGTGGTACAAGTATTTCGTCTTAACACAAAAAGGTACAATAACATGGTTTAAACACATCTAATCAAGAACATAGAAGAAATTATGATTAAGCATTTACTGATATAAACATTGGCATAGAGGAGAGGCAGATTGGAGGTGGGTGAAATAGTTCCGATATGATGAGGAAACTTGGGTTCAAGGTTGAGTGATATTCCAGTAGGACCATTTTAATTCGTAAACTTGAAGGCTATCATTTAAGGTGTGGAATTTTTTTTCAGATAGTTTAATCGTGTCCATTCTAGAAAGTACCTGTGACCAGATTAGATTGGTGGACCTCCAATTGAGGGCTATCATCCATTGTATAGAGCTACATAGAGAATGGAACAGTCTAAGGCAGGGTTTAGGGATATCAGGTATATTGGAATATAGTAAACATGTTTGAGGTGTAGGGGTGATCCTGTGTTTTGAGGACTGTTCAAATCTATCAACAGCCTTTTGCCAAATTTGAGCTAGGAGAGGACAGTCCCAAAAAGTGTGCAGGATAGTACCCTGTTCAAGACAGCCCCTAAAACAGTTGGGGGAGACTGAGGGATAGAATGTGTGGAGTCTAGAGGGAGATAAATACCATCTAGTGAATAATTTCATTGGGGTTTCCCTAAAAGAGATAGCTTTGTTGCATTTGCGGAGGTTATTAGACATAGAGCACCAGGACTCCTCTGAAAAATAACAATTTAATTCAGTTTCCCAGTGGAGCATTGGAGCTGATTTTTCTTGTAATGATGAGTTACTGAGGAACTGATAAAATCTCGATATCAGACCCCTGTCTCTAGGAGAGGACAAGCATATCTTTTCAAACATGGTATTTGAAAGGCGAGTAGTTAGTGAAAAATGCTCTGCATAGAATGTTCTAATTAGTAGATAGCGTTCATGTTCAGAGGCAGGAAGGTTATATTTTATTTGGAGTGAAGTGAAAGGAGTGAATTCCCATTTGGTTTGAAGGGATTTTAAAGTGGTTAGGTTATTCTCTATCCAGAGTGAGAATAGTGGTCTGCTGTTGTAGGCCAAATCGAGTCTACTATCACCTAGGAAGGAGGCCAGTGGGGGGGGGGGGGTGGCGGAGGAGAGGTCATATGTGCTTCTAATTTTAAGCCAAAGTTGTAGAAAATGGGCTACTATCGTGTTATGCTTAAGGAGGCTGCGGTACAGAACAGAGTTTGACCACAGAACCCCCTGGAGGTGAAAGGGGAGAATAGATGTAGACTCAAATCTTTTCCAGGGTATGTCCTGGCCAAGGGAGAACCACTGGCATAACTGATTGAGTCTTGCAGCTAAAAAATAGTGCCAAAGGTTTGGAAGCCCCAGACCACCTTTAGATTATGGCCTATGTAGTAGAGCATAGCTAAATCTTGGTTTTTTCTCGGCCCAAATAAATTTATTGAGTATCCTCTGGATAGAGTCTAATTTAGTTTTTGAGATTTTAATGGGAAGGGCACGGAAATAGTATAGCAGTTTGGGGATAATTTTCATTTTTATAGCACATATCCTGCCGAGGAATGAAATATGGTAGGAGGACCATGTTTTAAGGATGGAGTTGATTTGAGTAAATAGGGGAAGGTAGTTAGTTTTATATAAGGATTTATGGCATGATGTAATATGTATGCCCAGATATTTAAAGGAAAGAGGGCACCAGATGAACTGGAAGTTGTTTTGTAAAAGGTTCTGCAAGTTTTGGGGAAGATTGATTGGCAATGCTGAGCATTTGTTGACATTAATCTTAAGGCCAGAGACATTATGGAATGTATTTAGAACTTTAAGGAGAATGGGGATAGAAGTGAGAGGTTCAGTAAGGAAGATGAGATCATCATCTGCATAAAGGCTGATCTTGAATTCATCTTGGATGTTTGAGTATCCCTTAATGTCGGAGTTGTTCCTAATGGCGTGGGCAAGGGGTTCTATCGCTAACGCGAAAAAAAGGGGAGATAGTGGGCAACCCTGTCTAGTTCCTCTGCCGAGGGGGAAGAATTCTGAGCTATTTCCTGGGATTTTGATACGAGTTTGAGGGGAATGATATAAGGCATTAAAACCTTGTAGGAAGTTTTCTGGGATCCCAAATTAGGGGAGGAGATGGTTTAAATATGACCAGTTTACACTGTCAAAAGCCTTATGTGTGTCCAGGCTGAGAAGGCAGGTCTGACGTGTGTGCAAATTGGCATCTTGGATGATATTGGTAACCAACCTAATGTTATCTACTATTTGACGGCCAGGGATAAAACCTGTTTGGTCTGGATGCACCAGGGGTGAGATGACTTTTGCAAGTCTGTCAGCAAGTATCCTACCAAATATTTTAAGGTCATTGTTAAGGACTGATATGGGACGGAAGTTTTGGGGGAGGGAGTGGTCTTTGTGAGGTTTGGGGATGAGGGATAGGTTGGCAAGGAGCATTTCATCAGGAAAATAATTGCCCTCCAGGATATAATTAAATAGCCTGGAAAGGCTAGGTGCTAGTAAAGGGGCAATTTTTTTATAATAGAGAGATGAGTACCCATCTGGGCCAGGGGCCGTGGAATTTTTAAGAGATTTGATTATTGTGATAATTTCAGCCTCAGTACTGGGTTTCTTAAGAGAGTCAATCTGTTGTTGGTTTAGTGAGGGAAGTTGAAGGCTGTCTAGCCAAGCCATGGAGGTCATGTCAGGGTGGCCCTTAGGGCTGGACAACAGCTCCTTATAGAAAGAAGTGAATATTTTTAGTACCTCTTTGGGGTGTGTAGCTAGGTTACCTCTATGATCTCTGAGTTTGTATATGTGAGTGGGCCTGTTATCTTGGTTGAGTTTTCTGGCAAAGACAGCCGAAGGTGAGTTACAGTGTAGCAGAAATGTTGATTTCGAGAATCTAAGAGATCTTTCAGTGTTAGCTGAAAGGATGAGGTCAAGAGCTTCTCTTTTAGATTTTATCTGAGAGGTAAGCTCTTGAGAGGGAGAGTGTTGTAATTTATTGTATAGGCGTTCTAGGTCTTTTGATAGGCATTTAATGTCTGTTAGTCTCTCCTTGTTTTTGGAAGCGGCCAAATTGATTAGGTGGCCACGTATGACAGCCTTATGTGCCACCCACAGGGTGGTGGGAAGGGTTTCAGCATTAGTGTTGTCAATAAAGTAATTCTCTATGTGGGTGGACATTACTTGGATGTTGGAGGTATTAGTTAGGAGAGAGTCGTTGAGACGCCAATTGAAAGGGGAAGGGGAAAGGCCTATAGAAGAAGTTTCGAGGGATGTTATGTTATGGTCAGACCATGGACATGGGTGGATGTGGGCTTGGGAGGAATTTGATAGGATGATAGGGGTACAGAAGATATAGTCCAACCTGGCATAACAGTCATGGGGATGGGAGTAGTGGGTGTATGCTTTTAAGCCTGTGTTGTGGGCCCTCCAGGAGTCAACAAGTTGTAGTTTACTGATGGATCGGTTGATGGACTTAGAAAAGACCTTTGAAGAAGGGGTGACTCTACTCCTATCAAGGGGAGGGTGAGCAGCGAGATTAAAGTCTCCTCCCAACACCATATGGGGGGAGTTATAACGTTCCAGGGTCTCAAAAAAATGTGAGAAAAAAGTTGACTGTGAGTCATTTGGGGCATACACTGAAGCAATGGTAATTGCTCGGTTATTAATGGTTCCTTTAAGAATGATGTATCGACTCTCAGCATCCTTAAAAACAGACTGTATATCAAAAATAATGGAGTTGCGTACAAAGATCGCAACTCCGCGAGTCTTGTTAGTGAATGTGGTATAGCGATATTGGTTGTAAGGTCTATCAAAATAGCTAGGGGAGTTGGAGGATGCAAAATGGGTTTCTTGCAGCAGGATGATATCTGCACCCAGTCTTTTATAATGATTAAATGCTTTTTTGCGCTTGTGAGGTGAATTGAAGCCCTGGACGTTGTGGGAGATTATTCTAAGACCCTTCATTTTTGAAAATAAAAATGTATAGCAGGGGAGGGGGACTGTGGAGGTCAACAGCATTGTGTATGGGACCAAAGTTGGGGAAGCTATGCCGTAGTGCTTTAAATAGAGCTGCATCATGAGAGAGAGAGCATCTAGTAATTTCAGTTGAGGTAGAAAAAACATGTGCGTACCATATAATGAGAACAGAATAAAACAACAGAACTGTGCTAAACTCAAGTAACTAAATTGTAGGTATCTTAGTGAATAGTGATTTCCAATTTTTTTGTAAGCCCAATAATTAGCCATATTGGCTGTGTGTTCTAAAAGATTCAAAATAACAAGTAGAAATATGGGGACAAGGGGAAACTTGTCACGAAATTCAAAAGGAAAATCTGGAGGACCAAAATGTCCTCGTCCCGCAGACCGGGCCAGGTGCCTCACCATAAAAATGGTGCAGCAGCAGACCACAGTAGCAGGTGTGGGGTCAAACTAGCGACCACGGATGGTTCAGGCATATAGAATATACAAATGAAATAAGAGTAACATTATTGTGCATGGTGTTAGGACATAAAATCAGGTAGCGGTATTAATTATAATGAGTAGGCCAGAGGCAGTTACAGAAAAAAAAAAGAAAAAAAAAAGGGGAGCCCTCAGTGGGTAGGTTAAATGGGTTACTGTGGCATCCTCAAAAAAAAAAAAAAGGAAACACAGAGCTCCAACCTATATGTCCGGAGCAATTAACATCAATAACTGGAACAGAGTACTTGTTGCAATGAACGAGGATAACTGTGAGGCAGTGGATCAGATTCTGTCCAGACTTGAGAAAGCATGCGATGCAAATGGTATTTCTGAGGAGATAGGAGTCTGAAGAGATCTGATGGATACCAGATCCGCAGAATCAAAAGGAAAAATGAGTTAGTGAGGTCAAGATCTGATAAAAGATAGAGAAAAAAAAAGAAAAAAGGAAAACATATTTAAGGAGATCGTTCAAGCTGCTTGGTCTTGGAAAGCATGGTGTAGCCTTCTTTGGTCTCTTTGGTCTCTCTGGTTACGGTGGGTGGAGGGGGTAGACCATATAGGAGCAGGGATGAGCCGAACACCCCCCTGTTCGGTTCGCACCAGAACCTGCGAACAGACAAAATGTTCGTGTAAACTTTAGAGCCCTATTAAATACAATGAACTCGAACGTTCGAAATCTAAAGTGTTAATTATAAAGGCTAATATGCAAGTTATTGTCCTAAAAAGTGTTTGGGGACCCGGGTCCTGCCCCAGGGGACATGTATCAATGCAAAAAGAAGTTTTAAAAACGGCCGTTTTTTCGGGAGCAGTGATTTTAATAATGCTTAAAATGAAAAAATAAAAGTGAAATATTCCTTTAAATTTCGTACCTGGGGGGTGTGTATGATATGCATGTGAAGTGGCGCATGTTTCCCGTGCTTAGAACTGTCCCTGCAAAAAATGTCATTTTTGAAAGAAAAAAATGCATTTAAAACTGACTCGCGGCTATTAATGAATTGTCGGCTCCCGGCCAGGGATGAGCCGAACACCCCCCTGTTCGGTTCGCACCAGAACCTGCGAACAGACAAAATGTTCGTGTAAACTTTAGAACCCTATTAAATACAATGAACTCGAACGTTCGAAATCTAAAGTGTTAATTATAAAGGCTAATATGCAAGTTATTGTCCTAAAAAGTGTTTGGGGACCCGGGTCCTGCCCCAGGGGACATGTATCAATGCAAAAAGAAGTTTTAAAAACGGCCGTTTTTTCGGGAGCAGTGATTTTAATAATGCTTAAAATGAAAAAATAAAAGTGAAATATTCCTTTAAATTTCGTACCTGGGGGGTGTGTATGATATGCATGTGAAGTGGCGCATGTTTCCCGTGCTTAGAACTGTCCCTGCAAAAAATGTCATTTTTGAAAGAAAAAAATGCATTTAAAACTGACTCGCGGCTATTAATGAATTGTCGGCTCCCGGCAATACATACAAAAGTCATTGATAAAAAAAAAAAAAAAAAAGCGTGGGGGTTCCCCAGAATTCAATTACCAGGCCCTTCAGGTCTGGAATGGATATTAAGGGGAACCCCGCCGCAAATTTAAAAAAAAATTGACGTGGGGTTCCCCCAAATATCCATTCCAGGCCCTTCAGATCTGGCATGGATTTTAAGGGGAACTCCACCCCAAATTTAAAAAAAAATGGCGTGGAGTCCCCCTAAAAATCCATACCAGACCCCTTATCCGAGCACGCAACCTGGCCGGCCGCAGGGAAAAGGGGGGGACGAGAGAGCGGCCCCCCTCCCTCCTGAACCGTACCAAGCCACATGCCCTCAACATGGGGAGGATGTCCCCATGTTGATGGGGACAAGGGCCTCATCCCCACAACCCTTGCCCGGTGGTTGTGGGGGTCTGCGGGCGGGGGGCTTATCGGAATCTGGAAGACCCCTTTAACAAAGAGGACCCCCAGATCCCGGCCCCCCCCCCTATGTGAATTGGTAAGGGGTACATTGTACCCCTACCATTTCACGAAGAAAGCGTAAAAAAATGTTTAAAAAAACACACAAACACCTTGAAAAAGTCCTTTATTTAAAAAAAAAAAAAAAAAAACATTCCAGCGGTGAAATCCAGTGTCCCGCGGCGATCCCGATGTCCAGCGCTGTCCTTCATTGGTTGTGCCTGAGCGGACCTGATGGGGAACTCCCTCTCAGTATTTTTAAATGTATAGACCCGCCCCTTCTAAAGTTCCCCATCAGGTCCGCTCAGCGGACCAGATGCGGAACATGAGAAGGGGCGGGTCTATACATGTATTACCAAAGTGAGAGCAGTTCCCCATCAGGTCCGCCCCCTCGGTATGTCGGACCCGCCTACGTCATTGGCTTGAGCGGGGAACTTCCTTCACTATGTAAATTTAAATTTACATAGT
Source organism: Rana muscosa (assembly GCA_029206835.1). Classification (NCBI taxonomy): domain Eukaryota; kingdom Metazoa; phylum Chordata; class Amphibia; order Anura; family Ranidae; genus Rana; species Rana muscosa. Next base: position 85,548,027 of record CM055121.1, read on the forward strand.
GAAGGAAGTTCCCCGCTCAGGCCAATGACGTAGGCGGGTCCGACATACCGAGGGGGCGGACCTGATGGGGAACTGCTCTCACTTTGGTAATACATGTATAGACCCGCCCCTTCTCATGTTCTGCATCTCGTCCGCTGAGCGGACCTGATGGGGAACTTTAGAAGGGGCGGGTCTATACATTTAAAATACTGAGAGGGAGTTCCCCATCAGGTCCGCTCAGGCACAACCAATGAAGGACAGCGCTGGACATCGGGATCGCCGCGGGACACTGGATTTCACCGCTGGAATGTTTATTTATTTATTTTTTTAAATAAAGGACTTTTTCAAGGTGTTTGTGTGTTTTTTAAAACATTTTTTTACGCTTTCTAAGTGAAATGGTAGGGGTACAATGTACCCCTTACCAATTCACATAGGGGGGGGGCCGGGATCTGGGGGTCCCCTTTGGTAAAGGGGTCTTCCAGATTCCGATAAGCCCCCCGCCCGCAGACCCCCACAACCACCGGGCAAGGGTTGTGGGGATGAGGCCCTTGTCCCCATCAACATGGGGACATCCTCCCCATGTTGAGGGCATGTGGCTTGGTACGGTTCAGGAGGGAGGGGGGGCCGCTCTCTCGTCCCCCCCTTTTCCCCTGCGGCCGGCCAGGTTGCGTGCTCGGATAAGGGGTCTGGTATGGATTTTTAGGGGGACTCCACGCCATTTTTTTTTTAATTTGGGGTGGAGTTCCCCTTAAAATCCATGCCAGATCTGAAGGGCCTGGAATGGATATTTGGGGGAACCCCACGTCAATTTTTTTTTAAATTTGCGGCGGGGTTCCCCTTAATATCCATTCCAGACCTGAAGGGCCTGGTAATTGAATTCTGGGGAACCCCCACGCTTTTTTTTTTTTTTTTATCAATGACTTTTGTATGTATTGCCGGGAGCCGACAATTCATTAATAGCCGCGAGTCAGTTTTAAATGCATTTTTTTCTTTCAAAAATGACATTTTTTGCAGGGACAGTTCTAAGCACGGGAAACATGCGCCACTTCACATGCATATCATACACACCCCCCAGGTACGAAATTTAAAGGAATATTTCACTTTTATTTTTTCATTTTAAGCATTATTAAAATCACTGCTCCCGAAAAAACGGCCGTTTTTAAAACTTCTTTTTGCATTGATACATGTCCCCTGGGGCAGGATCCGGGTCCCCAAACACTTTTTAGGACAATAACTTGCATATAAGCCTTTATAATTAACACTTTAGATTTCTCCCATAGATTTTTCGAATTTGCCACGAACACCCCAATTTGTTCGCTGTTCGGCGAACGGGCGAACAGGCAATGTTCGAGTCGAACATGAGTTCGACTCGAACTCGAAGCTCATCCCTATATAGGAGAGGATCTAGGGGTGGCGGGAGGGCGGTTGGGAGATTCCTGTTGCAACAGTCCCAGTTTCACTAAAAGTTCATTGCCCTCAATAATGTTGTACACTGTATAAGTTGTGCCATTGTGTGGTATAGAGAGTTTAAAGGGGAAGCCCCAGCGGTATCTGATTCTTGCAGTTTGCAGGATATTGGTAACCTCCTTCATCCTGTGCCTCCTATCCAGTGTGGCTGGAGAGATATCTGGGCAAATTTGCAATCTTTTCCCCTCCAGAGAGATATTAGGGGTGTTCCTGGAGGCATGCATGATATCCTCTTTGACAAGGAAGTCCTTCATACACATAATTTTGTCCCTGGGTGGTTTGTCAGGTGTGGGTTTAGGACGGAGGGCTCTGTGGATCCTGTCACAGGTAAAAGCTGACAGAGGTTTATCTGGCAAGAGGCTATGAAAGATGTTAGTGACTGCAGTAACTAGGTCTGTGACCGATTCTGGGACTCCTCGCAATCTGATGTTATGGCGGCGATTTCTGTTGTCCAGGTCCTCAACCTGTGCCTGCATGAAAGCAAAGGTGTCTGCTAAATTTTCATAGTCCTTCCTAAGATCGTTATGGGCCAGAGAAAGTTCGTCATGCTTGGTCTAAAGTAGATCTGTGCGGTTACCTATACTGGCAATCTCATGTGAGAGGGCTGCTGTGGAGCTATGCACTTCCCTCTCTATCTTATCAACCAGCTTTTCATAAATAGCTGTGAGGCTGGCATCTAAGTCCGCTTTAGAGAGGGGAAGATTGTACTCACAGTTCCCCTGCATGGTAGGGCGGACGGGTGAAGCCTCCACAGATACCGCGTGCAGGGCCGCGCCGGCGCCATTTTGGGTCATCTTGCTGCCTTTCTGCTCCACTTTCAAGAGACAGTTTGTTAAGCTCCGCTGTGAGCGCCGATTCCGCGCCTTCTTGGCTGATGGCATGCACAATGCCTTCCTACAGGGGTGTTGACTGAAATCCCCGAGATTGGTGCTGTATGGCCCTGTGGATCTCGCTCGAAAGGACCGGGTCTGGCGGAGCTGAGCTCAAGCCAGTCCTTCCTGCATCGCGCCGCGCATGCGCCCCCCAAGAACATGCTTTTATAGTAGCTTTTTGCATTAGCGTTAATGCGCGTTTAGCCGCGCTAGCTATTAGCAGCATTTCTCTGCCTCTATTCAAAATCAATGGTTCCCTATAGGAGCCCATTGATTTGAATAGAAGTCGCACAAGAAGTCGGATCATGATAATCCGACTTGGGGCGCGGCTTGTGTGCTGAGGATCTTGAAGGGGAGCACCTCGACAAAATGAAAAAAAAACTGGCATGGGGTCCCCCCAAGATGATACTAGACCTTTCAGTCTGATATGGATTTTAAGGGGAACCCCCATGCCAAAACAAATGGCGTAGGGCCCCCCAAGATCCATACCAGACCCTTATCTGAGACAACATCGGAGGAAGAACAGAGAGAGAAGACAGCGGAGACAGCGGAGACAGTGGAGACAGCGTTTTCATTCTTGACACTTTTTTTTGTGGTGAACGGGTAGGGGTACAATGTACCGCATACTCATTCACATAGGATGGGGGACTGGCATCTGGGGGCAGACCCCGACAACCACCAGCCAGAGTTTTCGGGAAGAGGCTCTTGTCCCCAACAGCACCCACCCCCCCATGTTGAGGGCATGTGGCCTGGTATGGTCCAGGAGGGAGGGTGCTCATTCGCCCCCCCTTTCCTGACCTGCCGGGCTGCATGCTCAGATAAAGGTCTGGTATGGATCTCAGGGGGACCCGTGCCATTTTTTTTGGCCTGGGGATTCCACTTAAAACCCATACCAGATCGAAGGGTCTGGTATCGTCTTTGGGGGGAACCCCAAGCCATTTTTTTTTTCATTTTGGCGAGGGGTTTCCCTTCAAGATCCTCAGCACACAAGCCGCGCCCCAAGTGGGATCATCATGATCTGACTTCTGGTGCGACTTCTATTTTAATCAATGGGCTCCCATAGGGAACCATTGATTTTAAATAGAGGCATGAGAAATGCTTGACGAGGCTTAACACGGCTGTATCCAGCGTTAAGACGCATTTAGCAGCTTTTACCAGTGTAAGGTGTTTTTACAGCTCTAATGCCATGCCTCAGAACGTGCTAGCTTTTTTTTGCAGCTTGAAAATGCCTATGCCAATTTGCAGCTCCTAAAAAGCCTGTGTGTGCATGAGGCCATAGAATATCATGGAGAGGCAAAAAAAATGTCTGACGCTGCTAAAACAGCTGTAAAAACGGCTCGTGTGCATGAGGCCTTATGGTGAGGAGGAGGCAATGGAAGCATATTAAAAGAGTAATACAGAGGGTCCTTGGAGGCAGATTATCAGTGAAATAAAGAGGAGGCACTGAAGGGTAGCAAATGGGTCATGGTTAGAGAGATGGTGAGATTTAAGCAATAGGAATAGGCCTTAGGATGTTAGATGATTTTTTTTCCCATATTTGGGATAACACCAAACCCCAGTGGCGGCCCGTCAATAGGGGGCGCAGGGGTGCTGCCCCCCCCCCAAAGCTACTTATTTAAAAACATATGTAAAAAATAAATTAAATAACATTTTTTTTAAAGTGTCCCTTTAAGTGGGTGTGTTAAGGGCGCCGGACACGGGGTACTATTGGAGGCATGACCCGTGTGTAAACACGTGATTGGGGCTAAGAAGCTCTATTGGCGTAGTTTAGAGTGTCTTCGGGGCGCAAATGCTGTAGCCACGAAAACTCCACCTCTAGGCTCTAACATTAGGTTTCCAGTGCTTGTAATTGATTGGGTCCATAAGGTGGGGCTTTAATCAGACCTGCAGCGTCATTGGTTCACAGGCTGCCTGTCTCCTTCAGTAAGTGAGGGGGAAATCACGAGCAGAAGAGAACTGGTCAGGGCAGACAGGGAGCTGAGGCAGCTCCATTCATCCCTGTGACACAGAATCGGCATCCAGCAATGCACACAGAGGGATCACACAGAAATCTTCAGGTACATTTCTACATGCCAGGACTGTAGGGGGAGGGGGGCAGAAGGGGCTATTATCACTGTGTCCTGACTCCTGAGAGACTGTAAAGCAGCATTTTAATCTCCAACTTTACTTCTCCTCTCTCCATGTAATGCAAGTCAGTACACCTTCCCTTTTCTCCCCTGCCTGTTCATCTGCTATAGAGAAACAAAAGGCATTGTTCTTAAATTAACATTACTCACATGTAAATCGCGCGGGCATTGTTATGCAAATTAAATCATCAGCCGCGATTCATATGCAAATCACGCCCCATTCGCTGCATGCCGCCCACCTAGACAGTATACAGGTGAGCATAGGGGGCATGTAGAGGTAATCAAAAAGGGGGGCTTGAGGTGCAGAGGTGAGTAGAGGAGGTGTGCAGTCAGAGGTGGTGTACAGAGGTGCAGAGTGGATGGGACGGAAGGGTTGGATTACAGAGGTTAGCAAAGTAGGGGTTTGGGGGACAGAGGTTAGCAGATGATGAGTTAGGGGCAGAGTTGTACTGATGGGAGATAAGAATGCAGAGATTAGTAGACAGATGCAGGGGGGGCACAGTAGGTGTACAGACCCAGGAACTCAGCACCGGGATGATGGGAACCCCTTATAATGGGCACAGCAGGTGTACAGACCAAGGAACTCAGCACAGGGATGGTGGGAACCCCTCATAATGGGCACAGCAGGTGTACAGACCCGGGAACTCAGCACAGGGATGGTGGGAACCCTCATAATGGGCACAGCAGGTGTACAGACCCAGGAACTCGTTACAGGGATGGTGGGAACCCCTCATAATGGGCACAGTAGGTGTAAAGACCCAGGAACTCAGTACAGGGATGGTGGGAACCCTCATAATGGGCACAGCAGGTGTACAGACCCAGAAAATCAGTACAGGGATGGTGGGAACCCCTCATAATGGACACCCTAGGTGTACAGATCCAGGAACTCAGTACAGCCTGTCCTTATACATTTACTTGAGATCACTTAGACCCGTGGGTCTCTATAGTGGGAGGTAGCGCCAACACCCCATTCTTTTATATTATATCCTACTCTCCCTAGGGAGTTTTTAGGGGGGCTGCAACCTCTGTCTGGTGTTTTCCTGAGCGCGGATTCCCTACTTCTTTAATAATAGTCTAATGTCCATAAAATTTCATAATCTACCCAATAGACCTCATGCACACAGGGTGTTTGCTTTGCTCCTCTAAACATCAGAACTCCTGGCAGGAGAAAAGCCCACTGCAGGTGCGTCATGCGTTTTATCGTAAATGTATCCTATTGGCCAAAATATTTATTTGTTCTGGCCCATTAAATGCATTACCTCTCAAATGCGCCTAAATGCGTCTAGCGTTTCAGTGTGTATAGCTTTTTTCTGTGTTTCACCTCCTCTCCTAAATGTGCTTCCCATGGGTTTTTTTTTTTTCAGACTGTAATTGCTCTGCTTCTAATATGTCTGTAAACGCCTGTGTGCAAATGGACACATAAGCTAACATGCAGGTGCTTTTACAGGCTGAGAAGAAAAATGTCAAATGCCAGTATTTTTTAAGCTTTAATCGGAGCCCTTTGTAATCTCATTTAGCCATATTCCTAAGTGATCATCACAAGTCTCTGTGCTTGATATACCATCAGTCCGATTCATGCTTCAGAGTAAGTTTAAGGCCCCGTTCAGGCTAGATTCACACTGTTGTGCAGAGAGGCTCACAGCAGGGGTCCGGTGCGTCCCTGTTCTCCATTTCAGGGATGAATCGGGCCTGAATTTTTGCCTGCATTTGGACCTAAAACAAAGCATATTTCCAGGTTGTAATTTGGCAAATGTCATTGCAGATCCCTACTTGTTATTTATTGTATTGAAACTTACATAACACAGTTGGTGTTCTGTACATTGACCGTGTACAAAACACCACCCTACATGTACACCATGTTTAAACATTTGCCAGTTTTATGAGTCATAGCGGGCAGCAGATGAAACTACATAGGTAATTGTAATTGTAAAAATACAAAATGTAGTGTGGTACTTACATTTTTTTCTTATCAAAAGCGAAATTACCTTTTAAATGCAACCCCTGTCGTCTAACGTTTAATGTTGTAGAGAGGCTATGCAATGGGTTAATAAAGTCAGAACTTAAAATGCAAGTTTAAACTATTTCCTAGTCTGTGATCTCCAGATATCGTCTGGGTTTTAAAACAAATTGAAGCTTCGTCGGTGTATAATGTGCAGCCTGGTATATGATGTGCAGAGCCCTGTGTATAATGTACAGCCTGGTATATGATGTGTAGGGATGAGCTCTGGTGTGTTCGCATACTCCACGTGCAGAGCCCGCCAGGAAGTCGGCATGGCGCTGCGCTAATCATAGGCAGGGAGACATTGTCCCGATGCTCGGCTGCAGAGATCGGGAAATGTCTCCCTGCCTGTGATTAGCGCAGCTCCGTGACGACTTCCTGGCGGGCTCTGCACGTGGAGTATGCGAACACACCAGAACTCACCCTTAATGATGTGCAGAGCCCTGTGTATAATGTGCAGCCTGGTATATGATGTGCAGAGCCCTGTGTATAATGTGCAGCCTGGTATATGATGTGGAGAGCCCTGTGTATAATGTGCAGCTTGGTATATGATGTGCAGAGCCCTGTGTATAATGTGCAGCCTGGTATATGATGTTCAGAGCCCTGTGTATAATGTGCAGCCTGGTATATGATGTGTAGAGCCCTGTGTATAATGTGCAGCCTGGTAAATGATGTGCAGAGCCCTGTGTATAATGTGCAGCCTGGTATATGATGTGCAGAGCCCTGTGTATAATGTGCAGCCTGGCATATTATGTGCAGAGCCCTGTGTATAATGTGCAGCCTGGTATATGATGTGCAGAGCTCTGTGTGTAATGTGCAGCCTGGTATATGATGTGCAGAGCCCTGTGTATAATGTGCAGCCTGGTATATGATGTGCAGAGCCCGGTGTATAATATGTAGACTGGTATATGATGTGCAGAGCCCGGTGTATAATGTGCAGCCTGGTATATGATGTGCAAAACCCTGTGTATAATGTGCAGCCTGGTATATGATGTGCAGAGCCCTGTGTATAATGTGCAGCCTGGTATATGATGTGCAGAGCCCTGTGTATAATGTGCAGCCTGGTATATGATGTGCAGAGCCCTGTGTATAATGTGCAGCCTGGTATATGATGTGCAGAGCCCGGTGTATAATGTGCAGCATGGTATAAGATGTGCAGAGCCCGGTGTATAATCTGCAGCCTGGTATATGATGTGCAGAGCCCTGTGTATAATGTGCAGCCTGGTATATGATGTGCAGAGCCCTCTGTATAATTTGCAGCCTGGTATATGATGTTCAGAGCCATGTGTATAATGTGCAGCCTGGTATATGATGTGCAGAGCCCTGTGTATAATGTGCAGCCTGGTATATGATGTGCAGAGCCCTGTGTATAATGTGCAGCCTGGTATATGATGTGCAGAACCCTGTGTATAATGTTCAGCTTGGTATATTATGTGCAGAGCCCTGTTTATAATATACAGCCTGGTATATGATGTGCAGAGCCCTGTGTATAATGTGCAGCCTGGTATATGATGTGCAGAGCCTGGTGTATAATGCTGACACTATGAGTGGAATACAGTGGAAGGAGTGGGTGGATTCTATAAGGGGTGTGGCTTATGAGAAGTGGGAGGGGCCAACGTGGAGGGGCGGGGTCTTGCACCCCCCCATCCTAAAACTTCACCAGCCGCCACTGCTATACCCTATTCCTATCCCCTGAAAACAGATCGTGGAAGTAAAAAAAAAAAAAAAACTGTCTAAATGGCCTTGTGATACTACAGTCCGAAGCCTTCTCTCATGCATTGTTTACTTCCTGCATGGATACCCCTGGTAGGCTTAGGTGAACCAGTTGCCTTAAGTGGCAGATTCAAGGTACACAATTTGTACTTTACTTCATGGGAGTTTCTCTTATGCCTGCACCATTTATATGTAATAGTGCATCATGCGCAGATAATGTGAAACTGTGGTCCATTCTCAAACCTCATGCAGCAGGATCTAACCAAAAACAAAAGTTAGACCCTTCTAAAAATCTTCCGAACACTTACAACCAGCTTGCCAAAGGCACTGGGGATTTTTGAATTATCCCCATACAGAAGCTATTAGACAGGAAATACAGTGAACCCCAGTAGGGGTAGTACGCCATTGAACCACTTTTTCAGTATGTATATATATATAAAATAAACAAAAGTTCTCATAAGGAATATATCCAAAACATATCAAGCTTTAGTGTACTACATGCCTCTATCATAGCTTCAAAACTTAAAGGAGTAGTAAAGTTACATGTTTTTTCACCTTAATGCATCCTATGCATTAAGGTGAAAAAACATTCGACAATACCGCCCCCCCCCCCGAGCCCCCGTTTTTCTTACCTGGCCCCTCGAAAGTCCCATGCTCGTCCCCGTCATCCTCTTCGTTTTTCTGCCTGGCCGCCGATTGGCTACACTGGATAGATTGAAAGCAGCGCAGCCATTGGCTGGCGCTGCTGTCAATCACATCCAATGACGCGGCACGCCGGGGGGCGGGGCCGAGTGATACAGTTGGCGGCTATGGCCGCCGCTGTATCACGGGAGCGCGCCCGCAATCACTCCACACCATGCGAGCTCATTCGCATTAAGGTGTGGAGTCCTTGCGGGGAGGAGCCAAGACAGCCGCCGAGGGACCCCAGAAGACCAGGATCGGGGCCACTGTGTGCAAAACGAGCTGCACAGTGGAGGTAAGTATAACATGTTTGTTATTTTTAAGCAAAAAAAAAAAAAAGCTTTAGTGCTCCTTTAAAGCGTTTAAAAATATACTGTATATATACAGTGCATTCATAAAGTATTCCAATCCCCTTCACTTTTTTAAATTTTGTTAGGTTGCAGCCTGATACTACAGTTGTTTAAATGTATTTGTTCTCAATAATCTACACTCGGTGCCCCATATTGAAAAGTGAAAACAACATTTTAGAAATGTCTTTGAATTTATTAAAAATAAATAACTAAAATATCACTTGTACTTAAGTATTCAGACCCCTTACTCAGTAATTGAAGTGCCTTTGGCAACAAATACAGCCTTTAATTTGTTGGGGTATTATACGACAAGCTTTGCACACCTGAATTGGGGGATTTTCTGCTATTCTGCTTTGCAAATCCTATCAAGCTCAGTCAAGCTGGATGGGGACCGTCGGTAGACAGACATTTTCAGGTCTCTCCAGAGATGTTTAATAGGGTTCAGGTCAGGGTTCTGGCTGGGCCATTCTAGGACATTCACAGAGTTGTCCCTAAGTCACCCCTCTGGTGTTTTGGCTGTGTGCTTAAGATCATTGTCATGTTGGAAGGTGAACCTTCGGCCCAGTCTGAGTTCCTGAGCGCTGTGGAACAGGTTTTCATTGAGAATATCTCTATACTTTGCTCCAGGTGCCTGATTTCCTCCAGACATAACATTTTTGAATTGAGGCCAAACAGTTTAATCTTGGTTTTATGAGACCAGAGACAGTCTGAGGCCTCGTACACACGACCGATTTTCTCGTCGTAAAAAACATGTCGTTTTTTTCGACGAGATTCTTGTTAAGCTTGTCGATTTTCTCGTCAAGCTTTCTATGCGTACACACTGTCATTTTCCAATTTCCTTGTGGTTCTCTGCGCTCACGTCCAGCATGTACGACGGCACTATAAAGGGGAAGATATTTTTTCTTGGCGCCACCCCTTGGGCTGCTTTTGCTGATCTCGTGTTACCGCGTGTGAAGTAAAAGTTTGGGAAGAGACGATTCGCGCTTTTCAGTCTTCGTACTTTTCAGATCGTTTTCTGCCGTTCAGTTTGTGCTTGTGGGTTCGTATCTTGACTTTCAGGGCGTCTAGGCAGGTCGTATCTGTTTTACAGTGCGTTCTTGCCTGTTCGTTTCTGAATTTCAGTTCGTTATTCATAGGCTTTGCTGTTCTAAAGTGCGTTCTGTTCTGTACGTTCTGATTAGACGACCGTTTCCTAGCCATGTCGCCTGGACGTTCTCGTCGTCGAGTTCGTGCTGTGCGTGCGCTTGGTGTTGGTCTACTTGTTTTGGACCAAGACCAGTCCATGAATGGTGTGAGGAGGAGTTCATGGACCAAGAATTGGTTGCTCCAGCGGGACCAATTCTGCCACATGCCTCTGCTGCGGGAGATCGTCGAGAATAATCCTGAGGACTACAGGAATTTTCTGAGGATGTCTGACCCTATTTTTCAGGAACTGTTGGCTTTGGTGTCCCCCTATATTACCAGGAAGGACACCTTTATGCGGGAAGCCATCAGTGCTGAGCAGAGGCTCATCGCCACGTTGCGTTACCTGGCGACAGGGAGAAGTCTTCAGGACTTGAAGTTCACCACAGGCATCTCCCCCCAGGCTCTGGGCCTCATAATCCCAGACACCTGTTCTGCTATTATACAAGTCCTGCAGGAGGACTATATTAGGGTAAGTTTTCTCCCTTAACATCACATTTTATGTATTACATGTATGCTAATGTATTGTATTTCTTTCATCCTTCCCTAATTACCATGATTGTAATATGCTGAGAATGTCCCCTTTGTCCCCATGCATGTTGGAAGCTTTAGATTGCCCCTTTTTTATCCTCCCTAAATATTTCCCCTCACTAACTTTTCCAGCAGGGGCGCCTGTTGCTCCAAATGTTGGGGGGTTCCAACCCCAATTTCGGAAATAAACTTCCTCCTTTTTTGCTCTGTTGCCTAATAAACGCCCCCAGTTGTCCCCTCCAATGCAGCCATTTAGTCCCCTCTAATGCAGCCAGTTTCCCCCCAGCCCTGCACTTACCTTCTTGTGGTCAGCGCCATCCTTCTTCTGTCCTTGATGTCTTCTCCTTCCCTTCATGTTGCATCAGCCAATCATGTTACCATTAAACAGACTTGGTGAACATGATTGGCAGAGCAGCCTGTCAGTGTTTACACAAGGAATGCCCCCCTCCTTGCGTCCCCGATTTTTCTTTGAGGAAGCCAATTACATCCCTCAGGTTGTAATTTGCAAGACTATTTTAATACCTGTTTCTGCTCTGCAATTTTAACCCCCTAAATGCCGCAATTATTCATATGTCGGTCGCTTTACAAGAGGCCATCCACCTGAATAGTGTGCGGCATAGACAATACATAGGTTCATGCAACGCATGAACCTATGTATTGTTCTGAGTGATGGGCAAAGGAGAGAGGGGACAGTGCTCCAGCGCCCACTCTGGACGCACCGCCACTGCAATGCTATCCTGTGGCCAAACACATCCCCCCCCCCAAAATAATTTAGTAATGGCCCATCAGAGGGGGTGATGAATATGATAAATGAGCCTTCCATTATACTTTTTTTACACACCTTAATAAACGTATAATTAGATTGATGTTGGTCTCTAATTTTTTGGGATAGAATTTCCTTGTAATGTATGCCTTTGTTTTTCTAATATTATTTCATCTTGTTTCACTCCACAGCTTCCTTCCACGCCACAGGAATGGCAGACTGTGGCATCGGAGTTTGCCACGCGGTGGGACTTCCCCAACTGCGGTGGTGCCATAGACGGGAAGCACGTCCGCATCGTGCCGCCACCCCGTTCTGGGTCCTACTACTACAATTACAAGGGGTTTCATAGCATTGTGCTGATGGCGGTGGTGTCAGCACGGTATGAATTCCTCTATGTTGATGTAGGGAAGAATGGCCGGATGTCCGATGGGGGATCCTTCATCCAGACGGAGTTTGCCCTCCGTCTCCAGAGTGACGACCTTGCATTGCCACCGGATGCAGGGAATATTGAAGGACTCCCCTTTGTTTTCTTGGCTGATGAAGCCTTCGGACTCGGACGGCATCTTATGAGGCCATTTCCACAGAGGACCCTGACCCCAGAGAAGAGTGTGTTCAATTACCGGCTGGCCAGGGCCCGAAGAGTCGTTGAAAATGCCTTCGGCATAATGGCCAGCCGGTTCCGCCTTTTTATGACTTCCATCCACTTGGCGGACTACAAAATAAACTATGTAGTGTTATGCTGCTGTGTGCTACACAACTTTCTGAGCCAAAAATCTAATTCCTATATGGCCTCAGTTTTGCCAGAGGCTGGACTTTCCCCTACAAATCCCCTTCCGGGCCTGGAATCTGCCCGTCTTGGCTTGCCCCCCCAAAATGCCCGTGTGGTTCGGGACAAATACATGGAGTATTTCACGGGTAGGGGGGCAATTCCTATGCCAGCCTATGTCTAAGTATCCCAATAAAAATCTTGTTTAAACCTTTAATTATTTGTTCTTTCCTGTCTCCTAGTTTGTCTTTGTGCATTTGTAGTGGCAAGTGTATTTTACTTTAGTAAATAGCAACCAATTTCACTATGTTACCTTACAAAAGAACCAAATAAGCTTAGAGAGTATTATAAAAAGAAGCTACACGTTGTTTGTGGTCAAATATTTTACTCTCTGCACATTCTCTTTTTTTTTTGTTTTACTTTGGGGTTGGCCTGGCCACAAACCGGCAAATTTTGGCTTATGAAAATACAAAAATACCACTTGCATTTCTAAAATTACAACATTGGATACCTCTGAGCAATCTGAGACATTCAGTTATACAAACTATGTCTCTATGTGCCCGTCCTAATATGGGGTCCTGCCACCCCTTGCCCAGCCAAAAATTCAATATGCACACATTTTTACTTTTTTGCAAATAGGAAGTTTACAATCCTGATCCCTATTGTCAACATGTGCTATCTGCCATCAGGGGTGATCAATGGACGTGTTTTGGGGGTGCATCCCCTTCCTCAGTTCACCGACTTTTGATACGAGGAAGGGGTTGCACCCACAAAAGACGTACATGGATATCCCCTGATGGCAGATAGCACATGTTCACACACTGTGTGCATATTCAATTTTTGGCTGGTTTGTTACTCAAAAAATTATAAAAAAATATAAAAACAAACATGTAAAAACAAATGTGTTTGGATGGCTTATTGAATTCTCCCCAAAACATCGAGAATGTCTTTAAATGTTTGTTCCATCACATGGATTCTTTGTTTAATTAGGTCCAGTTCCGTGCTACATTCCATCACTTGCTGGATGAGGCGGAGGGCACTGTCAGCAGAGAACCGTGTGCTATCCTTCACAACATTTCCATCCCCTAAAAACCATAAAAAAAAATTAATAAAACTCTGCAGGCCTACCTCGCTTACCTTAAGCTGTGGTGTCAGATACTGACCTGTTGTGGTGACCAGATCCACAACGTCATCCACCTTTCCTTCCTGCACTTCTCCTTCCTCCACCTCAACTTCCTGCACATCTTTCGGTTGTGGATCTTTGGGAGTTTGGGGTTGCTTGGAAGTTGTGGGGTGCATGTGCTCCCTGGAGTGTCCTCCTCCCAGTCTTCTCTCCCCTATGAGAATAAAACCAAAGGTCTATTTATCACACTGTAAAAATCTCATTCTTAAACTAAAAACAGGCTAAATTGTTTGGAAGTGGGGTACAAGTGTGTGTTTGTGCGGAATTTAAAGAAAAATGCATTATTTATGACCCCAAATATGTTTAGTATTCACATTTGGATGTAATTTTTTGGACATGGAGGCACCACAAATAAACTCTGATGCACCTGTGTGGGACACCCAAAAAAGGCGGGTCTGGTGGCCCACACTATAGTGCTCCAAAGTACAGATGTGGAAGCAGCTGCTGAGTGTCCTCTCCTTTACACTGATAAAAGTTTGCATTTCATTCTCCTTACAAACACATCATCTAGACTTAAAAATTATCCACAATACTTGATCAAAAATGGCAGATGTCTAATTACTTTTGTGGCTCTTAAATAAGCCAAAACCGCGGATAGTGGCCGAACGAAGTGTCGGTAACGTAACGAACGATTACTGTGCCCAACCTAGTTCAAAATATTACATTTTTGGAAGGGAGTCCAATATGATAAAAAAATAAAAAAATGTCAGTTTCTAAAAAGATTAATAGCAGAAAGGTCGTCATTTTACTTACTTTTAGCGAGCATCCTCTTTATGATCCTCAACTGGTCTGGCTCCCTCAGTTTGAGGTCTGACCACCTCTTTCTGAGCTGCTCATTTGAGCGTTTCACCCCGAACTTTGCCCTCAGACTCTTCACAACTTTAGTGAGGATTTTGGCCTTCCTTCTATTTGGTTTGCTATACGGCCCATGCTTGGCATCATAATCAGCCTTGACCAAGATGTCCACCATCTCCGCCATCTCCACCAAAGACATATTCGATGCCTTGAATCTCCTCCTTGATCGTGACGTGTCCTCGGTCTCCGGGCTTGTCTCCTCGCTAGTTGCGAAATTATCAGACACCTGCTGTAACTCCACCATATCTGTCTGCGCGCAGAAAGAGAAGGGGCGGGGAAAAGATGTTAGTTAGAACGTCATGGGCGGGCGACGTGTGCGGAGCGATGTGTTCGAATTTTGACGCATGCGTGGTGTGTATATAGCAAACACACATGTGACTATAGTACGTTCGGTGTGCGGAGAGAGGAGTTCAAGTGACGGACGTGCGAACGAAGGTATGTGATTTTGTGAGACTTGTAAAAATTGTTGGCCTATACTGTCTTGAGATTGGTGGAGGATATATATGGTGACTAGGATGTGAAGGAGGTTAGACTGTTTGTCTCACATTATTTAAATATAATTTATTTTACTTGCAGATACAATATGAATGTCTTTATTAGCGACAAAGAGTTCCTGGCGGAATTTATTGACCGGGTAAGGGAGCTGCCGGCTCTGTGGGAGACCAAAAACCCCATCCATAAAAAAAAGGGGTGAGAAAAGCAGCGCTGGAGAAGCTGCTCCCATTTATGCATACCAAGGTGCCCACAGCCACAGCAAAACAAGTGGACACTAAAATTGGGAGCTTGAGAGGTACCTACAGGACTGAACGCTCTAAGGTGCTGGCTTCTCAGAGGTCAGGAGCAGCAGCAGATGATGTTTATGTCCTGATTTTGTGGTACTACAGCAGGATGTCCTTCCTGGATGACCACATTGAGCCAAGGCCATCACTCTCCACTCTTCCCCCAGACTTCCCTGCAGCCAACCTGAGCCTTCTCTGGAGCAAGAGGAGGCAGCCATCCTGGATGATCCTGATTTGTCCATCTGGAGCCAGGTATAGTATTAACTGAAAATGTAGTGGGATAAAATTAATGTTTCCCAAATATGTCAGGATGAGAAACATACATTATTTTGTATTCCACAAGTGAAATCATGATCTGTAGACATTATTCTGCACTTAATTGTGTGGTAAATAGTCAAGCTGATGTAGTGGTAAATTTAAAGCAAGGATTTATGCATTTACATTCTAATTGCTTCCATCAGGATTACAAAGTTTGATGCAAAGATTAAACCAACATATTAAACTATGTTCCTTTTTCATACACAGGATGAAATCAGCCAGGAGGAGGGTCTGGAAACTGTCAGGCAGGAGGAGGAAGGGCCCAGTGGCAGCCAGGAGGTGGCAGGGCCCAGTGGCAGCCAGGAGGTGGCAGGGCCCAGTGGCAGACAGGAGGTGGCAGGGCCCAGTGGCAGACAGGAGGTGGCAGGGCAAAGGAGAAGCACCAGATCCCAGGTGCCTCCCATCCGGCTTCACAAAAGAGGCAGGAGGGACAGGACCACCAGTGAGGCAGCAATGGCCCTTATTAAAGAGGCCCATGCCACCCTCAAGGAGCCCACATCCCCTGAAGAGGCCATTGCCGGCCTAGTGGAGGCTAAGTTCAAGGTGATGAGCATGGAGCAACGCCTCCTATGCGAGCCCCTGCTCATCACCTTGCTCAACAAGGGGGTGATGGAGCAAATTACCCCCAATACCGCCATATGTGAGGTGGCCCAACTGACCCAACCTCAACCTCCACCTCCACCTTCCTCTTCTGCCCCACCCCCTTCTGCTACACCTCCACCTTCTGCCCCACCCCCTTATGCTACACCTCCACCTTCTGCCCCACCCCCTTCTGCTACACCTCCACCTTCTGCCCCACCCCCTTCTGCTACACCTCCACCTTCTGCCTCACCCCCTTCTGCTACACCTCCACCTTCTGCCCCACCCTCTTCTGCTACACCTCCACCTTCTGCCCCACCCTCTTCTGCTACACCTCCACCTTCTGCCCCACCCCCTTCTGCTACACCTCCACCTTCTTCTTCTGCCCCACCCCCTTCTGCTACACCTCCACCTTCTTCTTCTGCCCCACCCCCTTCTGCTACACCTCCACCTTCTTCTTCTGCCCCACCCCCTTCTGCTACACCTCCACCTTCTTCTTCTGCCCCACCCCCTTCTGCTACACCTCCACCTTCTTCTTCTGCCCCACCCCCTTCTGCTACACCTCCACCTCCTCCTCCTGACAGGAGTACCCCTCCAGTGGGCCAGCCTCCAGCCAAACGAAGAAGGAAGGCTGCAGGAAAGGCTGCAGGAAAGGCTTCAGGAAAGGCTTCAGGAAAGGCTGCAGGGAAGGTTGCCAGGAAGAAGAGGAAGTGATGGCCTTGCTTCATTGTGGTCGGACAGAAGGCAGCCTGTTGTAGTACCACACACTTGGGACATATATCTCACCTGCTGCTGTTCCTGACCTCTGGGAGGCCAGCATCAGATTGTGTTCTGAAATGTGGGCCTTCTCAAGCTCCCAATTTTAGTGTCCACACAGGGTTGCTGTGTGCTCTGGGGTCCCTGGGATGCACAAATGGCAGCAGCTTCTCCAGCGCTGCCTTCTCTTTATTTAATTTATAAACATGAATAAATGTGTTTTTTGTTTAAGTTCATACTTGACTATGTGTATTTTTAAATAAAAAAAATCAAGCTTTGGAGTAAGCAGATACATTTGACTGACAATAAAAGGCACAGATATCACCCCCCCAAAAGAATAACTAAATCTGATTAGCACAAAAACATGGTGTGAAATTTTAAAAATATAGATTCGAAAATTAAATGGGAGATCGCTATCAAAACATTGAGAAATTATAATTAACATCATTTTGAAAAATCTAACCATTTAAATTATTCCTAAAAACTTGCACGATATAATACACATAAATCTTATAAAGAGCAGCATGAAAAAGGTTAAAAATAAGGCAGAACTCTGTGTGAATATCAGCAGCAAAAGAAGGTCACTCGTTTTGATTAATGTAACATTCTAACGAAGAATTCAATGCAGAACATTTAAACTATGAAATATTTATGAGCGTGACGAATGTGCTCTCTCCATTATGAAGGCTTGTTTTACCAGAAGATGCGCTCCCGTCTCATAGTTGCTTGTGAGCATGCGCGCTTTTGGAAGAGTCGTAAAAGCATACACACGAACCATTTTCTCGTCACAAAACAGGCCGACGAGAAACACGACGAGGAAATCTGAAATCCTGACGAGAAAATAGAGAGCAGGTTCTCTATTTTCTCGTCGAGATTCTCGTCAAGTTTCTCGTCGTAAAACCATACACACAAACGTTTTTCTAGACAAAAAAACTCTCGCGGCACTTTTCTTGACTGTTTTGGACGAGAAAATCGGTCGTGTGTACGAGGCCTGAGAGTTCTTTTAGGTGTTTTTTTTGCAAACTCCAAGTGGGCTTCATGTGTTTGGCACAGAGGAGAGGCTACTGTATAGCCACTCTGCCATAAAGCCCAGATTGGGGGATGGCTGCAGTGATGGTTGTCCTTCTGAAAATATGTCCCATCCCCACACAGGGTCTCTGGAGCTCAGTTAAATTGAATGGACATGATTTGGAAAGGCACACACCTCTCTATAAAAGGACTCCCCCCAGTTGACAATGTATACTGTATCAGAGCAAAAGCCATGAGGTCAAAAGAACTGAGTGACCATTACTTAGGCCCTTCTCCCCCCAGTTGCTCAGTTTGGCCGGGTGACCAGCTCTTGGAAGAGTCCTGGTTGTGCCAAACTTCTTTCATTTAAGAATTATGAAGTCAACTATGCTCTTGGGAACATTCAACATGGCAGAAAATATTTTGTAGCCTTCCCCGAATCTGTGCCTTGCAAAAATCCTGTCTATGAGCTCTGCAGGCAGTTCCATTGCTCAAATACAGTATGCATACTCCTTATATTCCAAATCATACACAAATTAATTTACCACAGGTGGATTCTAATTAGGGATGAGCCGAACACCCCCTGGTTCGGTTCGCACCAGAACCTGCGAACGGACCGAAAGTTCGTGTGAACTTTAGAACCCTATTAAATACACTGGACGCGAACGTTCGAAATCTAAAGTACTAATTATAACGGCTAATATGCATGTTATTGTCCTAAAAAGGGTTTGGGGACCCGGGTCCTGCCCCAGGGGACATGTATCAATGCAAAAAGAGGTTTTAAAAACGGCTGTTTTTTCAGGAGCAGTGATTTTAACCACTTAACGACCGCTCACTGTATATATACGTCGGCAGAATGGCACGGACAGGCACAATCACCTACCTGTACGTGACTGCCTTCGTATAGAAAGGGGGTCCCATCGGACCCCCTTTCCATACAGTGGGCAGTGGTCATCGTTCCGGGAGCGATCCGTGATGAGGGTACGGCCATTCGTTTCCGGCCACCCCCTCGCGATCGCTCCCGGCGAATGAGAATCTTCCTCTGCCTGTGTAATGTAAACACAGGCAGAGGAAGTGATGTCATCTCTCATGCGGCGCTCACATATACAAAGCGTCGTACAAGAGAAGATGTCAGGTTAGTGCACTAAACACTACACTGACACCAGGACACATAGGCACATAAATCGCCCCCCCCCCAGGCCCCCCCACACACCCCCAGATCACCCCCCAGATCACCCCCCAGCCCCCAGTCACAGTGTCACTGATTGCAGTGACCATTTATTTACTGATCACTGCAATCAGTGACATTTGTGACTGTAAAAGTGTCACTACAGTTAGTTTTAGGTCCAGTGTAGCCCCCTAACCCCCCCTAATAAAGGTTTAACCCCCTGATCTCCCCCCAGATAACCCTTTCACTCCCTATCACCACTGTCACTCAGCGATCGTTTTTCTGATCGCTGTATTAGTGTCAGTGATGCCGATCGGTAGCCAGTTATTTTTTTAGGTCCGCCGCAGGTTTTTATAGCGTCAGGTACCCCCATATATCACCTAATAAAGGTTTAACCCCCTTAATCGCCCCCCAGGTAACCCTTTCACCCCCTATCACCACTATCGCTAAGCGACCGTTTTTCTGATCACTGTCTTAGTGTCGGTGATGCCGATAGGTAGCCAATTATTTTTTTTAGGTTCACCGCAGGTTTTTATAGCGTCAGGTACCCCCATATATTACCTAATAAAGGTTTAACCCCTTGATCGCCCCCCCAGGTAACCCTTTCACCCCCTTTTGCCAGTGTCACTAAGCCATCGTTTTTCTGATCGCTATATTAGTTATGCTGGTGCCGATAGGTAGTCAGTTATTTTTTTTAGGTTCGCCGCAGGTTTTTATAGCGTCAGGTACCCCCATATATTATCTAATAAAGGTTTTAACCCCCTAATTGCCCCTAGTTAACCATTTCACCAGTGATCACCGTATAAGTGTTACTGGTGACACTGGTTAGCCAGTTAGTTATTTTGTTATTTAGGTTCCCCGTCAGGTTTTTATATAGCGTCAGGTACCCCCATATATTACCTAATAAAGGTTTTAACCCCCTGATTGCCCCTAGTTAACCCTTTCACCAATGATCACCATATAAGTGTTACGGGTGAGGCTGGTTAGTTAGTTTGCTTTTTAGAGTGTCAGGGCACCCGCCGTATATAACCCAATAAAGGTTTAACCCCCTGATCGCCCGGCGGGTGATATCAATTAGGTTTTAGCGTCAGAGAGGGTCTGCGTCACACCCCAGGCAGCGTCAGGTTATTGCCAGTAGCGCTAACACCCACGCGTGAAGCATACACCTTCCTTAGTGGTATAGTATCTGAACAGATCAATATATGATCTGATCAGATCTATACTAGCGTCCCCAGCAGTTTAGGGTTCCCAAAAACGCAGTGTTAGCGGGTTCAGCCCAGATACCTGCTAGCACCTGCGTTTTGCCCCTCCGTTCAGCCCAGGCCACCCAAGTGCAGTATCGATCGATCACTGTCACTTACAAAACACAACACACATAACTGCAGCGTTCGCAGAGACAGGCCTGATCCCTGCGACTCCAGTGCTGTAGGAGGTGATTTCACCACCACAGTTAAAAAAAAAAAAAGCATATATGCCGAAGCAGGGGGGCAGCAGGGGCGGAGGAGCGATTTTGCTCCTAATGCCGCGTACATACGGTCAAAATTCCGACGGAGGCTTGCCCGTGGAAAAGTCCGACCGTGTGTGCGGAATAACTTTTGCAGGAGGATGCCCCCATGCTTCGGCATATATAAATGGTGCATGTATGCCCATCAATAGAAGTGGGTGAATGAAGGGAGGTATTCTAATGGTGGGCATACCCACCGATCAATCTCTTTTTTCGTTCAGCCAACAGGCTGCATGAAAAAAAAGATTACAATACATGTCCAACAAGGACCAGCAACGTACTGGTATGTTGCTGGACTTTGAATGGTTATACCAGATTGATGCCTGCGGGTTTAGGTATCATCTTGGTATCATTCTTTTCAGCCAGCGACCGACTTTCCTGTAAAAGCAATCCTAGTGGCTAATTAGCCTCTGAACTGCTTTTACAAGCAGTGGGAGGGAATGTCCCCCCCCCGGATATAAAAAGCGCCATTGGGAAATTGGGAAAGCATTTTATCACACCGATCTTGGTGTGGTCAGATGCTTTGAGGGCAGAGGAAAGATCTAGGGTCTAATAGACCCCAGTTTTTTTCAAAAAAAGAGTACCTGTCACTACCTATTGCTATCATAGGGGATATTTACATTCCCTGAGATAACAATAAAAATTATTAAAAAAAATAAAAAAAATATGAAAGGAACAGTTTAAAAATAAAATAAAAAAGCAAAATTAATAAAAAAAAAAAAAAAAAAGCACCCCTGCTCTTACGCAATGGCGAACGCAAGCGTCGGTCTGGCGTCTTATGTAAACAGCAATTGCACCATGCATGTGAGGTATCACCGAGAAGGTCAGATCGAGGGCAGTAATTTTAGCAGTAGACCTCCTCTGTAAATCTAACGTGGTAACCTGTAAAGGCTTTTAAAGGCTTTTAAAAATGTATGTAGTTTGTCGCCAATGCGCGTTTGTGCGAAATTTTAGAGCATGTCGTGTTTGGTATCTATGTACTCGGCCTAAGATCATCTTTTTTATTTCATCAAACATTTGGGCAATATAGTGTGTTTTAGTGCATTAAAATTAAAAAAGTTTGTTTTTTCCCCAAAAAATGCGTTTGAAAAATCGCTGCGCAAATACTGTGTGGAAAAAAAAATGCAACACCCACCATTTTAATCTGTAGGGCCTTTGCTTTAAAAAAATATATAATGTTTGGGGGTTCAACATAATTTTCTTGCAAAAAAAAAAAAAATGTTATCATGTAAACAAACAGTGTCAGAAAGGGCTTTGTCTTCAAGTGGTTAGAAGAGTGGATGTAAGCTTCTTAATGTTGTGTATAAAATGCCAGGACAGTTCAAAACCCCCCCAAATGACCCAATTTTGGAAAGTAGACACCCCAAGCTATATACTGAGAGGCATGTCGAGTCCATTGAATATTTTATATGTTGACACAAGTTGCGGAAAAAAGACAATTTATTCTTTATTTTTATATTTTTTGCACAAAGTTGTCACTAAATGATATATTGCTCAAACATGCCATGGGCATATGTGGAATTACACCCCAAAATACATTCTGTTGCTTCTCCTGAATACGGGGATACCACATGTGTGAGACTTTTTGGGAGCCTAGCCGCGTACGGGACCCCAAAATCCAAGCACTGCCTTCAGGCTTTCTAAGGGTGTACATTTTTGATTTCACTCCTCACTGCCTATCACAGTTTCGGAGGCCATGGAATGCCCAGATGGCACAAAACCCCCCCAAATGACCCCATTTTGGAAAGTAGACACCCTAAGCTATTTGCTGAGAGGTATGGTGAGTATTTTGCAGATCTTGCTTTTTGTCACAAAGTTTTGAAAAAAAAAAATTATTTTCTTTCTTCATTCTCAAAAACAAATGAGAGCTGTAAAATACTCACCATGCCTCTCAGCAAATAGCTTGGGGTGTCTACTTTCCAAAATGGGGTCATTTGGGGGGGTTTTGTGCTATTTTGGCATTTTATGGCCTTCGAAACTGTGATAGGTAGTGAGGAGTGAAATCAAAAATTTGTGCCCTTAGAAATCCTGAAGGCGGTGCTTGGTTTTCGGGGTCCCGTACGCGGCTAGGCTCCAAAAAAGTCCCACACATGTGGTATCCCCGTACTCAGGAGAAGCAGCAAAATGTATTTTGGTGTGCAATTTCACATATAACCATGGCATGTGTGAGCAATATATCATTTAGTGACAACTTTTTGTAGTTTTTTTTTTTTTGTCATTATTCAATCATTTGGGACAAAAAAAAATATTCAATGGGCTCAACATGCCTCTCAGCAATTTCCTTGGGGTGTCTACTTTCTAAAATGGGGTCATTTGGGGGGGTTTTGTGCTATTTTGGCATTTTATGGACTTCGAAACTGTGATAGGTAGTGAGGAGTGAAATCAAAAATTTGCGCCCTTAAAAATCCTGAAGGCGGTGCTTGGTTTTCGGGGGCCCGTACGTGGCTCGGCTCCCAAAAAGTCCCACACATGTGGTATCCCTGTACTCAGGAGAATCAGCAAAATGTTTTTGGGGTGCAATTCCACATATAACCATGAAATGTGTGAGCAATATATCATTTAGTGACAACTTTTTGTAATTTTTTTTTTTTATTCATTATTCAATCACTTGAGACAAAAAAAAATATATTCAATGGGCTCAAAATGCCTCTCAGCAATTTCCTTGGGATGTCTACTTTCCAAAATGGGGTCATTTGGGGGGGTTTGTACTGCCCTGCCATTTTAGCACCTCAAGAAATGAGGCCCCTATGGACGGGCCGCCACTGGAGTGAAATCCAAAATTTGTGCCCTTAGAAATCCTGAAGGCGGTGCTTGGTTTTCGGGGGCCCGTACGAGGCTAGGCTCCCAAAAAGTCCCACACATGTGGTATTCCTGTACTCAGGAGAAGCAGCAAAATGTATTTTGGGGTGCAATTCCACATATAACCATGGAATGTGTGAGAAATATATCATTTAGTGACAACTTTTTGTAATTATTTTTTTTTGTCATTATTCATTCACTTGAGACAAAAAAAAAAATATTCAATGGGCTCAACATGCCTCTCAGCAATTTCCTTGGGATGTCTACTTTCCAAAATGGGGTAAATTGGGGGGGTTTTGTACTGCCCTGCCATTTTAGCACCTCAAGAAATGAGATAGGCAGTCATAAATTAAAAGCTGTAAATTCCAGAAAATGTACCCTAGATTGTAGACGCTATAACTTTTGCGCAAACCAATAAATATACGCTTATTGACATTTTTTTACTAAAGATATGTGGCTGAATACATTTTGGCCTAAATATATGACTAAAATTTAGTTTATTCGATTTTTCTTATAACAAAAAGTAGAAAATATCTTTTTTTTTCAAAATTTTCAGTCTTTTTCAGTTTATATCGCAAAAAATAAAAATCGCAGAGGCAATCAAATACCATTAAAAGAAAGCTCTATTGGTGGGAAGAAAAGGACGCAAATTTCGTTTGGGTACAACATTGCATGTCCGCACAATTTCCAGTTAAAGCAGCGCAGTGCCAAATTCTGAAATCATCTCTGGTCCTTAAGCTTCATAATGGTCCGGGGCTTAAGTGGTTAATGATGCATAAAGTGAAAAAAAAAGTGAAATATTCCTTTAAATATCGTACCTGGGGGGGTGTTTAAATTATGCCTGTGAAGTGGCACGTGTTTCCCGTGTTTAGAACTGTCGCTGCACAAAATGACATTTCTAAAAGAAAAAAAGTTATTTAAAACTGCTTGCGGCTTTAATGTAATGTCTGGTCTCGGCAATATGGATGAAAATCATTGGGAAAAATGGCATGGGTACCCCATCACCCCCCCCCACCCTACCCCAGCCCATTACCAGCCCCTTTGGGTC
Organism: Rana muscosa; assembly: GCA_029206835.1. NCBI lineage: Eukaryota > Metazoa > Chordata > Amphibia > Anura > Ranidae > Rana > Rana muscosa. Next base: position 85,572,453 of record CM055121.1, read on the forward strand.
TTGTATGGATATTAAGGGGAACCCTGCACCCAAATTTAAAAAAGGCCCTATATACTCTGAACAGCAGTATACAGGCGGTGCAAACAAGACAGGGACTGTAGGTTTGTTCTTAAGTAGAATCTGTTTATAATTTGGAACAGGTACATTTTTTAAATGTAGCTTCAGCCAAAAAAATCTATTTTTAAGCTTTTTGGAAAACATAGGGAAGGGTTATCACCCCTGTGACATTTGTTTTGCTGTCTGTGCACCTGTTCAGAACATTTCATCTCACTTTCCGTCCCAATGACAAATGTTTTTTTGAAAATTTGGGGTTTTTATTGAAACAAGGATTGGTGATAAAGCATCAGTGGAGAGGAGACACCTTTTTCCCATATTAACTCTTACAGGAGAAAATTTCCCTTCCTAGGGGTAGATTTCCTCTCACTTCCTGTTGTCTCCTTCTGTTTGCAAGTAGGAGTCGTTTGTAAGTTGGATGTTTGAAAGTAGGGGCCTGCCGTATATACTCTGCAGAAATTTGCCCCTTAGGTGTTGGTGTTGCCACTCTCGGTGGGCGCTAGAACGCCCTGCTGTGAACTATTATATCAGGAATTGTAATTACATGCTATTGTTGAACAGTGGTAGGAAAAATTGGGCCTTTGGTGATGGTGCTGGTGCCACAACACTGTAAGCCCTCACAGTTACTCTTGGTGGGCGCATGAATGGGCCCTGCTGTGAATTATTAGATCAAGAATTGTAATTGCATGCCCCTGTTGAACAGGGTCTGAAAAATTGGCCCTTTGGTGGTGGCGGTGGTGCTGGTGCCACAAGACTGTAAGTCCTCACAGTTACTCTTGGTGGGCACAGGAATGGGCCCAGCTGTGAAATATTAGATCAAGAATTGTAATTACATGCCCCTGTTGAACAGGGGCAGAAAATTGGGCCTTTGGTGGTGGCGGTGGTGCTGGTGCCACAAGACTGTAAGTCCTCACAGTTACTCTTGGTAGGCACAGGAATGGGCCCAGCTGTGAAATATTAGATCAAGAATTGTAATTACATGCCCCTGTTGAACAGGGGCAGAAAAATTGGGCCTTTGGTGGTGGCGGTGGTGCTGGTGCCACAACACTGTAAGCCCTCACAGTTACTCTTGGTGGGTGCAGGAATGGGCCCTGCTGTGAATTATTAGATCAAGAATTGTAATTGCATGCCCCTGTTGAACAGGGGCTGAAAAATTTGGCCTTTGGTGGTGGCGGTGGTGCTGGTGCCACAACACTGTAAGTCCTCACAGTTACTCTTGGTGGGCGCAGGAATGGGCCCAGCTGTGAAATATTAGATCAAGAATTGTAATTACATGCCCCTGTTGAACAGGGGCAGAAAAAATGGGCCTTAGGCACTGGTGCTGGTGCCACAACACTGCAACCCCTCACAGATACTGTACTTAGAGCGCAGCAATGAGCCCTGTTGCAAAGTATTAGATCAAGAATTGTAATTACATGCCCCTGTTAAACAGGGGCAGAAAAATTGGGCCTTAGGCACTGGTGCCACAACACTGCAACCCCTCACAGATACTGTACTTGGAGCTCAGCAATGAGCCCTGCTGCAAAGCATTGCATACAAAATTGTAAATACACGCCCCTGTTAAATAGGGGCTGAAAAATTGGGCCTTAGGCACTGGTGCTGGTGTCACAACACTGCAACCCCTCACATATACTGTACTTGGAGCACAGCAATGAGCCCTGTTGCAAAGTATTTCATCAAAAATTGTAATTACATGCCCCTGTTAAACAGGGGCTAAAAAATAGGGCCTTAGGCACTGGTGCTGGTGCCACAACACTGCAACCCCTCACAGATACTGTACTTGGAGCGCAGCAATGAGCCCTGCTGCAAAGCATTGCATAAAAAATTGTAAATACACACCCCTGTCAAACAGGGGCTGAAAAATTGGGCCTTAGCCACTGGTGGTGGTGCCCAGAACCAAAAATGTTCTTTTAAGCTATCAGCATGATTATTGAGGAGGAAGAGGATAGTCTCTCAGCATAACAGGATAGTCACTCTGCATCAGCATAGGCAGTCTTGAAGGGATATGACATTTCAAAGAAAATTATTATGTTACATAAGCATCAGGTGCTTGGTAGCTGGTGGTGATCCAAGACTGATTCATTTTTATGAAGGTCAGTCGATCGACCAAGTCAGTTGACAGGCGCACCCTGTGATCGGTTACAAAGCCTCCAGCAGCACTGAATGTGCGTTCCGAAAGAACGTTGGATGCAGGACAGGCCAGTTTCTCAATTGCATACTGTGCAATAGGGATGAGCTTGGAGTTCGAGTCGAACTCATGTTCGACTCGAACATTGCCTGTTCGCCCGTTCGCCGAACAGCGAACAAATTGGGGTGTTCGCGGCAAATTCGAAAAATCTATGGGAGAAATCAAAAGTCTTAATTATAAAGGCTTATATGCAAGTTATTGTCCTAAAAAGTGTTTGGGGACCGGGGTCCTGCCCCAGGGGACATGTATCAATACAAAAATAAGTTTTTAAAACGGCCGTTTTTTCGGGAGCAGTGATTTTAATAATGCTTAAAATGAAAAAATAAAAGTGAAATATTCCTTTAAATTTCATACCTGGGGGGTGTGTATGATATGCATGTGAAGTGGCGCATGTTTCCCGTGCTTAGAACTGTCCCTGCAAAAAATTTCATTTTTGAAAGAAAAAAAGTCTTTTAAAACTGACTCGCGGCTATTAATGAATTGTCGGCTCCCGGCAATACATACAAAAGTCATTGATAAAGAAAAAAAAAAAAGCGTGGGGGTTCCCGAGAATTCAATTACCAGGCCCTTCAGGTCTGGAATGGATATTAAGGGGAACCCCGCCGCAAATTTAAAAAAAAAATTGACGTGGGGTTCCCCCAAATATCCATTCCAGGCCCTTCAGATCTGGCATGGATTTTAAGGGGAACTCCACCCCAAATTTAAAAAAAAAATGGCGTGGAGTCCCCCTAAAAATCCATACCAGACCCCTTATCCGAGCACGCAACCTGGCCGGCCGCAGGGGAAAAGGGGGGGACGAGAGAGCGGCCCCCCCTCCCTCCTGAACCGTACCAAGCCACATGCCCTCAACATGGGGAGGATGTCCCCATGTTGATGGGGACAAGGGCCTCATCCCCACAACCCTTGCCCGGTGGTTGTGGGGGTCTGCGGGCTGGGGGCTTATCGGAATCTGGAAGACCCCTTTAACAAAGGGGACCCCCAGATCCCGGCCCCCCCTATGTGAATTGGTAAGGGGTACGTTGTACCCCTACCATTTCACGAAGAAAGCGTAAAAAAATGTTTAAAAAAACACACAAACACTTTGAAAAAGTCCTTTATTAAAAAAATAAATAAATAAAAACATTCCAGCGGTGAAATCCAGTGTCCCGCGGCGATCCCGATGTCCAGCGCTGTCCTTCATTGGTTGTGCCTGAGCGAACCTGATGGGGAACTCCCTCTCAGTATTTTAAATGTATAGACCCGCCCCTTCTAAAGTTCCCTATCAGGTCCGCTCCCTCGGTATGTCGGACCCGCCTACGTCATTGGCTTGAGCGGGGAACTTCCTTCACTGTGTAATTTAAATTTACATAGTGAAGGAAGTTCCCCGCTCAAGCCAATGACGTAGGCGGGTCTGACATACCGAGGGGGCGGACCTGATGGGGGACTGCTCTCACTTTGGTAATACATGTATAGACCCGCCCCTTCTCATGTTCCGCATCTGGTCAGCTGAGCGGACCTGATGGGGAACTTTAGAAGGGGCGGGTCTATACATTTAAAATACTGAGAGGGAGTTCCCCATCAGGTCCGCTCAGGCACAACCAATGAAGGACAGCGCTGGACATCGGGATCGCCGCGGGACACTGGATTTCACCGCTGGAATGTTTTTTTTTTTTTTTTAAATAAAGGACTTTTTCAAGGTGTTTGTGTGTTTTTTTAAACATTTTTTTACGCTTTCTTCGTGAAATGGTAGGGGTACAATGTACCCCTTACCAATTCACATAGGGGGGGCGGGATCTGGGGGTCCCCTTTGTTAAAGGGGTCTTCCAGATTCCGATAAGCCCCCCGCCCGCAGACCCCCACAACCACCGGGCAAGGGTTGTGGGGATGAGGCCCTTGTCCCCATCAACATGGGGACATCCTCCCCATGTTGAGGGCATGTGGCCTGGTACAGTTCAGGAGGGAGGGGGGCCGCTCTCTCGTCCCCCCCTTTTCCCCTGCGGCCGGCCAGGTTGCGTGCTCGGATAAGGGGTCTGGTATGGATTTTTAGGGGGACTCCACGCCATTTTTTTTTTAAATTTGGGGTGGAGTTCCCCTTAAAATCCATGCCAGATCTGAAGGGCCTGGAATGGATATTTGGGGGAACCCCACGTCAATTTTTTTTTAAATTTGCGGCAGGGTTCCCCTTAATATCCATTCCAGACCTGAAGGGCCTGGTAATTGAATTCTGGGGAACACCCACGCTTTTTTTTTTTTTTATCAATGACTTTTGTATGTATTGCCGGGAGCCGACAATTCATTAATAGCCGCGAGTCAGTTTTAAATGCATTTTTTTCTTTCAAAAATGACATTTTTTGCAGGGACAGTTCTAAGCACGGGAAACATGCGCCACTTCACATGCATATCATACACACCCCCCAGGTACGAAATTTAAAGGAATATTTCACTTTTATTTTTTCATTTTAAGCATTATTAAAATCACTGCTCCCGAAAAAACGGCCGTTTTTAAAACTTCTTTTTGCATTGATACATGTCCCCTGGGGCAGGACCCGGGTCCCCAAACACTTTTTAGGACAATAACTTGCATATTAGCCTTTATAATTAACACTTTAGATTTCGAACGTTCGAGTCCAGTGTATTTAATAGGGTTCTAAAGTTTACACAAACATTTTGTCTGTTCGCAGGTTCTGGTGCGAACCGAACAGGGGGGTGTTCGGCTCATCCCTGCTGTGTAAGCTCTGGCCAGTGATCCATCCTCAAGACCCAGTAACCCAGAGGATTTTGGGTGGGAAAGGTGTCCAAGTCTGATCTTGCCCCTAGGTATTCCTACACCATGTAAACCAGACGCTGGCGATGGTTGCTGGAACCGATCATACCTTGGGGCTGCGGACTAAAAAATTGTCTGAACGCATCGGTCAGACGGCCACCCTCTCCACCGCTCCTTCTTTGACTGACCGAAGCCTCAGTAACACTTTGTCCAGGACCAGGAATTTGTAACCTCCCAGTCTCTGGGAACGCGTTGCACAGACCTTTCTGCAAGGCCTCCCAAAGATGCCTCATCCTCTGCTCCCTCTGCGACGGCAAGATAAGGTCCGCAACCTTACCCTTGTAACGTGGATCAAGGAGGGTTGCCAGCCAGTAATGATCCCTCTCCTTGATAGCACGAATACGAGGATCCTTACGCAGGCTTTGCAGGATCAGGGAGGCCATGCAGCGTATGTTTGCTGAGGCATTCGGTGCGGAGTCCTCTGGGTCACTGAGGACGACATGACCGGCAGCCACCTACTCCCAGCCACGTACAAGTCCATGGGTGTCTTGGGACTGTAATTGATCCCTTGAAGACTGCTGCTGATGCTGAGTGCTAGTCTCCACCTCCATGCTGACACAATCCTCCTCCTCTTCCTCCTCCTCTTCCTGTGTGATAGCCGGGCCAGCAGGAACACTGTCTGGATAAAGGGGGCCTTGAGAGGTAAGGAAGTCCTCCTCTACCTGCCTCTGTTCTGCCTCAAGTGCCCTGTCTATTATTCCACGCAGCGTGTGCTCCAACAGGTGGACAAGAGGGACAGTGTCCCTGATGCATGCACTGTCACTGCTCACCATCCTCGTGGCCTCCTGAAATGGTGCCAGGACAGTGCATGCATCCCTCATCATGGCCCACGGGCGTGGAAAAAAAAATCCAAGCTCCCCTGGCCCTGTCCTGGTGCCATATTGCAACAGATACTCATTGATGGCCCTCTGCTGCGGGTGCAGCCGCTGCAGAATGGCCAACGTAGAGTTCCACCTGGTGGGCACGCCACAGATTAGGCGGTTCTTGGGCAGGTTGTAATCCTTTTGCAGCTCAGCCAGCTGAGCACTGGCATTATATGACCGGCGGAAATGCCCACAGAGTTTCCTGGCCTGCTTCAGGACCTCCTGTAAGCCTGGGTACCTGCCCAAGAACCGCTGCACCATCAAGTTAAGGACATGAGCCAAACAGAGCACATGGGTCAGTTGTCCCTGTCGGAGGGCGGAGAGGAGGTTGGTGCTATTGTCGGAAACCACCTTTCCTGGCTTAAGCTGGCGTGGCGTCAACCACCTCTGAGCCTGCCTCTGCAGACCTGACAGAATCTCTGCCCCAGTGTGGCTCCTGTCCCCCAAGCACACCAGCTCAAGCACCGCATGGCATCTTTTTGCCTGCGTACTGGCGTAGCCCCTTGAACGCCTACGAAGCACCGCTGGTTCCGAGGACAAATCAGCACAGGAAGAGGCCATGGAGGAAGAAGAAGAGGAGGGGGGAGGAGATAGGTGTGTCAGAATCACCAGTAGTAACATTTTGGAGGCGTGGTGGCGGAACAACCTCCAACACTACTGTACCTTGTCCTGCATCCTTCCCAGCTGCCAGCAGAGTCACCCAATGCGCCGTGAAAGATAGGTAACGTCCTTGTTCATGCCTGCTGGACCATGAGTCAGCGGTAATATGCACCTTACCGCTGACCGTTCTGTCCAGCGAGGCCAAGACATTGCCTTCCACATGCCGGTAGAGAGCCGGAATCGCCTTCCATGAGAAAAAGTGGCATTTGGGAACCTGCCACTGAGGAAACGCACATTCCACAGTCTACCAACTGAAAATGCAGCAGTTGAAGTGCTAGCAATTTAGCCAAGCTAGCATTCAACCGCTGGGCATGTGGATGGCTGGGAGCAAACTTCTTTTGGCGGTGCAGCAGCTGGGGCAGGGAAATTTGCCTGGTACAATCGGACGTAGGTGTACCGATAGCAGATTGCCCGCAAGTACTTGGCTGTGACACACCTAATCCTACACCTTCATTCCTCTCAGTGCAGGTTTCAGAGAGGACTGAAGGTATAGTGGTGTTGGAGATCCCAGCTAATGAGGAGCAAGGAGAGGTCCGCCTTGTTCTTTGGTGTGGGTCTTTTAGGTGTGCTTGCCAACGGACTGCATGGCAGGTCGACACATGTCTGGTCAAGCACGTGGTGCCCAAGCGGCTGATGTTTTGGCCACGCGAGATAAGATTTTGACATATGTTGCAAATGGCAATGGTGCGATCTGCTGCACATGTCTGAAAAAAGGCCCACACCAAAGAACTTTTGGAATAACACGCAGAGATAGCAGCGCCCTGCACATGCAGAGCTCTGCGGTGTGATGCAGTCGGTGTGTTGCCCTTAAGCTGGTCCCTGGAGGGCATCCTGCCTCGTTGGAGATGTGCCTCCTCCTCCTCCTCTCTCCTATCAGGCACCCACGTGGAGTCAGTGACCTCATCATCCCCTCCCTCCTCATCACTGGAGCCAATCTGGCAGTATGCTGCAGCTGGGGGAACATGACTGCCAGATAGCTGACCTTGTTGGGCACCCCCTCTCTCTGGGCTCACGTTACTACCCCCTCTGTCTGAGCTCACGTTACTGCCTTCCTCCAGCTGGGTTCCATCATCGGAGCCTTTAAAAAGCTGGGCATCCTCTAGGAGTATGTACCCAACACTGTGGTCAAATAGTTCGGGGGACTCCTCAGGAGGACATGGTGGGGCTAGGGAAGGAGTGACTGATGCCATTGAGCCGAGGGAAAAGGCCGCTTTGGCAGCTGCTTTGCCAGACAAAGTACCCTGAGCCTGGGTGAGAGAGGATGAGAAGGAGGAGGACGGCTTGGTCATCCACTCTACCAAGTCTTGGGCATGTTGCGGCTCAACATGACCAGCTGCTGAAAAGAAGGACAAGCGTTTCCCACGGCCACGTGCTGATGAGGATGCACCGTGTCCATGACCAGCAGCACTGTTGCCTCTAGACACAGAGCCTGCTTGCCCTCTTTTATTGCCTCGTGACTGTCTGCCTCTCATTGTTTGCCTTCCAGACATACTAATGGCCTGCTGTGGTGTTAGTATGGGAAAAGCAGCAATTGTTTTCAGTTCGTTTTAGGTGAAAACTATGCAGAGGACACAGTACACTGAAAATACTTGCAGCTCTCTTCTTGTGGTTTTATTATGAGAACACCACTATAATAGTCACTAACTGTATTCTGGTGAGCTTTAGGTGAATGCTATGCAAAGCACACAGTAGTACACTTAAGTGAAACACTGACTGTCTGCAGCTAGCACAATCACCGGCCTGCCTGTCACAGTATAGAGACTAACTGTATTCAGGTTATGCTTTAGGTGAATGCTATGCAAAGCACACAGTACACTAAGTGAAACACTGACTGTCTGCAGCTAGCACCATCACCTGCCTGCCTATCACAGTATAGAGACTAACAGGAACGGATCTAGCTAAACTCAATACAGTGTATAAATATATATACAACACCTAGGATGCATATATATCCTCTACACACTGTAACTACAGCTAACTGACTCGCCTGCTTGCTCTATCTAACTCAATATAAATGACACTGTCTGTCTCTGTAAATTCTCATTTCACAACTCCAACACACTACACAAGGCCGCAGAGCCAGCGGCCTTATATAGTATGGGGTGTGTACTAAACCCCCTGAGCCATAATTGGCCAAAGCCACCCTGGCTTTGGCCAATTATGTCTCTCCGTTTTTTCTGCTCTGTGATTGGCCAAGCATGCGGGTCATAGTGCATGCTTGGCCAATCATCAGCCAGCAATGCACTGTGATGCCGCAGTGAATTATGGGCTGTGACGCGCCACTCAAATTTGGCACGAACGGCCCATAATGTTCGATCTTCGTCAAACGATCGAACAGCCGATGTTCGAGTCAAACATGGGTTAGACTCGAACACGAAGCTCATCCCTTATTCTAATCAAGGTGTAGAAACATGTCAGCCATGATCAAGAGAAATTGGAGGCACCTGAGCTAAATTTCAAGTGTGTTGCAAAAAGTCTGAATACTTATGCCGTTGTGATATTTCAGTTTCTCCTTTTTCATACATTTGCAAACATTTCTAAAATTCTGTTACAACTTTGTCATTATGGGGTACTGAGTGTATATTGACCACTTGCTTACTGGGCACATACTGTATACCCAATTCCTGTCCAGGCCAATTCTTAGCTTTCAGCTCTGTCACACTTTGAATGACAATTGTGATGTCATGCTACACTGCACTCATGACATTTTTATAATTTTTTCTCACACACATAGAGCTTTCTTTGGTGGTATTTAAACAAACAAAAAAGTTTGAAAAATAAAAAAACTGTATTCTTAGTTTGTTATAAAATTTTGCAAACAAGTATTTTTCACCTTCATTGATGTGTTATAATGAGGCTGCACTGATGGGCATCGATAGGTGGCACTGGTGGTCACTGATCAGGAGGCACTGATGAGGCGGCACTGATGAGGCGGCACTGATAGGTGGCACTGAATGCCATTGAGAGGTGGCACTAAGAGGTGGCACTGATCGACATTGATAGGTGGCACTGGTGGGCACTGATAGGAGGCACTGATAGGCAGCACTGTTAGGTGGTACTGATGATGAGGCACTGATGGGAACTGATTTACAGCACTGAAAGGTGGTACTGGTGGGCACTGGTTAGGAGCACTGGGTTGCACTGTGTGCGACCGATGTCCCTTTTACAGAAGCCAGTAATCAGCTAATTACCAGCTTCTGTTTACATCATGTGATCAGCTATAATTGGCTGACAGCTGATCACGTGGTAAAGGGCTTTGATCAGCCCTTTACTCTGACCTGTGATCAGTCGAGTCCCAAGGACAGGGCGCGCCGCCCGCACGGGCAGCGCAATCAGGGGAGGATGTCCATGTATTCCTCCCAGCATTTTGAACCTGCACTGTAGCTATCTTTCGGCTATAGCATGGGCATCAAGTGGTTAATGAATACAAAAAAATGAACTTAAGCTACTTTAGTATCAAGCTGCAACATAACAAAATTGAAAAAAGTAAAGGGGGTCTGAATACTTTATGAATGCACTGTATATATACTTTGTGTATATATATGTGTGTGTGTATATATATATATATATATATATATATATATATATAACGTTTTGTGTGTGTTAAAAGCAAATTATGGGTAATATTAAAGTGTAAAAATGTACATCAGGGACATATGAAGATTATAGGAGTACCCTCTCTACACCGATGACACCCAAATCTATCTATCTATCTATTTTTGGCATCATAATTTTGCACTTATGTGTTGTCCACTTAGTACATGCACTTTATGATTTATGCTGTATGTTTGATGTCACTACGTTCAGTGCATCTGTTTGGTTCACACTAGATTTGCTAATTAGTTAGCTTCACCCAAGCGACCCAAAGGCCTCTCTTTTTCACTTCCCTCACATTAGTTTAATCACAGCGCAGCCACCATCACTTTTTACTTTATCTATTACTGTCTATTTGGATCAGACCCCCCAGTGACTGCTGCAGTGTTCCATCCCCTTCCTTTCCCCCCCCCCTGATTTTTTTCCTCCACTGGCCATTACCCAGCTAGCGCGGGGGTTTCTTCTTTTATATCTCTGCACCGATGACACCCAAATCTATCTATCTACTCCTTACCTCACTCCATCAGTCTCCTTCCGCATTACTAACTTACTAACTGACATATCAGCATGAATGTCGCACCAAGCATCTAAAACCAAGCTGATAATATTCCATCCTGCCTATGCCCTCTTTCATGACTTTTCCATCAAAATCAATAATGCAACCATCAATTCCTCCCCTCACGCCAGGGTACTAGGTATAATCCTAGACTCTGACCTGTCCTTTCAGCCCTGAATCCAATCATTGTCAAAAGCTTGTAAAATTTACCTCAGTAAAATCAACATTTTGCCCTTTTTTAACGAATAAAACCACCAAGCTACTTATTCATTATCTCTCGCCTTGACTATTGCAACTCCCTCCACAAAGACCTACCGCTCCATATGCTATCACCTCTTCAGTCTATCATGAATGCTGCTGCCAGATCCATCTACCTTACCTACCGCTCAGTGTCTGCCACCCCTTTTCTCCAATCCCTACATTGGCTTCCTATCACCCAGCAAATTAATTTCAAAATACTAACTACAACATACAAAGCCATTCACAACTCTTCCCCCAGTTACATCACCAATCTTGTCTCCAAATATCCCCCAAACCATCCTCCCATGACCTCCTGCTCTCAAGCTCCCTTGTCGCCTCCTCCTATGCTCATCTCCGGGACTTCTCCAGAGCCTCTCCCATCCTCTGGAACACTCTACCTCAAATTGTCCGGCTATCTCCTACTCCGGCTGCCTTCAGGTGATCCCTGAAAATGTATCTCTTCAGGGAAACCTATCACGCCTCCAACTAATCTTTTGTCACTTCCATCAGCTCATCATCATTTTATTTGTATTGTAACTGTACTGTCTCCCTTTTATATTTTATATTGTAAAGCGCTGCAAAAACTGTTGGCCCTTATAAATCCTGCATAATAATAATAATAGCAGTAGGAAAATTGCTTTAACCCTTTCACTGCCAGGACCTACAGAAGTTCCTGCAGGTGGCCAGGTCCATATGCCATACAAACATCATTGCTCCCTCTGCTATAAGCTCATAGTCACGTCAATGACCATAAACTTATAGCAGAATTGTTCAGCAGACCCTGCGGAACAATTTTATAACTCTGATCAGCGGATTACAACCTACTGATCAGAGTCATTAACCTCAAATATGCCCTCCCACCCAAGCCGCCGCTTCCTTGTTCCCAGCCACTCCATCTCCCGCCACTCCATTTCACCTTAAACTACTCCCCCTACTCTCCTCCTTTACTATCCCCTTCACCCCCTTCTTCCCCCAGAACTGATCCCCCTCAAACACTCCCCCCCAAATACGATCCGCCCCCCCAGCAAACCCCCTGCAGCTACCATCATAAGTCGGTATTCCTCCTCTTCCACTCCCGCCGGCTTTAGGTGCTACATGGGGCTTGGGGGGGTCCAGATGTGTTCCGACCCACCAGTCAGATCATCCCGTACTTCCCCCGCACCCCCAATCCATGGCCGCTCCAGCGGCATCCCTCCTTCTCTGCTTCTGCCTGCATTAGCTCCGGCGAGCTGTCAGGCTGGGAGAGAGGTGAGGTGGGGGGGAGTGCGGGAGGAGTGAAGTTGTGGCTTGGGGGGCTTGGTAAACATGTGTAACCTCTGACTATTCAGCGTAAATAGTTTTTATTTACAGTTTTGCGTACCTTCAGTTTTCACCATTTCACAAAAAGGTGAAATTTAAAATATTCATTAACTCAATACAGTTTTAACTTTTATATTTACTAGGAATTTAGCAGGAATTTTGTAAATTTTGTCATGTATGAATCCACTATTAATGATTTTAGTGTATTTTTAGCAAAAATATTGTTTTGATAAACATTTGCGCAAATATCGTGGTGTCCTAAATATCAGTAGCACCTTCTTTTTTTTCTACTGGCCATGTGTTTTCAGAAAATGTATGGTTTTGGGGGTCTTTTACAAATTCTGAAAGCTGTAAGTGAAAAAGGAAAACCTCCAGATTTTTTAAGAAATGTTGGCGTATGTCCGATTTTCACTATTTCACAAAAAAGGCGACGTTTGAAATTTGCAAATATTTGTTATTTATTAACTCAATACAAGTTAAGCTTTTATATTAAGTAGGAATTTAGCAGTCATTTTGTAAAATTTGGTGTTTTTATATCTGCTGAAAATGATTTTAGAGAATTTTTTGCGAATATATTGTTTGATAAACATTTGCGCAATTGTGGGGCCTTAAGAATCAGTAGCACCTTCTTTTTATTCTTTTTTTATAATTTTATTTTTATTGAAAATTTTCAAGAAAAAACAAAAGTTACAGTATATTCAACATGACAAGAGTATATTATAAGATAAGATACTACAAAAGAAATGTTCATACATACAGAACACAGGGGTGAACTGCATAGCACATGGTGAGGTAAGAACTACTCATATGTAAAATAAGAAGTAGAATAAAGGTCATATATGATTGTCAATAATAACTTAGGTTATACCGGTAGAAACACATAAATACTAAGAGGTACCATACAGTTTACATCTGGGAAGGGGGAGGATAAGCGGAGCTCACATAATAGACATAAAGGAAAGGTTGGGCATTTCAAGACTCAGCGGCCAGCAGAGGCATCCCATACTCTGATTGATCCCAAGATTCACAGATTTTATTAAATTGGGAAAATGCTATCATGTACAGAGGCCGTCAGATATTCCAACCTATGAATTTCAGCTATAAGTTGGAGAAATCTGGACCACGGGGGATAGGTGTTGGATAGCCAACATTGGGGAATCAGTCTCTTAGCAGCTAGGAGAATATATGAAATTAACCGATTTTAGTAATACCAGAAAAAGGTAGGCCTAATAGGTAGTGTAGAGGATCAAGCGGAAGGGACACATCCACTACTTTCTGTATTAACATCATTGTCACAATGGTACTGATGTGAGCCCACAGGCGAGCAGGTGACACGGGATCCCCCAGGGTGTGGAATCTAAGGGCCAGCCGGTATTCTGCCAGGGACCCCCTAACGAGGGTTTGGGCTTAGCTGCGTGCTGACCCCAGGTCACGACCCCCAGGTTCACCCTTTTCGCGAGGAGAGTACCAGAAGACACTGTCAGACCCGGATGGATGGATGGACGAAGCAAAGGAAAGCCGTATAGCAAGCCAAGGTCAAGGTGGGCTGCAGACAATGTAATCAGGAGAACTAGCCGATTCTGTACACAAGAGATCAGTTCACGAGAAGTCAGGTAAGCAGGTTACAGGAAGGGTGCTCAGAAACAAGTGTTGCTCAAGCAACCAGAAACTGGTCTGAGTGGAATTTGGGGGGCTGGACAGGAAGTAGTAGGAAGGAAGGATATATTAAGCAACAGGTGAAGCCGGCGACACCCATAGCTGCAGAGTGCAGCCAGAGCTGAACACAAGCTTGTGGAACAACAGGTGCCAGCTGACCTACAGCAGTAAAGGTAAGACACAGATCAGCTCCGCAGCTGATCTGTGACAGTACCCCCCCTCCCCACTTACGAGGTCCCCCTACACGTCTGGGGGCTGGCTTGGAGGGAAATTTCCAATGAAATCTGGTCACCAATCGTGGGGCTGAGACATCTGCAGCAGGAACCCAAGACCTCTGCTCCGAGCCGTAGCCCGTTCAATCAATCAGATAGAGTAGCTTCCCTCGGGAGTATTTGGAGTCCAATATTTCTTTAATCTCATACTGATCCATGGTATCAGCCACAGGAGCGGGGCGAAAAGAAGGGCGAGAGAAGCGATTGAGGACCAGTGGCCTGAGCAGGGAGACATGGAAAGCATTGGGGATCCTGAGATGAGAGGGCAGACGGAGCTTGAAAGCAACTGGATTGATCTGATGGAGAATGGGAAAGTGACCAATGAAGCGAGGGGCAAATTTCATTGAGGGCACCCGGAGTCGGATGTGCTTGGTAGAGAGCCAGACTCTATCGCCAGTTAGGAACTTAGGAGCTGGACGGCGATGACTATCTGCTGCCGTTTTATGCCTGGAAGCAGTCAGATGAAGATTCTTAGAGACTTCTGCCCAGATTAAGTTGAAGGTCCTTTGGATTACAGCTGCTGCTGGTGCAAGGGGAGAAATGGGAACAGGGAACGGAACAGATGGATGCTGCCCGTAAACAGTGAAGCTGGGGGATTTTCCAGAACTGGCATTGGAGTGTTGGTTTAAGGCAAACTCTGCCCAGGGCAAAAGGTCCACCCAGTCATCTTGGTGGGCTGATATGAAGGCACAGAGAAAACATTCTACATTTTGATTGACACGTTCCGTTTGCCCATTGGACTGGGGATAAAGGCAGAAGAAAAATCCAATTTAATCCCAAAGGATTTGGCCAAGGCTCTCCAAAACTGAGCAGTAAATTGAACTCCTTTGCCAGAGACGATATGTGAAGGCATCCCATGAAGACAAAAGATCTCCTTAATGAAAGTTTTGGCAAGACTGGGAGCAGAAGGTAGGCCTGGGAAAGGGATCAAGTGACACATTTTGGAGAACCGATCCACCACTACCCAGATGACTGTAGAACCTGTTGAGGCAGTGGCGTCACTACGGTTGGTGTCACCTGGTGCGGTAAAATATGGTGTCACCCCCCCCATAACTTTTTCCAAATATATTTTACCCTACTGTTTGCTCTCTGTTCTCCTTTCTTCCCCTTTTCTCTCTCTCTATACATCTTTCTTGTTCTTTCTATCCCTTCTTCTTTCTCCCCATTTTTCTTTGTCCCCTCCCCCACCTCTCTTTCTCCAGGACTGGAATTCACATCTCAGGAGCCTATAGGCACTGGACTCTGAAGTGCCTTCCTCCCCCAAACAGTGTTGCCAGCCCCCTACAACTTTTTTTATACACTGAGAAAACATGAAAGATCTACTAACAGAATGCATTTCTTTGAGGACCTAAAATGACAGTGTGCTGCCCCGACATTTTGGAGAATAAAATGTACATTATATACACTTCAAACAAAGTTTGTACAAAAAAAAAGAGGGGTAAGTATGATGCACCAAACTGTTAATCATACTGCTAGCAGCCTGCAATGCAGAGTGTCTGGAGTGTCAAATTGCTCCGGCTGATCTTTGATTTCATGCTGATTTAGTGGGAATTTGCCCTAAAAGGGAAAGAGGGGGTGGAAGGTTAGAGACAGGCGGGGGAGAGAGAGGAGGGTGGGGGTGTAACAGAGAGGGGGGGTGACAGGGAGGGGGTGGGGGTAAGACAGAGAGGGAGGGGGTGGGGGTGTGACAGAAATGGAGGGGGTGGGGTGTAACAGAGAGGGGGAGTGGGGGTGTGACAGAGAGGGGGGGGTGTGACAGAGAGGGGGGGTGGCAGAGAGGGGGGAGACAGAACGGGAGGGGGTGGGGGTGTGACAGAGATGGAGGGGGTGTGACAGATAGGGAGGGGGTGAGACAGAGAGGGAGGGGGTGAGACAGAAGGGGGGGTGACAGAGAGGGAGGGGGTTAGACAGAGAGGGAGGAGGTGTGACAGAGAGGGGGAGTGGGGGTGTGACAGAGAGGGGGGTGGGGGGGTGACAGAGAGGGGGGTGACAGAGAGGGAGGGGGTGGGGGGTGACAGAGAGGGAGGGGGTGGGGGGGTGACAGAGAGGGAGGGGGTGGGGGGTGACAGAGAGGGGGGTGACAGAACGGGAGGGGTGGGGGTGTGACAGAGATGGGTGGGGTGGGGGGTGACAGAGAGGGAGGGGGTGGGGGGGTGACAGAGATGGAGGGGGTGGGGGGGTGACAGAGAGGGAGGGGTGAGACAGAGAGGGAGGGGGTGAGACAGAGAGGGAGGGGGTGGGGGTGTGACAGAGATGGAGGGGGTGAGACAGAGAGGGAGGGGGTGGGGGTGTGACAGAGATGGAGGGGGTGGGGGGGGTGACAGAGAGGGAGGGGGTGAGACAGAGAGGGAGGGGGTGGGGGGTGTGACAGAGATGGAGGGGGTGGGGGGGTGACAGAGAGGGAGGGGGTGGGGGGTGAGACAGAGAGGGAGGGGGTGGGGGTGTGACAGAGATGGAGGGGGTGGGGGTGTGACAGAGATGGAGGGGGTGAGACAGGGAGGGAGGGGGTGAGACAGAGTGGGAGGTGGTGGGAGTGTGACAGAAATGGAGGGGGTGGGGGGTGGTGACAGAGAGGGAGGGGGTGAGACAGAGAGGGAGGGGGTGGGGGTGTGACAGAGATGGAGGGGGTGGGGGGGTGACAGAGAGGGAGGGGGTGAGACAGAGAGGGAGGGGGTGGGAGGTGAGACAGAGAGGGAGGGGGTGGGGGTGAGACAAAAGGGGGTGACAGAGAGGGGGGGGTGACAGAGAGGGAGGGGGGTGGTAACAGAGAGGGAGGGGGTAATGGGGGTGACAGAGATGGGTGAGACTCCCCCCTCCTCACCTTTCCCCGGCTCTACCCCTCGGCTGTTTCCTGCACATTCTGTACATGCATTGCACACAGTCAGCCGGCACTGCCATTCTCACTGGTGGCACAGACAGAGAGAATGGCATGTGCTGTGTGTGTGCACAGACCGAGTGTTTGTTGCCGCTGCTACATACTGTAAGGTGGGCTCCTCCTCTCCGGTCTCTTTCCTTATCCCAGGCTCCCGAGTGGTCAGCCTCCTCCTCGTTCCTCGAGTCCTTTCTTACTTCCTACTGCTGACTGTTCATTCCTGTGCCACGCTTCTCTCTGCCTACGGATTGTGATGTCACGTCAGCCGGAACTAGATAGCTCCTGTCTAGGGATGAGCTTCGAGTTCGAGTCGAACTCATGTTCGACTCGAACATTGCCTGTTCGCCCGTTTGCCGAACAGCGAACAAATTGGGGTGTTCGCGGCAAATTCGAAAAATCTATGGGAGAAATCTAAAGTGCTAATTATAAAGGCTTATATGCAAGTTATTGTCCTAAAAAGTGTTTGGGGACCGGGGTCCTGCCCCAGGGGACATGTATCAATGCAAAAAGAAGTTTTAAAAACGGCCGTTTTTTCGGGAGCAGTGATTTTAATAATGCTTAAAGTGAAAAAATAAAAGTGAAATATTCCTTTAAATTTCGTACCTGGGGGGTGTGTATGATATGCATGTAAAGTGGCGCATGTTTCCCGTGCTTAGAACTGTCCCTGCAAAAAATGTCATTTTTGAAAGAAAAAAATGCATTTAAAACTGACTCGCGGCTATTAATGAATTGTCGGCTCCCGGCAATACATACAAAAGTCATTGATAAAAAAAAAAAAAAAGCGTGGGGGTTCCCCAGAATTCAATTACCAGGCCCTTCAGGTCTGGAATGGATATTAAGGGGAACCCCGCCGCAAATTTAAAAAAAAATTGACGCGGGGTTCCCCCAAATATCCATTCCAGGCCCTTCAGATCTGGCATGGATTTTAAGGGGAACTCCACCCCAAATTTAAAAAAAAAATGGCGTGGAGTCCCCCTAAAAATCCATACCAGACCCCTTATCCGAGCACGCAACCTGGCCGGCCGCAGGGGAAAAGGGGGGGATGAGAGAGCGGCCCCCCCTCCCTCCTGAACCGTACCAAGCCACATGCCCTCGACATGGTGAGGATGTCCCCATGTTGATGGGGACAAGGGCCTCATCCCCACAACCCTTGCCCGGTGGTTGTGGGGGTCTTCGGGCGGGGGGCTTATCGGAATCTGGAAGACCCCTTTAACAAAGGGGACCCCCAGATCCCGGCCCCCCCTATGTGAATTGGTAAGGGGTACATTGTACCCCTACCATTTCACGAAGAAAGCGTAAAAAAATGTTTAAAAAAACACACAAACACCTTGAAAAAGTCCTTTATTTAAAAAAAAACAAAAACATTCCAGCGGTGAAATCCAGTGTCCCGCGGCGATCCCGATGTCCAGCGCTGTCCCTCATTGGTTGTGCCTGAGCGGACCTGATGGGGAACTCCCTCTCAGTATTTTAAATGTATAGACCCGCCCCTTCTAAAGTTCCCCATCAGGTCCGCTCAGCGGACCAGATGCGGAACATGAGAAGGGGCGGGTCTATACATGTATTACCAAAGTGAGAGCAGTTCCCCATCAGGTCCGCCCCCTCGGTATGTCGGACCCGCCTACGTCATTGGCTTGAGCGGGGAACTTCCTTCACTGTGTAATTTAAATTTACATAGTGAAGGAAGTTCCCCGCTCAAGCCAATGACGTAGGCGGGTCCGACATACCGAGGGGGCGGACCTGATGGGGAACTGCTCTCACTTTGGTAATACATGTATAGACCCGCCCCTTCTCATGTTCCGCATCTGGTCCGCTGAGCGGACCTGATGGGGAACTTTAGAAGGGGCGGGTCTATACATTTAAAATACTGAGAGGGAGTTCCCCATCAGGTCCGCTCAGGCACAACCAATGAAGGACAGCGCTGGACATCGGGATCGCCGCGGGACACTGGATTTCACCGCTGGAATGTTTTGGTTTTTTTTTTTTTTTTTTTAATAAAGGACTTTTTCAAGGTGTTTGTGTGTGTTTTTTTAAACATTTTTTTACGCTTTCTTCGTGAAATGGTAGGGGTACAATGTACCCCTTACCAATTCACATAGGGGGGGGGCGGGATCTGGGGGTCCCCTTTGTTAAAGGGGTCTTCCAGATTCCGATAAGCCCCCCGCCCGCAGACCCCCACAACCACCGGGCAAGGGTTGTGGGGATGAGGCCCTTGTCCCCATCAACATGGGGACATCCTCCCCATGTTGAGGGCATGTGGCCTGGTACAGTTCAGGAGGGAGGGGGGGCCGCTCTCTCGTCCCCCCCTTTTCCCCTGCGGCCGGCCAGGTTGCGTGCTCGGATAAGGGGTCTGGTATGGATTTTTAGGGGGACTCCACGCCATTTTTTTTTTAAATTTGGGGTGGAGTTCCCCTTAAAATCCATGCCAGATCTGAAGGGCCTGGAGTGGATATTTGGGGGAACCCCACGTCAATTTTTTTTTAAATTTGCGGGGGGTTCCCTTAATATCCATTCCAGACCTGAAGGGCCTGGTAATTGAATTCTGGGGAACCCCCACACTTTTTTTTTTTTTTTTATCAATGACTTTTGTATGTATTGCCGGGAGCCGACAATTCATTAATAGCCGCGAGTCAGTTTTAAATGCATTTTTTTCTTTCAAAAATGACATTTTTTGCAGGGACAGTTCTAAGCACGGGAAACATGCGCCACTTTACATGCATATCATACACACCCCCCAGGTATGAAATTTAAAGGAATATTTCACTTTTATTTTTTCATTTTAAGCATTATTAAAATCACTGCTCCCGAAAAAACGGCCGTTTTTAAAACTTCTTTTTGCATTGATACATGTCCCCTGGGGCAGGACCCCGGTCCCCAAACACTTTTTAGGACAATAAATTGCATATTAGCCTTTATAATTAACACTTTAGATTTCGAACGTTCGAGTCCATTGTATTTAATAGGGTTCTAAAGTTTACACGAACATTTTGTCTGTTCGCAGGTTCTGGTGCGAACCGAACAGGGGGGTGTTCGGCTCATCCCTGCTCCTGTCGGGCAGAGATCACTCTGCCTGACAGGGAGGTGATTGAAAGACTTGTGCCGCGCGATGCAGGAGCGCGGCGGGCACACTCGCAACGCTCTGTTGCAGCTCTGCAAGTAACTGTGTGTGAAGCCGGCTGCCCCGGTGTCACCCCTCTGGCGGGTGTCACCCGGGTGTGGCCCGCATCCCCCGCACCCCCATAGCAATGCCTCTGTGTTGAGGGGGGCAGATTCGAGACAAAATTCATGAAAATACAGCGTCAAGGTATATCGGGAACTGGTAAGGGCAGAAGCAACCCAGCTGGGGCGGACGTGGAAGACTTAGATAGTACGCAAACCGTACAAGCTTGAACATACTCTTTGACATCCTTATGAAGAGAGGGCCACCAGTTATGACGATGAAGAAGGTCACAAGTACGAGGTATACCAGGATGTCCAGAGAACTTGGAGTCATGGGCCCACGCAAGGAGTTTGGGACGAAGTGTGGGAACTACAAAAGTTTTACCTGGGGGAGGCTGCATAGACCGGAGCTGAGTAGTGGCTAGAATTTTATGCGGAGGGATGATGGGACCAGGATCTAGGTGATTCTCAGAATCATTGACATCAGATGACCTGGACAAGGCATCGGCACAAAGGTTTTTGGCACCAGGACGAAAGGTAATGTTGAAGTTGAAGCGGGCAAAAAAGAGGGTCCAGCGAGCTTGGCGTGGGTTCAAGCGTTTTGTGGATTGTAAATAATGCAGGTTTTTATGGTCAGTATAGATGGTGATGCAATGGGGAGAACCCTCTAGTAGATGTCGCCATTCTTGAAGAGCTAGTTTAATAGCCAGTAGCTCACGGTCCCCAATGGTATAGTTCTTTTCCGCATCAGAAAACTTATTGGAAAAGAATCCGCAAGGCTGAGACTTGCCCTTCTGAGCTTGGAGTAGGACAGCACAGACTCCTACTGAGGAGGCATCAACTTCCATAGAAAAGGGTTTCGTAATGTCCGGACGTAGGAGAATTGGGGCGGAGATTAAGGCTGCCTTGAGTTTTTGGAAAGCATCAATGGCTTTAGGGGACCAGAGCCTGGCATTGACACCCTTGCGGGTGAGAGATGTAATAGGGGCCACTAAGGTGGAGTAGTTACGAATGAATTGACAATAGTAATTGGTGAAGCCCAAAAGGCGATTGGTGGCTTTAAGACCAGAGGGCTGGGGCCACTCAGAGATGGCCCGAAGTTTGGCTGGGTCCATGAGGAGGCCCTGTGACGAGATTATGTAGCCCAGAAATGGAACTTGTGTTTGTTCAAATAGGCACTTCTCCAATTTAGCATATAGGCAATTGTCCCGTAGACGCTGTAGCACAGCTTTCACATGGAGACAATGGGTCAGTAAATCTGGTGAGAAAATAAGAATATCATCCAGATATACAATAACACAGACATACAGAAGGTCGCGGAAGATCTCATTAACCAAATTTTGGAAAACAGCTGGGGCATTGCATAAGCCAAAGGGCATCACAAGATATTCATAATGTCCATCCCTGGTGTTAAAGGCGGTCTTCCACTTGTCTCCTTCCCGGATTCTTATTAAATTGTAGACATGTGCATTCGTTTTCGTCCGAATGCATTTTCGTCCGAATTTCAGGTATTTTCGTTATCGTATTAACAAACGAAAACGAAAGCACAGAATCCGAAAACCGAAAGATCCGACATAAACAAATGCTTTATTTTAGTTTTCGTTGCGACAACAGTTCGATATAGATAGGAGATTCGACGTGACGCTGACAATAACAATCTGTGTCTATCGAACCTGTGGTCGAATGTGCCTAGCCTTAACTCTATTAGTCCAAGATTATTCTACATAGAGAGAAAAGATTTGACATAGAGAGAAAAGATTTGACATTATAGAGAGAAAAGATTTGACATTATAGAGAGAAAAGATTCGACATTATAGAGAGAAAAGATCACTGCTGGAATTGGGTGGGGGAAGTAAAATAAAAATAATGATGATGATGAATGTTTTTGGCTGATTGTAACCAAAGAGGAGGAGCAGTAAAATAGCTAGTACTAACTTGACAATTTAACATGAACAACGAAGATTCGACAAAGCATCGAAAAACATACAAACGTCGAATCTGTCATTGAGGGCTTATGGTGTCTGTCGAAAGTTAGAAGATTCGACGGTGCAGCTAAACTGTACGACACTGCAATCGTACATTTCCGGTCAAATGCATCCGCCCATAGGCTATAGAAGAATTCTAATGTTGGTTGACTAGTAATAGTAATAAATAAATATAATTATTACTAGTCATACAACATTAGAATTCTACTATAGCTTGTAGGCGGAACATTCGACCGGAAATGTATGATTGCAGCGTCGTACAGTTTTGCTGCTCCGTCGAATCTTCTTTGAACATTCGACAGACACCATGAGCCTTCAATGACAGATTCGACCTTAATTAATTCAGATTTTCGGACGAATGCAATTTCTAACGAAAAACAAAATAAATAAAACCGAATTTCAGGAGTAACTAAATAAATGTATTTTTCGGACGAAAACGAAATTCCGAAACAAAATATTTCAGTGTGCACATGTCTATTAAATTGTAGGCCCCTCTAAGATCCAATTTGGTAAAAACATGAGAATCTCGCAGTCTGTCAAAGAGTTCCGAAATTAAAGGAAGAGGGTACCAGTTCTTCACGGTGATGCCGTTAAGGCCCCTGTAGTCGATGCATGGATGGAGTGAACCATCTTTTTTTCCTACAACGAAAAACCCGGCTCCGGCAGGTGAGTTGGATTTCCTGATGAAACCCTTTTGCAGGTTTTCCTGAATGTATTCAGACATGGCTTGTGTCTCTGGAATAGATAGAGGGTAGGCTCGGCCTCGGGAGGAGAGGTCCCTGGTAACAGATCAATGGAGCAGTCATAGTCTCTGTGAGGAGGAAGGCGATCAGTGGACTTTTTGCAGAAAACATCTCGGAAGGACTGATATTGGGAAGGCTACATGGCAGTTGTGGAGGTTTCAGCCAGAGGAATGGAAGGAGGTGGAAGTACCTTGGAAACGCATCATTGCTGACACTGAGGACCCCAAGCCAATACATGTCCAGAGTTCCAATCAAGATGCGGGGAGTGTTTCTGCAACCATAGAAGACCCAGAATGATGGGACTGGAGGATTTAGGCAGAATTAGGAAAGAGATTTCCTCACCATGCAAAACCCCAATGCGTAACACCATAGGAGGGGTTTTAAACCGGATGGGGCTCATTGGCAAGATGGAGCCATCTACTGCAGTCATGGAGAGGGGTATAGCCAGGGCAACTAAAGAAATACCCAACTCAGAAGCCAAGGATTGTTCAATGAAATTCCCGGCTGCTCCAGAGTCCACGTATGCAGAGAGTTGATAGGCATTTTGAGCCCAGTGGATGGATACGGGTAGGGTGAAACGAGAGAAGCTGACAGAATTAAAGGATTGGTCTAGATCACCCTGGAGTTTCCCGGACGAGCTGGACAGGAGTTCTAAAGATGTCCTTTAGTGCCACAATAAAGGCACAAGCCCAAACCCATGCACCAGGCACGTTCCTCAGGAGTGGGGCGAGTTCGCCCAAGCTGCATAGGTTCTTCCAATGTTTGAAAGGTTGAAGACGGAGAGGGTTCCACAAGTCTTTGGAGTGCCTGTGTTGGACGGCCAGGATATGGATATGGATATGGATCTCTCCAGGGCCCGCTCCTGGAAAAAAATGTCTATTTGAATGCTTAATGCGATTAAATCATCCAATTTGGTAGGAATGGTGCGTCCAGCGAGTTCATCCTTTACATGCTCAGAAAAGGCCTTGCCAGAAGGTAGCGGTAAGAGCCTCATTATTCCATTTGAGTTCAGCAGCCAGCGTACAGAATTGAACTGCGTATTGACTGACTGTCATTCTTTGCTGACGAAGACGAAGGAGGGCCCCAGCAGCAGAAGACACTCTGCCGGGCTCATCAAAGGTTTTCCGGAAAGCATCCAAAAAGGCCTGGAGGTCGGAGGTGATTGAATCCTGTTGTTCCCAAAGTGGGGAGGCCCAAGCTAGGGCATCACCAGAAAGGAGAGAGATGATATATGCGACTTTGGTGCGATCAGTTGGAAAATGGTGGCTGGAAAGTTCAAAGTGGATGGAACACTGATTAATGAAGCCACGAAAAGCCTTAGGGTCACCAGAAAAACGAGGTGGTGGTGGCAGATGCAAGCAGGGATTGCCAGGTGAGGCAGGTAACAAGGGAGCAGATGAGGCAGAAGCAGGAGTCGAAGAAGCTGAAGTTGCAGCGACTTGCAGACGATCCAGGCGGGTGGCAAGATCCTGTGGAAATAGCATTATTTGCTCTTGATTTGCTTGCTGGGAGTTAAGTCTCTGAACTAGATGTTGCATTTGGTCCTCAGTCAGTGGCCGACTCTCTGAGGAGTTCATGGCTTGAGCAAACTTTCACAATGGTACTGATGTGAGCCCACAGGTGAGCAGGTGACACAGGATCCCCCAGGGTGTGGATTCTAAGGGCCAGCCGGTATTCTGCCAGGGACCTTCTCACAAGGGTTTGGGCTTAGCTGCGTGCTGACCCCAGGTCACGACCCCCAGGTTCACCCTGCTAGCGAGGAGAGTACCAGAAGACACTGTCAGACCCGGATGGATGAAGCAAAGGAAATCCGTATAGCAAGCCAAGGTCAGGGCGGGCTGCAGACAACGTAATCAGGAGAACTAGCCGATTCGGTACACAAGAGATCAGTTCACGAGAAGTCAGGTAAGCAGGTTACAGGAAGGGTGCTCAGAAACAAGTGATGCTCAAGCAACCAGAAACTGGTCTGTGTGGAATTTGGGGGGCTGGACAGGAAGTAGCAGGAAGGAAGGATATATTAAGCAACAGGTGAAGCCGGCGACACCCATAGCTGCAGAGTGCAGCCAGAGCTGAACACAAGCTTGTGGAACAACAGGTGCCAGACGACCTACAGCAGTAAAGATAAGACACAGATAAGCTCCGCAGCTGATCTGTGACAATCATCACTTCATGCCAGAAGGACTGGATCAGAGAACATTGCCAAAAAATATGAAACAGTGAACCCACTTCCAGGCCACAACGCCAACAATTAGCTGAGATCGAGAGAACGTACTTGTGGATAACTTCAGGAGTTTTGTACCAAAGCATGAGAACTTTAATGGATGTCCCGCTCTGCAAAATGCATCTGGAGGACTTAAAGGTGGAAGACCAGATCCTGTCCCATAGCTGAGGGCTAATGGGTCTGCATAACAGTTGAGCCCATCTTCTCATGTACATATGAGTGACTTCAGTAAGGGGGATTGACTTATGGAGGATACGGTGGATAGAGGATACTAGGTGTAATTGATGAGGGCCCTGGGCACATAAATATTCAAAAGGGGTGGGTTTTTCCAGGGTCAGATGCGTAGATCGAGAGTGGAAAAAATGCCTGATTTGTAGGTAAAAGTGAAATAATTGAGAGGGGATATCGTACTTCTCACTGAGAGTATCAAATGTATGAAGCCTACAGGGAATTGGATGAACTAGATTACGGAGTTGGAACAAGAAGGCATTGACCCATGGAAAAATACTTCCAAAGGATAGGCTGTCTGGGATGGACAGGTTAAATTGTACATTCATGAGAGGGGGCAGGGTGACGAGAAAGAGTAATTCTTCAGTCATTTATGCCATACAGATAAAGTGAAGTTCATAGGGGCTGTACATTGGCACCCATAGATAGGATCAGTGTGTGGAGGGAGAGACCAAACCAGGGAACATGGGTGAACTGGATACAACACCCCTTTCTCTATAACGGACCAGTGGCTAGGGGCCTGTAGACTGGACCAGGAAGCTATTACCCTTGAGTAGCGTAATAATATTTAAGAATATCCGGAGCTCCCAACCCCCCCCCCCCCCATCTCAGGGCAAAGACCTACTGTTCCAAATTAATTTTAAAAAACTCCTTTGGGTGGCTTTAAGTTGGGATAAGGGGATGGCAACAGGCAGTGTTTCAAAATAATAAAGTAACCGTGGTAAAATTGACATTTTCAGAACATTTACTCTACTTACTGTATATACTTGAGTGTAAGCTGACCATAATATAAGCCGAGGCACCTAATTTTACCACAAAAAACTGGGAAAGCTTATTGACTCGAGTATAAGCCTAGGGTGTCCATCTGCATGCCTCACTGTGTCCATGTGCATGCCTCACTGTGCCCATGCCTCACTGTGCCCATACCTCACTGTGCTCATGCCTCACTGTGCCCATGCCTCACTGTGTCCATAACTAGACTTACATTTAACATGGGAGTTTATGGAAGGGGTGCCCGGGTTTAAAAAATCGGTGCTCCCCGGCCGTATGTTCCCCGGACAATAGACTTTGCACACTTGTAGAGGAATAGTGGAGCTATATGTGTGCCAAGATTGGGGTCCAGGGTACCTACGGCCGTCCGGTACCGGGTCCCCAAATTTACCGGAGAAATTACCATTTAACATGGAAGGGGTGCCCGGGTTTGAAAAATCGGTGCTCCCCGGCCGTAGGTCCCCCGGACAACAAACTTTGCACACTTGTAGAGGAAGAGTGGGGCTATATGTGTGCCAAGTATCGGTTCCCCAAAGTCTGGGAGATCAGGCGCAAAAAGGTGACTATAAGCCGAGGGGGCATTTTCAGCACAAAAGAATGTGCTTAAAACTCGGCTTATACTCGAGTATATACGGTAAAAGGGAGAGAGGGTATTTAGTCCAACTTTGCAGTGAGTTATTAAAATCTAGAATTAGAGGGGGTAAGTTAACTAGTAGAGGGTAGAATAAGTAGGGGTAAGATGGATCCCTAAATATTTAAGGGAGGTGGAACACCACCTGTTAGGGTAAGATTCCCTAAGCTGGGACAAAAGAGGGGGAGGAATGTGTATAGGGAGGGCCTCAGTTTTTGTAGTGTTGACTTTATAACCCGAAATGGCACCAAAAGAGGAAAGAAGACTATGTAATGAGGGGAGGGAGGGGAGGGACAGCAACGGATGGGTGATAGTTAACAGAATGTCAGAATAAAACCTATGTGGCTCACTGCCAAAGTTAAAAAAGCTATAAACTATATAAAAAGAGCTTTTAAAAAATATAAAAATGAGGGAACACTAGTGTCATTTAAATGTTACAAAGAATATAACAGGATATGTAAAAAGGAAATCAAGAATGCAAAAATTCAAAATGAACGACAGATTGCAAAAGATAGTAGGACAAACCCCAAAAAATTATTTGAATATATTAATAGTAAAAAGGTCAAGTCTGAGCATGTAGGCCCTTTACAAAATAATCTAGAGTGGGTGACTGGGGACAAAGAGAAGGCTAATTTATTAAATACTTTCTTCAGTTCTGTGTATACAAAGGAGCATGGGGGAGCTCATGTCCAAAATGGGGGTGGTAGTAACACAGCCCCAAATCCACAATGGCTCAAAGGTGATATGGTCCAGAAATATTTAGACAGAATAAAGGTGGATAAAGCACCTGGACCAGATGGCATACACCCACTCATCCCAAAAGAATTGAGCTCTGTAATTTCAAAGCCATTGTATTTAATTTTTAGGGACTCATTAATGACAGGAATAGTACCACTGGATTGGCGCAGGGCCAATGTGGTGCCTATATTTAAAAAGAGAACTAAGTCTTTACCAAGTAACTATAGACCTGTTAGTTTATCTTCTACAGTTGGGAAGATTAATAAAAGACCACATAGATGAGTTCTTGCTGGAAAAAAATATTTTAAGCAACAGACAGCATGGATTCATGAAAGACAGAAGTTGTCAGACAAACCTGATTTCTTTTTATGAAGTGGTAACTAATACCTTGGACAGAGGGGTGGCTGTGGACGTGGTATACTTGGATTTTGCAAAAGCGTTCAATACAGTTCCCCACACACGGCTTATGTGCAAGGTAAAGTCTACAGGATTGGAAATATCAGTTTGTAAATGGATAGAAAACTGGCTAAAACACTGAATTCAGAGAGTAGTGGTTAATGATTCTTATGCCCCATACACACGATCGTTTTTCATGCCGTTAAAAATGCCATTTTAAAAAATGGCCATTAAAAATGATCGTGTGTAGGCTCCAGAGCATTTTTAACGACGTGAAAAACGGCCATTAAAAATTCCGGACATGCTCTCTTTTTTCACGTCGTTTTTCATGTCGTTTTTTTTAACTACGTGAAAAACGATAGTGTGTATGCTTTCACGACGTGAAAAAAAACACGCATGCTCAGAATCAAGTATGAGACGGGAGCGCTCGTTCTGGTAAAACTAGCTTTTGTAATGGAGATAGCACATTCATTACACAGTAACGGACTGAAAAGCGCGAATCGTCGCTCAACAAACTTTACTAACATGAAGGGTGGCGCCATTCGAACGGAACTTCCCCTTTATAGTGCCGTCGTACGTGTTGAACGTCACTGCGCTTTGCTTGATCGTTTTTTTTTAATGATGGTGTGTACGCAAGGCAGGCTTGAGAGGAAACATGAAAAAAAACGAGGAGAAAAACGTCGGTTTAAAAAATGACAGTAAAAACGATCGTGTGTACGGGGCATTAAGCCCCATACACACTATCAGTTTTCTTGCAGGTTTTTCTCTTCAGGTTTACCAAAACCATGTAGTGCAAGGGCCTGCCTGATTGCATACGAATTGAAACTCTTAAGGTTTGACCTCATATTAGATGGTTTTGGTAAACCTGAAGAGAAAAACCTGCAAGAAAACTGATAGTGTGTATGGGGCTTTACTCTGAATGGTTTAAGGTTATCAGTGGTGTACCCCAAGGTTCAGTGCTGGGACCCTTACTTTTTAATATCTTTATAAATGATATTGGGTCTGAGATCAAAAGTAACATTTCTGTCTTTGCAGATGACACTAAGCTATGCA
The DNA here is from genome assembly GCA_029206835.1 of Rana muscosa. Lineage (NCBI taxonomy): Eukaryota > Metazoa > Chordata > Amphibia > Anura > Ranidae > Rana > Rana muscosa. Next base: position 85,601,432 of record CM055121.1, read on the forward strand.
GTGGAATAACGTCCTTACAGGATGTCGCCAGTTTACAAGCCGACCTCAATGCTCTGTCTAATTGGCCAACTATGTAGCAGATGAGGTTTAATGTTGATAAATGTAAAATTATGTACTTGGGGGCTAAGAATAGGAATGCATCATACATGCTAGGGGGAGTACAACTGGGGGGATCCGTAGTGGAGAAGGATCTGGGGGTTTTGGTAGATCATAAGCTCAATAATGGCATGCAATGCCAAGCTGCAGTTTCCAAAGTGAGCAAAGTCCTTTCTTGTATTAAGAGAGGTATGGACTCCAGAGAGAGAGATATAATTTTCCCCCTGTACAAATCATTAGTAAGACCTCATCTGGAATATGCAGTTCAGTTTTGGGCCCCAGTTCTCAAAAAGGATATTGGGGAACTGGAGAAAGTGCAGAGAAGGGCAACCAAACTGATTACAGGCATGGAGGAGCTCAGCTATGTGGAAAGATTAGAGGAACTGAATTTATTCACTCTTGAGAAGAGGAGATTAAGGGGGGATATGATCAACATGTACAAATATATAAGGGGTCCATATTGTGAACTTGGTGTCGAGTTATTCACTTTACGGTCAACACAAAGGACAAGGGGGCACTCTTTGCGTCTAGAGGAAAAGAGATTTCACCTCCAAATACGGAAAGATTTCTTCACAGTAAGAACTGTGAAAATGTAGAATAGACTCCCTGCAGAGGTGGTTCTGGCCAGCTCAGTAGATTGCTTTAAGAAGGGCCTGGATTATTTCTTAAATGTACATAATATAACTGGGTACTGACATTTATAGGTAAAGTTGATCCGGGGAATATCCGATTGCCTCTCGGGGGATCAGGAAGGAATTTTTTCCCCTGTTGTAGCAAATTGGATCATGCTCTGCTGTTTTTTTTTTTGCCTTCCTCTGGATCAACTGTGGGTATAGAATTGGGTATATGGGATTGTATGATATTTATTTTATTTTATTTATTTTATTTTTTTATGGTTGAACTGGATGGACTTGTGTCTTTTTTCAACCTGACTAACTATGTAACTATCTGCAAACAGCGATAACTTGTATTCCCTCTGTCACATCACCACACCACGAATATCCAGGTGTAAACGGATGGACTCAGCCAGGGGCTCCAGGCAAAGGATGAAAAGTAATGGGGATAAAGGACATCCCTGCCGAGTACCATTAGTCATGGGGAAGCAAGGCGACAGGAAGGATGACATTTGAACCTGGGCCGTGACTTGTGAGTACAATGCCTGTAACGCTCTCAAAAAGGGACCTTTAAAGCTGAACACACGTAAGGTTGAAAATATATAAAGCCAACTGAGCCTATCAAAAGCTTTTTGTGCGTCAAGGCTTAAAACTAGAGCCTGACGCAAGGATCTATTTAAGAGATCAATCAAATCTATAGTGTGGCGGGTGTTGTCCCCGGCATGTCTGGTCGGGACAAAGCCCACCTGGTCCCTGTTGATCACTTTAGGAATATGTTTTGAAAGTCTAGATGCAAGTATCTTGGTAAAAATGTTGTAATCTGAATTTAGAAGAGCTATGGGCCTGTAGTTGTCTGGGGAGGAGGGATCCTTTCCCGGTTTTGGGATAACGGAGAGATAGGAATGGGAAAACTGGGAATGTGGGGGTTGGCCTTTAAGATAAAGAGTCAACAAATGGGGGACAATATATCTAAAAAAGTTTTATAATAAAAATAAGGGAGCCCATCTGGGCCAGGGGACTTATGGAGTCGGAGATCCTTAATCGTGTTGTGGAGTTCCTCTGCAGTTATGGGTGCATTTAAGTCAACTAGATCTGAGGAGGATATTTTCGGGAGCCTGAGGTCAGCAAAAAATTCATAAAATTTCTCTTGGGTGAAGTTGAAATGGTTATCAGGTGTGAGGCAGTTGTATAACTTCCAATAGAAGTTACCAAAGATCCTGGACAACTCCAGAGGGCAGTGGGTTCTGGTTCCATCAGCCTGAAGAAGGAAGTCAGGGAACGAGTGGGCGTGGGCGCAGCTTATATACTAGCATCCTATGAGGTTTATTAGAGAACTCATAACATTTTTGTTTTGCCCAGAGTATTGATTTAGCTGCCTTACCAAGGTTTAAAGATTTTATTTGTTCTCTAAGGGATGTTACTTTGCATAATTTCGACACTGTGGGTTTGCACAAAAGCTGATGTTCTACCGTCACTAGGGCAGCCGTTAAGGACTGCAAGAGTTTGTTTCTATCTTTCTTCAAGCAGGTGTCCTCTGCGACATGCACCCCGGAAGACCGCCTTATGTGTCTCCCACAATGTGGAAAAATCCGAAACAGACCCCACATTAAGTAGAAAGAATTCCTCTAGGCCAGCAGCCAGTTTGGTGCGGGAGGACTCAGATTGTAAGAGGTGGTCAGTTAGGCGCCAGTGACATGACCTAGAGGGGGTTTGAGACAACATGACATCCAATGAGATAGGGGCATGATCAGACCATGTAATGGGGGATATGTCAGATTCAATAATGTGGGGGATAAGTGGGGCTGAAATAAAAAAATGGTCTAAGCGGGAATACATTTTATGGGCCATGGAATAGAAAGTGAATTGCTTAGCGGAGGGGTGTTTAATCCTCCAGGAGTCAAACAATTGATGGGATTGAACACATTTACGAAAGGCGTTAGCTTTGGAGGCGGACTTCCGCGAGGGAGTGCCATTCAGTACAGTTTGTCTATCTCTAGTAGGGGACATGACCAGGTTGAAATCCCCTCCTACAATCATGAAGGGTTGGGAGCGATACTGGGGTAAGCTAAAAACCTTATTTAGAAATTCGACCTGGCCACAGTTGGGTGCGTATATGTTAACTAAGGTGAAAGAGGAGGTCACATAGTCACATTCCAGGATAAGAAACCTCCCATGAGGGTCAGCATGAACGCTTTTGACAAGACTTTTTAATTAGAATAGCCACTCCAGCCTTGCCCGTAGAATCAGAGGCAAGGTAGGAGTTAGAAAAAACCTTAGAGGCAAACTTCAATGAGCCACCAGCCTGAAAGCGCGTCTCCTGGAGCATGACTACATCCGCACCTGAGGATCTGAACTCCTTCAGAGCAATCCAGCACTTCCGAATGGAGTTCAGGCCCTTCACATTGTAAGACATGATCCTTAACGACATGGGGTTAAGTGTACAAAAAGGGCTAGTAAATTGCATATAAAACCTATGTAGACATGTATCAAAACAGGCAGGAGAAAGGGTATGCAGATAGTTACAAGCATAGTGAGAGCAGCAAACCCTTTGGTACCCAATCAAGTTCCAGAAAACCTCGTAAAAAAGGAAGAAAGAAAAAAAGAAAAATGATGACCTCATCCAGTGGGACTGACATATGAGCATGGATTCCAAAAAAACAAAAACACAAAAATATGATCAACAAAGAAACAACAAAGAAACATCAACAGTTGAAAGCCTAAGACACTTCTGCATCTCAGGATGCCCTGAACGGTGTCACGGGCCAGGTAGGGGCACACGGGGGCCTCCAGCAGGGAACTCTGGGAAGAGAGTGGGAGCCGCCCGCTCTCCTTAAAAACTTGGCAGTAGCAACAGAAACTATCAAAAGAAAACCTTGTTGAGAACAGTCAACAAAAAGTGTCAACACAATATTACCCTGTGAGGATGGGAACAGGTTACATCAAAAGAGATCAGGGTAACTTTTTAAACCTAAAGTCTAGTTCACAGCACTTTGCTTTCCAAGGACTAAAAGTGAAGAAAAACAGGTGGGAGTCAGAAACTCCTACCCAGGTAAATCAGGGAGGTTGCTTGGAGGGTCTTGATCATTGAGGGGTGGAGAAGTGCTTCTTCGACTGACCCTTCATGGGGGTTCAGAGGCGACTGGGACTGGATGGAAATGGACGAGCTTGTGGAGGTGCAGAATGTAGGTCGTCATCAGGCAGAGGGGGGAGACTGAGATTTTTCATGAAAGCTTCCCATTCCTGTAGATCACGAAGGCTGTGTTGGACACCATCCTTGGACACGATGAGGCAGAAGGGGAAGGGGCTGTTATAGGGCGCAGGTTCCTCCTTTTGGCCAGAGTGATGGGGGAGAGGTCACTGAAGATCTGTAGCTTGGCCCCCTTATAAGTAATTTGGGATTTGTTGCGCGTGTCCAGACTCAGGGCTTCCTTACTGTCATAGAAATTAAACCTCACAATAACGTCCCTGGGCCTAGCTCCAGCCGGAGGTTTTGTGGCTAGGGAGCGGTGAGCCCTATCTAAGTGCCAGTCCACATCCACCACCGTGGGGGCTAGAGTATTAAAAAGCCCCAGGATATAAGGACATAAAAAGGAGTCCCCCACCGTCTCGGGGATACCACGAAAGTGGAGGTTCTGGCGTCTCTCCCTGTTTTCTAAATCTTCCTGTTGGAGTTGTAGTTGGGAGACGGAATGTTTGAGATTGTAGTTTTCCTCCTCTATGGCCTGCACATAATTCACCATTTCATCAAACTAATATTCTAGGGTAGAGAAAAAAAGGCCCAAGGGCTAACGCTGCGCTAAATGGAAATAGTAGATAAAAAGAACAGCCGCTAGCACCATAAGTTCAGTACAAAAAACGTATGAATAGCAAGAAAAAAACAAATGAGTGCAGCGCTAAAAAATGAACATAAATGATCATCAAAAATCAAAACTGATAAATTGATGACTAAATTAATAAAACAGAGTGTTAACAAAACACATGAATAAATATATGTGATATATATTGTATAAAGATAGTGAAAAAATAATGGAGTGAAAAAAATCTGGGTGAAAAGAAAGTGAAAATGGAAAACTAATGCGGGGTTCCGAAATATATAAATGAATATAATATTCCAAAAACTAGATGTAAAAAAGTGAATAATGACTGGTGAATAAAAAGGAAAAATTGTAGGTATGCACAAATTACAAATGACGATACAAAAAAGTGCAAAATAAAAAACACCAAAGAGATGGATTGCAATTGATCAATTCAAAAAATTAAGTCCAGTCTCCTAGTTGCTCCAGCTCCTGTCTCCTAGTTCCTGCAGACACCCTGGGCGTTGGACTACCATCACCTCTGTTGATCCTGCCAGGCACTCATACCACTCTCATACCACAATCATCGCTACCGCTTTATGACATCTACTTTGTTGTAAGTGAGGTTTTATTACCCATTAAATCACTTGGTTTTACATACTACACCATGGATATATTTATTTCTTTCCATGTGAGCCCTTGAAGACTACAATTACCGCACTGCTACTGTGGAGACACAAGGGTTCTTGGGAAACCTATTCCCTGTGCTGGGTGAGACTGTTGATCACAGTCACGGCCATCTGGTAAGCAGATTACTTCTCACCAGGGTGACACACCTGAAGATTTTCTGTTCTTTTTGGGAAGATTGGTTCATCACCTTTTCCTTCACATCAACTTTTTCTTTTTAATTCAATTTTTTTGTGGGACTTTTTTTTGGGACTTCTTTTCTTTGTTTTTTTATCATCACTTAATTTTTTGAATTGATCAATTGCAATCCATCTCTTTTGTGGTTTTTATTTTGCACTTTCTTGTATCGTCATTTGTAATTTGTGCATACCTATAATTTTTCCTTTTTATTCACCAGTCATTATTCACTTTTTTACATCTAGTTTTTGGAATATTATATTAATTTACCGTATATACTCGAGTATAAGCCGACCCGAGTATAAGCCGAAGTACCTAATGTTACCACCAAAAAACTGGGAAAACTTACTGACTCGAGTATAAGCCGAGGGTCAACAATGCCTCACTGTTCCCATCCTTACTGTGCCCATCCTCACTGTTCCTCACTGTTCCCATCCTCACTGTTCCTCACTGTGCCCATCCTCACTGTTCCTATCCTCACTGTTCCTATCCTCACTGTTCCCTAGCTCACTGTTCCCTAGCTCGCTGTTTAAATTTAACATTGTAAATAGTACCTGAAAAAAAGTTGAGAGGCTGCGGCGTCCATCGTTTAAATCTCACGGTCTCTTCCTGGTCCCTTCCGTGATAGGCGATTCTCAGCAGACACTCTCCGCCTATCACGAACGTTCTCTCATCCTCAGTTTCCCAGCAGACGTCTGTGATTGGCGGAACACCGAACACAGTGTCTGCTGGGATGGGTGAGGATGAGAGAACGTTTGTGATAGGCGGAGAGTGTCTGCTGAGAATCGCCTATCACGGAAGGGACCAGGAAGAGACCGCGAGATTTAAACGATGGACGCCGCAGCCTCTCAACTTTTTTTCAGGTACTATTTACAATGTTAAATTTCGCTGACTCGAGTATAAGCCAAAGGGGGGACTTTCAGCCCCAAAAAAACGGCTGAAAATCTCGGCTTATACTCGAGTATATACGGTATATAATTCGGAACCCTGAATTAGTTTTCCATTTTCACTTTCTTTTCACCCAGATTTTTTTCACTCCATTATTTTTTCACTATCTTTATACAATATATATCACATATATTTATTCATGTGTTTTGTTAACACTCTGTTTTATTAATTTAGTCATCAATTTATCAGTTTTGATTTTTGATGATCATTTATGATCATTTTTTAGCGCTGCACTCTTTTGTTTTTTCTTAATATTCTAGGGTGTCAGTACGTTCCCCAATTTGGGTAATTTCCCCTCTTAGTTCTGTCGAGATTTTGCTCACCTGTGCCGCAATGTTCTGGGTGAACTGCTGGAGCAGAAGCTGCAACTTGGCGTCTAATTTAGCATCCAGGATGTCCGGGGTTAAACCGCCTGTACTGGGGAGATAACTGGGCCCAGATTTAGATTTGTGGCATGAGAGGGGTTACCCGCTTTTTCCGTCCCCAGTAATGGATCCATCGTAGCAAAGGGGTCACGGGGGAACTAGAGGCCGAGGATTGAGGCCTAGTGATGTAACGATCCATATCCGATCCTGCTTGCGGCCCAAACAGCGGATTATAGTAGCGCTGCTGCTGGCCAATCTTTCCCATGGGGTGCCCACGGATTGGAGTATTCGATCAGGCTTACCCCCGATGCTGCAGCTGGCAATCGTCGCCGTACAGAGGTCTCGGAGAGCGGACGGGACCCGGAGCTCACTCAGAACACGTCCGCCATGCCAGAAAGCCGCGAATGCGCCCCTCACCTTCTTTTAATTCTACTGGTCCTATGTAAGAGAACAATAAAAACCTTCATATTTTTTGAGAAATTTGGTTTTTACATTTTTGCATACTTTCAGTTTTCACCATTTTTCAAAAAAGCGTAATTTAAAAATTACAAATATTTGTTGTTACCTCAATACAGGTTAAGCTTTTATATTTAGTAGAAACTTAGCAGGAATTTTGTAAACTTTGCTGTGTTTATACCTGCTAAAAATGATTTTAGTGTATTTTTAGCGAAAATATTGCTTTGGTAAACATTTGCGTAAGTATCGTGGGGCCTTAAAAATCAGTAGCACCTTCTTTTTAATCTACCGGTCCTATGCTTTCAGAAAATATATGGTTGGGGGGTCTTTAACAAACTCTGAGAGCTGTAAGGGAATAATGAAAACCCTCCGATTTTTTGAGAAATTTAGTTATTTACATTTTTGCATACGTTCAGTATTCACCATTTTGCTAAAAGGCGAAATTGAAAAATGTTAAATATTTGTTATTGGCTAAATACAGGTTAAGCTTTTATATTTAGTAGGAATTTTGTAAAATGTAGTGTGCTTTTATCTGCTAATAATGATTTTAGTGTATTTTTAACAAATATTGTTTTGATAAACATTTGTGCAAATATTATTGTGCCCTAAAAATCAGTAGCACCTTATTTGTAATATATATATATAAAGGAATGTTTTCGCGCTAAAAGCAAAACATACAGACTACATCTGGTGAATAAATCATAAATAAACAATATAAAGTGTATCTGAAAGCTGAATAAAATCCAGTGCAATGAAAAAGTGCATATATCTGAAAAATTTAAATATATAGTGCCAATCAATGTTTCAAAGTGCAAGGGTCCAGTAAGGAAAATATATAAAGTGCCAAACAATATTCCAAAGTGCTAATGCAAAATGACATAATTCTGCACGGTAGTGCACACATGCTAAAACCGCGGATGGAAATACAAAGATTGCCATGCAGTCCAAAGGAAATATGTGTGTAAAAAATCCTGGTGTGTGCGTGAAATAGAATTATGTAAATGATAGTCTCTGAGTAAAAAATTAGTAGTCTCTAAATAAAAAACTCTTGATAAGGGTGATCAAGTAAAATCGTGCAGATGTAGTTCCACTAGTGGTTGGATTATCACTAATGTATCCTAAGGTAGTCTCACAGAACTCTCACCTCTATGTAGACATAGTTGGGCATAATCAGTATAAGTGCTTTCTTCTATGCTGGTTCCACTCAGGATATTCCAGCGATTGTGTGCACCATAAGAACGATCATAGTGGCGGTTCCGCCGTTTGATCGTTCTTATAGGCAGCAGGACAGGACATCCCCCCCTCCCGCCGCCATCCGGTGCTTCTCCGGGCTCTCCCGTGCGATCGGGGACCCGGAGAGAATCTTCCGGCACCGGTGGTGGGTCACGTGACGAGCATAGAGATGACTGGTGACCAGATGGTCACCAGTCATCTCTATGATGGTCGGAGGCCCGGGCGCGATGTGATGACGTCACGCCCGGGTCCTCAAATGTAAACAAAGCCGCCATTGCGGCTAGTAAGTATGAGATCAGTGAAAAAAAATCACGATCTCATGCTTTCCAGCCTGGAGGAGAGATGTGGGGTCTTATTGACCCGCATCTCTCAATAAAGAGGACCTGTCACACACATTCCTATTACAAGGGATGTTTACATTCCTTGTAATAGGAATAAAAGTGATCAAAAAAAAAAAGTAAAATAAGTGTAAAAAAAGAAATAAATAAGTAAAAAAAAATAAAAATAAAATAAAAATCATTTTTTTAAACGCCCCTGTCCCCGGTAGCTCGCGATCGGAAGCGAATGCACACATAAGTCGCCCACATATGTAAACGCCGTTCAAACCACATATGTGAGGTATCGCCGCGTGCGTTAGAGCATGTGCACCAATTCTAGCACTAGACCTCCTCTGTAATTCTAACCTGGTAACCTGTAATAAAAATTAAAGCGTTGCCTATGGAGATTTTTAAGTACCGAAGTTTGGCGCTAGTCCATGAGTGTGCGCAATTTTAAAGCGTAACATGTAAGGTATCTATTTACTCGGCGTAACATCATCTTTCATATTTTCCCCAAAAATTGGGCTAACTTTACAGTTTTGTTATTTTTTAATTCATGAAACCATTTTTTTTTTTAAAAAGCCGTTTGAAAAATTATTGCGCAAATACCATGCAAGAACAAAAGTTGCAATGACCGTCATTTTATTCCCTAGGGTGTCTGCTAAAAAAACATATATAATGTTTCGGGGTTCTGAGTAATTTTCTAGCAAAAGAATGATGATTTGTACATGTAGGAGAGAAGTGCTAGAATAGGCCCGGTATGGAAGTGGTATAAAAAGCCCTGTATTGAAGTGGTTAAAATGATGCCCCCCATGAAAAAAGTTCAGCGAACGCCCATGCTACCAATTACTTTTCATGGTACCTGTCGCCTGCACAATGCTTTGAAATGTGGGGTTTATTAACCCCTTGTTATAGCAATCAAGTAAAAATACATTTTAAAAAGTTTAAAACATAAAATAATATTAACATGTTTTACATTTTTATTTTTTATTTTTAATTGCCATAACCCCCCGTTGCCCCGCACACATGTGCAAAGACAAACACAGGCCTAGAAGGTGCACGTGTATGTAAACCAAATGCAAACATTAGAGTGAAAGCAATAATTCTCGCACAAGAGCTCCTAGTTGACTCTAAACTGATGAGCTGTGAGGCTGGGTTCACACTAGTGCGACACGACATCTGTCCTACTTTGGATCCGACTTTGCCCTGCGACATGAAGCCGACATATGTCCGACTTTCAATGAACGGGGATCCGACTTGGATCCCTGCCAATAGCAGGCACTGTGTTTGGTATGAATCTTGAGGGGGAACTCCACGCCAAATTTTAAATAAAAAAACCAGCATGGGTTCCCCCTCCAGGAGCATACCAGGCCCTTGGGTCTGGTCTGGATTTGAAGGGGAACCCCTACGCCGAAAAAATGGCGTGGGGGTCCCCCCCAAAGTCCAAACCAGACCCTTATCCGAGCACGCAACCTGGCAGGCCGCAGCGGAAGAGGGGGGTAGAGAGCGGCCCCCCCTCCCTCCTGAACCGTACCAGGCCGCATGCCCTCAACATGGGGGGTTTGGCGCTCTGGGGCAGGGGGGGCGACCTGCCCCCCCACCCCAGAGCACTCTGCCCCCATGTTGATGAGGACAGGGCCTCTTCCCGACAACCCTGGCCGTTGGTTGTCGGGGTCTGCGGGCGGGGGGCTTATCGGAATCCGGGAGCCCCCCCCTTGATAAGGGAGTCCCCAGATCCCGGCCCCCCCACCCTATGTGAATGAGTATGGGGTACATCGTACCCCTACCCATTCACCTGGTGGAAAAAAAATGTCAAGAAAAAACACAACACAGCTTTTTAAATAAATTTATTGCACAGCTCCGGGGGTCTTCTTCCGACTTCGGGGGTCTCTGCGCTCTCCGGTTCTTTCTTCTGCCGTGCCTCCGCTATCTTCTTCCAGCTCTTTTGCTAGCGGGGCCCGGTCTTCTCCGTCGCCTTCTTCTTCTCCCGCTCTCCGGTTCTTCTCCCGCTCTCCGGTTCTTTCTTCCGCTGGGCCTCCACTATCTTCTTCCAGCTCTTTTGCTAGCGGAGGCCCGGTCTTCCCGTCGTCTCGTCCAGCTCTCCGTTGTCCTTCTGCTGGCCCCTCCACTACCTTCTTGTAGCTCTTTTGCTAGTGGAGGGGCCGGTCTTCCCGTCGTCGCCGTCTTCTTCTCTCTTCTCCTCGATGTTGACGCGTCGCTTCCTTCCGCTGTAATACTGGCTGTTCGCTCCGCATCAATATAGGCTTCTCATGACGTCACAGTCACATGCTCCGGTGGCCCCGGAGCATGTGACTGTGACGTCATCAGAGCATGTGACTGTGACGTCATGAGAAGCCTATATTAATGCAGAGTGGAGCGAACAGCCAGTATTACAGTGGAAGGAAGCGATGCGTCAACATCGAGGAGGAGAAGAGAGAAGAAGACGGCGATGACGGGAAGACCGGCCCCTCCACTAGCAAAAGAGCTACAAGAAGGTAGTGGAGGGGCCGGCAGAAGGACAACGGAGAGCCGGACGAGACAACGGGAAGACCGGGCCTCCGCTAGCAAAAGAGCTGGAAGAAGATAGCGGAGGCCCGGCGGAAGAAAGAACCGGAGAGTGGGGAGACCCCCGAAGTCGGAAGAAGACCCCCGGAGCTGTGCAATAAATTAATTTAAAAAGCTGTGTTGTGTTTTTTCTTGACTTTTTTTTCCACCAGGTGAATGGGTAGGGGTACGATGTACCCCATACTCATTCACATAGGGTGGGGGGGCCAGGATCTGGGGGCCCCCTTATCAAGGGGGGCTCCCGGATTCCGATAAGCCCCCCGCCCGCAGACACAGACAACCAACAGCCAGGGTTGTCGGGAAGAGGCCCTGTCCTCATCAACATGGGGGCAGGGTGCTCTGGGGTGGGGGGGCCACAGGTCGCCCCCCTGCCCCAGAGCACCTAACCCCCCATGTTGAGGGCATGCGGCCTGGTACGGTTCAGGAGGGAGGGGGGGCCGCTCTCTACCCCCCCTCTTCCCCTGTGGCCTGCCAGGTTGCGTGCTCGGATAAGGGTCTGGTTTGGACTTTGGGGGGGACCCCCACGCCATTTTTTCGGCGTAGGGGTTCCCCTTGAAATCCAGACCAGACCCAAGGGCCTGGTATGCTCCTGGAGGGGGAACCCATGCTGTTTTTTTTTTTTTTATTTGGTGTGGAGTTCCCCCTCAAGAGCAGCAGAGCACAAGTCGCATGCCAAATTCGGATCATGCAAGACTGCGGTCCGACTTTGATCCGACTTCAATGATAGTCAATGGGCTGAAGTCGGATCAAAGTCGGACCAAAGTAGTACAGGGAGCATTTTCAAAGTCGGACCGACATGTGTCGGACCAGTTAAGACGGCTCCCATAGGGAAACATTGATTTTCACACGTCATGCGACATGAGCTCCCAATGTCGGAGCGTTTGTCGCCCCAGTGTGAACCCAGCCTAAAGGCTTTTAAAGTGTCACCTATGGTGATTTTTGGACACAATAGTTTTTTGCAATATCACAGGTGCACATAATTTTAAGACATGGCATGTTTGTTATCTTTTTACTCAACGTAACCTCATCTTTTATATTTTAACAAACATGGGTATTATATTTTCTGTTAAATCTCTTAAATCACTCTGCTATGTGTAAACACAAAACAATGTTTTTATATCTTACATACATAGAAAAATAATGTATCAATGTGCTAACAAACAATCCTGATGTTCCTGCAGCCTCTTATTTAATAAATCCTAATACATTGGGGAATTAATATCTATAGATTTTAGGCTTTCATGCCACGTACACACGACCGTTTTTCATGACAAGAAAGATGCCATTTTTTAATTTGGTCATTAAAAACAATTGTGTGTAGGATCCAGAGAGTTTTTCGCGACGTGAAAAATGGGCATTAAAAATTTGTAACACGACGTGAAAAACGGCCGTGTGTAGGCTTTAACGATGTGAAAAAAACGCACATGCTCAGAAGCAAGTTATGAGACGGGAGCGCTCGTTCTGGTAAAACTAGCGTTAATAATGGAGATAGCACATTCGTCACGCTATATGAATAATTTTCAACGGTGAAACTATCATGCTTTTCCAGGATCTCTCTTAGATCACTTTAAAAAATCGCAGGGCGCTGTGCCCACTCCTGGACAAGCTGAGGGAGAGAGACCTAAGATATACATGGCGGTTTCCGTTTGCTCTCCTGGTGAACCACAATGGCAAGCAGCACATTCTACATTTTCCCGAGGACTTACCGGACTTTTGCCATGCTTTGCAATTATATCTGATTGACCTCCCGGAATGGTACCAAGAATTTCATCTGCCACCTATGGAAAGGAGCCCACCAAGCTCTCCGTTTTCGTCCCCAGACAAAAGATCCACAAAAAAGTTGAAAGCCTCTCGCCGTGGAGGCTCCCAAGCCGGATCACAAGCTGAATGAGTACTAATTGAGATGATGCTACCTCCTCTGTGTTCCTGTCCGCCCTTCCGAGTGTTCAAAGCTATTGGTATTGGGTACATGTTTGTTTGCTTTATACCCCTCCTTTACCCCTGACTATGCTTAGACAAGTAAGACTCTCGCTGGTGAAACCTCCCATTACTCCCATATGTCCACTTCCCACTGTTTTATTTTTTATTTGTTTGTGGGAAAAGACAACAGATACCCACACCTTTGCATAGCTCAGACACAGCTTGAGGCCGCTTAGCCGCTCCTAAGAACCCTCTTTTAGAATATCACACAGATATCCACATACAGTCTGTCATGATTAGTTCTTGGCCAAAGAGAACTCACGGGTATCAGGCGGGAAGGGTTTCTCCTCCTTGTCTATATAGTTGTTACGTCCCCGGTGCCTAATATTGCCGAGAGAGCTGAAGAAAGATTCTCCGTTAAGTGCACTGGGGAATGTAATTGACATCCCTTGGACCAATGCCACTGGTTTACCACATTCTACCTGCTAGCAGATGCGCACATCAGGAACTAGAGGAGATGACTCACCATGCTCCCCTTGATCTGTTCGAGGGAGATCATGTGTGACTATAATTCTCAACCATTTCTCTATTACTCAACATTCAAGTTGATGATTCTGTGCATTCTGTTTATTTAGTCTCTGTTTTTGTTTTCTGTGTTTAGGAATTTAGGCACTGTTTTAGGTTTCTGCCCATCATGAATAATCCCTTATTGCTAATCTTGTGCAGAGATGACCCATAGGATTCTGAATACAACTATTTTGGCTGTGAGCCGACCACCTCCGACCACCCGACTCATCGAACTACCTTAACATATATAGTTGTAGCCCAGACCTCTAGCCGCCTAACTATCCTCCACATAGTGCCTTAATTGGTTGCCCGGGACACACTACTTGCAATTCCTCGAGGGTATTATTTGACCCTGAAGAAGATAACCTTATCTCCACTCACTACTCCTCTTTCACTGTAACCTCTACCCATTCTTCTCTGCCTTATTCTTAGTTCTACGCTCTTACTCTCCTCTTTCTTCTTGTTCTTCATTTCTGTTCCTCAATAGAATCAGGTCAATTTCAGTGTTGTATTTACATTGACTTTGATTATCGTTTTTTTGGTTAGCTGATCTCATCGACCGCAAGCCACAATCTCTCTCTGAATACTTACCATGGCGTACTCTTCTCTCAGCCGTAACCCAACTGTGATATCTCACAACGCAAAGGGGCTAAATATCCCTGAAAAATGCACAACTCTCTTAAGAGAACTCAAAAGAGGTAAGCCTCAGTTCGTCTTCCTGCAAGAAACACATTTTAAAACATCTCACGTACCCAGGCTCACTGACTCTTATGCCGCATACACACGACCATTTTTCATGACGAGAAAAATGCTATTTTTTAACTTGGTCATTAAAAACGATTGTGTGTAGGCTCCAGAGCATTTTTAACAACGTGAAAAATGGCATCAAAAAAATTAGAACCTGCTCTATTTTTTCTCGTCGTTTTTGACGTCGTTCTTTTTCTCGTGAAAAACGGCCGTGTGTATGCTTTTTCGAAGGGTAAAAAAAATGCACATGCTCAGAATCAAGTATGAGAAGGGAGCGCTCGTTCTGGTAAAACTAGCGTTTGTAATGGAGATAGCACATTCGTAACGCTGTAAATTATTGCATTGTTTAATGCAGCGAATTCATTTCTTCTTTATAATGCTACAATAAAGAACTTCTTTTGCTGCTGATATTCACACGGAGTTATGACAAACTTCTTTATTTATTATTTTTTGGGATCTCATGAATAATCTTTTGTTTTAGAAAGCCAGATCTCCATAATAAATTAGTAATTAATTTTTAATATCTTAATTAAGTTCTTCATTTTTGGTTATTAATTTTATAATATTTTATATATATATTTAATATATTTTTTATTTTTTTTATTTTGTGTGTCAAGTTACCACAACAACATTATAAATTACTATTATTTCCCCTCAATGAGGTTGGTATCCCTTGTTAATTTTAAAATGTATTTTTTAAATGCCCCTGCCTACTCACTAGCAAACTCTCCTTTTTTAATAAAAACACATGGTCAAGTATTTACTGTAAATAAAAAAAAAACATTTATTCTGGCACATAACAAATTAAAGGGGAAGGCAGCACTGGAGACCCTGCTTGAATTTGTGCATCCTTTGGACCCCACAGCAAACATCAAAGAATAGAACAGCAAAATAGGGATTTGAAAAAGAAAATATAGATTAGGAGCACAATTTTGTCCTGGACTCCCAGACAGGGCTGGAATGGGACCAAAATTTGGCCCTGGACTTCATCCAGACCGGCCCACTTTAATTCAATAAAATGCTGCCCCCCACCCCCCAAAAAAATCACGCCCACTAAAAGGCCCCTACATCCATTATTGTATATCATGAGAGGGTGAGCGAGAGGGGAATGAGAGAGAGAGAGAGAGGAAGGGTTGAGGGAAAGGGGATGAGAGGGGGTGGGTGAGGGAAAGGGGATGAGAGGGGGTGGGTGAGAGAGGGGGCTGAGTGTAAGAGAGAGGGAGTGAGTGTAAAAGAGAGGGGGTGAGTGTAGGACCCCTTACACACTGAGGCGTTTTTCAGGCGCTTTTGGGCTAAAAATAGCGCCTGTAAAGCCCCTGAAAAATGCCTCCGCTGCAGTCCCAGTGTGAAAGTCCTCCAAGCAGCATCTTTGGGGCGGTGGAGGAGCGGTGTACACACCACTCCTGACCATTGAAATGAATGGCTGAGAGACAGAGGAGGGGGCTGAGAGAGAGAGGAGGGGTCTGAGAGACAGAGGAGGGAGCTGAGAGACAATGGGAGGGAACTGAGAGACAGTGGGAGGGAGCTGAGAGACAATGGGAGGGAGCTGAGAGACAGAGGAGGAGCTGAAATACAGAGGGGAAGCTGAGAGACAGAGGGGGAAGCTGAGAGACAGTGGAGGGGAGCTGAGAGACAGTGGAGGGGAGCTGAGAGACAGTGGTGGGGAGCTGAGAGACAGTGGAGGGGTCTAAGAGACAGTGGAGGGGTCTGAGAGACAGTGGAGGGGTCTGAGAGACAGAGGAGGAGAGCTGAGAGACATAGGAGGGGTCTGAGAGACGGAGGAGGGGTCTGAGAGACAGAGGGGGGGTCTGAGAGACAGAGGGGGGGTCTGAGAGACAGAGAGGGGGGTCTGAGAGACAGAGGGGAGCTGAGAGACAGGGGGGAGCTGAGAGACAGAGGGGGGGCTGAGAGACAGAGGGGGGCTGAGAGACAGAGGGGGGGCTGAGAGACAGAGGGGGGAGCTGAGAGACAGAGGGGGGCTGAGAGACAGAGGGGGGAGCTGAGAGACTGTGGAGGGGAGCTGAGAGACAGTGGAGGGGAGCTGAGAGACAGTGGAGGGGAGCTGAGAGACAGTGGAGGGAGCTGAGGGACAGTGGAGGGGGCTGAGAGACAGTGGAGGGGTCTGAGAGACCGGGGGGAGCAGAGAGACAGGGGAGGAGAGCTGAGAGACAGAGGAGGGGTCTGAGAGACAGAGGAGGGGTCTGAGAGACAGAGGGGGGGTCTGAGAGACAGAGGGGAGCTGAGAGAGAGAGAGGAGGGGATAAAAGAGGGGGGGGACTGAGAGACACAGGAACTGAGAGACAGAGGGGGGACTGAGAGACAGGGGGGGAGCTGAGAGATGGGGGGGCTGAGAGACAGGGGGAGCTGAGAGACAGGGGGGAGCTGAGAGACAGAGGGGGGCTGAGAGACAGAGGGGGGGCTGAGAGACAGAGGGGGGAGCTGAGAGACAGAGGGGGGCTGAGAGACAGGGGGGGAGCTGAGAGACAGTGGAGGGGAGCTGAGAGACAGTGGAGGGGGCTGAGAGACAGTGGAGGGGAGCTGAGAGACAGTGGAGGGGTCTGAGAGACAGTGGAGGGGTCTGAGAGACAGTGGAGGGGTCTGAGAGACAGGGGGGAGCAGAGAGAGAGAGGAGGGGATAAAAGAGGGGGGGACTGAGAGACACGGGAACTGAGAGACAGAGGGGGGTCTAAGAGACAGGGGGAGCTGAGAGACAGGGGGGAGCTGAGAGACAGGGAGGGTGCTGAGAGACAGGGGGGAGCTGAGAGACAGGGGGAGCTGAGAGACAGGGGGGCTGAGAGACAGAGGGGGGGCTGAGAGACAGAGGAGGGGTCTGAGAGACAGTGGAGGGGACTGAGAGACAGACAGAGGGGGGTCTGGGAGACAGAGGGGGGAGCTGAGAGACAGAGGGGGAGAGCTGAGAGACAGAGGGGGAGAGCTGAGAGACAGAGGGGGAGAGCTGAGAGACAGAGGAGGAGAGCTGAGAGACAGAGGAGGAGAGCTGAGAGAGAGAGGGGGGTCTGAGAGACAGGGGGGTCTGAGAGACAGAGGGGGGAGCTGAGAGACAGAGGAAGAGCTGAGAGACAGAGGGGGACTGAGAGACAGAGGGGGGAACTGAGAGACAGAGGGGTAGAGCTGAGAGATAGAGGAGGGGGCTGAGAGACAGTGGGTGGATCTGAGAGACAGAGGGGGAGCTGAGAGACAGAGGGGGAGCTGAGAGACAGAGGAGGAGAGCTGAGAGACAGAGGAGGAGAGCTGAGAGATAGAGGAGGAGAGCTGAGAGACAGAGGAGGGGTCTGAGAGACAGAGGGGGTTCTGAGAGACAGAGGAGGGGGCTGAAAGAGGGGGGACTGAGAGACAGAGGGGGCAGAGAGACAGAGGGGAGGGTTGAGACAGACCACATAGCACTGTCCCTTTCTGCAGTCCCTCCTCTGCTCACCTCCCCGCTGTCTCAGTTAGGCTTGTGCAATTCGTTTCGTAACGAATCAAAATTCGTCCGAGTTTAGCAACTTTCGGACATTCGGAAGCATTCGAATTTCCGAACAGAGCAATTACGAATAAAACCGAATCCGAAATAAATTATACCGCAAAATAGCGAATGCCCGAAGGTCTTCGGCATAATTCGTTATGAAAAAAGTTACGAATGTACGAATCCATTCGAAGCACAATAACACTCACTCTGCTCTCTGCTTCTCCCTCACCATGCTGAACTCCCTCTCAAAATGGTGTACAGGGGGCGGAGGCTATAGCCGCATGAAAAAAAGAAAGTAAAATACGAGATTTCAAATCCATTCGAAGCACAATAACACTCACTCTGCTCTGCTCTCTGCTTCTCCCTCACCGTGCTGAACCCTCTCAAAATGGTGTACAGGGGCGGAGCCTATAGCCGCATGTAAAAAACGAAAGTAAAATACGAGATTTCGAATCGTTACAAATAACCGCTATGTATTTAGAAAAGTACAAATCCATTCGAAGCACATTAGGCATAATAGGCAGCGTCGTTGTGAGAGAGACACGGAAAATTACGAATCAACGAACCCAAAAAAAGTTACGAAAGTAGGAGTTGTGTCCAGAATCAACGAAAAACAACGTACTCTACCGAAAGTGCGAATTATAAAGCAACAAAAAATTCAACGAAAAATGTCGCTTGCAAAAATACGAATGAGTCCGAACACGAAAAATCCCGTCTAGCAAAATTACGAATGATTACGAATCAACAGGACCGGAAAGAAACGAACCGAAACGGAACGAATTTTTCCGTTGTGCACAAGTCTAGTCTCAGTATTCTGGCATGTTTGTGTAGGATGCCAGGTACCTGATGGCCATCAGCGGCAGCGCCGAGTCTCCCTCTTGATCCGGGGGGTGCTCACGCTGCTCTGCTCCTTACAGCGGCGCATGTTCTCTTCCTCCGGGCTCCCAGTCAGCCTGCCCTCCGGCCCAGGCCGCATGGTTCCTGGAGCAGAGAGGAGATGGAGGAATCGAGGTTCTGGGAGCGCCGGGGTGGCCGCGCTGGCTACTGTCCGCCTCTTCGGTGGTCAGGGAGGGGGTGGAGCTCTTCTCCCTCGGAATTTTACATCCAACTGCCCTCTTCGATGGCCACCTTCCCCGAATCCCTGCTGCTGTTTGCTGCCACGCTCCCGCTGCCGCCGAACTGCATAAAAAAATGGGCCACAATTTTTTTTTTATTTTTTTGTGAGGGCCGCTGTTTGCTGCCACGCTCCCGCTGCCGCAAAACTGCATAAAAAATGTCCCACAAAATATATATATATATATTTTTTAAACGGCCCACTGAGCCATCTGCCCACCGGGAAACTCCCGGTAGTCCCTATGGCCAGTCCATCCCTGCTCCCAGAGGTCTGAAACAGCAGCAGGTAAGTGAGATATATGTCCCCAGTCTGTGGTACTAGAACAGTCTGTGCCTTCTGTCAGACCATCCAGAAGCAAGGCCATTACTTCTTTCTCTTCCTTGTAGCCTTCTCTCCAGCCGTCTCTGCAGCCTTCTCTGCAGCCTTCGTTAAGCACTTCGTCAGAGGCTGTGTCTCAGGAGGAGAGCTTGTGGCAGGAGGAGGAGGAGGAGGGGCGACCTCCGCAAGGTCTGTGTATTAGGTTAGCTCCCCCATCAACCCCTGTTGATGACCTTCAACATTAGGTTTTCACTAAAGAGCCGTTGCCTAATGTCCATTCTGGCTAATTTGTGTGCCAGTACTGCGGCATAGCCCTCTTCAACGGAGGGGGCTCTCTGAGGGCCGCAGTAGCCTCTCTAATAAAGTCACGCGTTTCCTCCTACACCTGCCTAACTCTCCTGGGCATTCTTGTTTGAATTTGGAGGGGAGGCATCTGTGTTCTTGTGCTGGGCCTGGCCTCCTCCTGTGTGCCACTGGGCCCTGCCTCTTCCTGTGTGCCACTGGGCCCTGCCTCCTCCTGATCCACAACATCACCCTCCTCCTGGCTTAGCTCTGGCTGTGTATAAAAAAGAGACATAGTTATATTTTTAGCTTCAACAATTACACACATTTTTCACCTCATGACAGTTGCAAATTGAATGCTAATAAATAGAAAATACAATCATTCTGCTCCCTGCATTTTTCATTCTTGTCAACATCATTTTTGGCCACTACTGTCTATTGATATGTAAAACACTTTTTGTTCAAGCATTAAATAGTTAGCAATAGTAACATCTATTTTACATCATTACTTTTAGTACAATAAATCTTTAGCTCAATACTATACCGGGCTCCATATGTCCAAATCCGGCTCCTCCAGGACCTCAGGTTGTTCCTCCGAAGAAGGCAGAGCTGGGTTGCAGGGAAGGCTGGAGGGTTGGCTGCAGGGAAGGCTGGAGAGACGTCTGGGGGGAAGGGTTGAAAGAGAATCCCTGACTTCCAGATGGTCATCAAGAAAGCTTAATTTGTTATAGTACCACAGACTGGGTTTATATACTTCCTCTGCTGCAGCTCCTGACCTCTGGGATTTCAGGACCATATTGCGCTGAGTCCTATATGTGCCCCTAATGGTCGCAATTTTGCTGTTCACATCTTTGATGGTTGCTGTGGGGATCTGTGTCTTGACAAATTCAAGCATTTTTATTTTTAGATGTTTTGGTTTCTCAGAGAACAGGAAGTTCCTTCCACCTGTCCAGGAACTCCCCCATGAATTCAGGAGTTTTGAAAGCCTGCATGATTTCTGCATGTCAAAAACAAAACAAAAATATTTAGTGTCAGTCAAGACTCTTCTAATAATCTTTATCACTATGTATAGGCCACAATCTCATCCACTGATGATTCAAAATTCAGAAAAATGTTACGTACCTTCGTTATCTCGTTTGTTGCTTACTCTTTCTTCCGCACAATGAACGTAGTTACGACACATACGTATTAGCTTTATATACACTGCGCATGCGTGAAACTCTGCACGTTTTCCCCGCCCCTGACGTTCGTTCTAGTACTTTCCCCGCCCCTTCTCGCTCGTCGCAGTGCTACACAACATGGCGGAGACACAGGTGGCTGAGATTACCCCAACAGAGGATGAAAATCAGGAGGAACCAAAGACCAGATTCCCTGAGATATAAAGCATCCAACATGACATTCGAGGGAATAGTGGAGATGGCCTCCATTTTAAGGAGGGAGAATTATGCATGTGCTTTTCTTTAATGTTGTCCAGTTAAACATAGCAACTTTCATGATCGTGGGCACAGTAATCGGTCGTAGTAAACCTCTTTCGTTCGCTCACTAATTATTATTATTATTTTTTTTCTTTATTTTTTTTTTTATTTATTAGTCTTTTCAACATTACATTTACATATATTTCAATACAGAAACATTAAAAATACATACAACAAATAAAACATTTATATGGTCTCAGTTTAAACCCCTGCCTAAAAGTCCCTTTATATACCAATATCCTGGGAGAACTACCTATCTATTGTGAGGGGGTTAGCTCGTCAGCGGGTGTGTGTGACCCCCGGGATGGGCTCCCCACACAAAAACAGGCCCAGCAAACGGAGGTTGTGGTTTTCAAAATCAAAAAGGTGCGGTTGATTTTCTATTTACAGTGACAAAACACAGCAAAGCAAAAGAAACATAAATAAAATAAATCCTGGTCAACTTGACCTCTGACTAAACATACAGGTTTCCTAACTAACAACTGGGATCAGCCTAGTGCTGTCCTAGTCCCTAAGTCCCTGGTTTTAAATGTCCAAGCAAATAGCCACACAGGCTTTGTCTCACCGCACAGGGGTTCACTCTCCCTAGACAGTCCACACAGGTCTGGTTCCAGGCATGAGCAAACATCTAATGAAGCTGGGAGTTTTTATAGAGGCCTTAAACGAGCTGACAAGCTTCAGCTGGTCTCATCAACTCCCTGCCTGCACGACGCCCAGCACTCTCCCTAGAGGTATGAATCATCCATGAGCCCACTAGCCTCAGCTGGGCTTCATCAACTCTCTCCCTAGTTGTATAAGTCGGCGTAAAGCCTGAATCTGGGCGAAATATATCTACCCCCCTGGATGCAACCAGGTGACTTTACCTTCCTGCTGTCACATACCACCCCCTCTTGTTTTAACCTCGGGGTTGGAACACCAGCAATCAGGCATTCATGTACTCGAGACAAAGCATCCACATTCCCCATTTGAACGCCAGGGCGATGCTTTACTGTGAAGTTGAATTCCTGGAGGGCCAGGAACCACCTATTCACTCTTCTATTTGTTTCCTTGTTTTGAGCCATCCACTTTAACGGAGCGTGATCCGTAACCATGTCAAAGTGCCTACCTAGCAGGTAGTACCGAAGGGAATCTAGAGCCCACTTCACCGCTAAACACTCCTTTTCAACGGTGGCGTAATTTACCTCATGGGACTTCAACTTCCTGCTGAGGTAAATGACTGGGTGCTCTTCCCCGTTCCAGACCTGGGACAATACTGCTCCTAACCCCACATCTGACGCATCACTTTGTACGACAAAGTCTTTAGAGAAGTCGGGTGAGTACAACACTGGCTGGCTACATAAGGCTTGTTTCAAGAATTGGAATGCTGCCTCAGCCTCGGGGGTCCATTTAATCATGACCGACCCTTTCCCCTTCGTCAGGTTGGTTAGGGGCACAGCCTTAGAAGCAAAGTGGGGAATGAATCGCCGATAATACCCAGCGATTCCCAGAAAGGCTCGTACCTGCTTCTTGCTGTTGGGACGTGGCCAACTCTGGATGGCCTCGACTTTGTTGAGTTGGGGTTTTATTACTCCCCTCCCAATGGTGTACCCAAGATATTTGGCCTCCTCCTGCCCAATGGTACACTTCTTGGGGTTAGCCGTAAACCCCGCTTCCCGAACAGAGTCCAGGACTGCTTGCACTTTTGGCAGATGTGAGGCCCAATCTGTGCTATGGACAATTATGTCATCCAGGTAAGCCGCAGCATACTTCCGATGGGGCCTCAGCATCTGGTCCATTTTCCGCTGGAATGTGGCCGGCGCATTCTGTAACCCGAACGGCATTCTTTTATATTGGAACGCCCCGTCTGGGGTTACAAATGCGGTTTTCTCTTTGGCCGACTTGGCCAGGGGGATTTGCCAATACCCTTTTGTGAGGTCAAGAGTCGTCATGTATCGGGCTGTTCCCAGCCGGTCGATCAACTCATCTATACGTGGCATGGGGTAGGTGTCAAATTTTGTAACTTTGTTCAACTGACGAAAATCGTTACAAAATCGCCAGCTCCCATCCGGTTTAGGCACCAACACAATGGGACTAGACCAATCACTTTGGGACTCCTCTATCACCCCTAAGTTCAGCATTTTCTGTACTTCCTCCCGTATTGCCTCCCGTCGGGCCTCTGGGATCCGATAGGGTTTTAACTTCACCCTTTCACCGGGCGGGGTAATGATGTCATGCTCTACCCCAGATGTTTGTCCCGGCAGCTCAGAGAATACCTCCTTGTTGCGAAGCACAAACTCCTTAACCTCCTGTTGTTGGGGTTGTGACAAGGTGGCTGCTATTCCAACCTCAGGAATCATGCAACCAGTTTGAGCTGGTGACCAAGTGTCTGCGACTAGGGACTCTCTATCCCTCCAGGCTTTCAACAGATTAACGTGATAGATCTGTTCGGGCTTTCGCCTTCCTGGTTGTCTGACCTTGTAATTCACTTCGCTCACTTTTTCCATTATCTCATAGGGGCCTTGCCATTTGGCAAGGAATTTACTTTCAACCGTAGGGACAAGTACCAGTATCCTATCCCCCGGGGAAAAGGTACGGGTCTTGGCTCCACGGTTGTACACACTCTCTGCTGTGCTAACTGCGCTTGGGCCAAATGTTCCTTCACGATGGGCATTACCTGTGCAATTCGGTCTTGCATCAGGGCGACATGCTCAATCACACTCCTGTGGGGAGAACTCTCACTTTCCCAAGTTTCCTTGGCAATATCCAACAGCCCTCTTGGGTGTCTCCCATACAGTAACTCAAAGGGGGAGAATCCCGTAGAGGATTGGGGCACCTCCCTAATAGCAAACATCAGATAAGGAAGTAGACAGTCCCAATCCTTTCCATCTCTATCCACCACTTTCTTCAACATTTGTTTTAGGGTTTTGTTGAATCTTTCAACCAGCCCATCGGTTTGGGGGTGATACACAGATGTACGTAATTGCGTCACTTTGAACAATTTACACAGCTCCTTCATAACCCGGGACATAAAGGGTGTACCTTGGTCCGTAAGCAGTTCTTTACAAATACCCACCCGGCTAAACACAAGAGATAGCTCTTTGGCTATGGTTTTGGCCGAGGTATTTCGGAGAGGGATCGCTTCTGGATAACGGGTGGCATAGTCCATTATAACTAATATGTACTGGTGCCCCCTAGCGGACTTGATTATAGGCCCTACCAAATCCATGGCGATCCTCTCAAACGGGACCTCAATGATGGGTAGAGGGACCAGCGGGCTACGGAAATGTGGCATCGGGGCCGACCTCTGACACACAGGGCAGGAGGAACAATAATTTTCTATGTCCTTCATCACCCCCGGCCAATAGAATCTCTGTAATACCCTCTCTCGGGTTTTCTCTGTCCCCAGATGACCTCCAAGAATGTGCCCATGGGCCAACTCCAACACCAACTTCCTGTAAGGTTTGGGCACCACAAGCTGCTCAACGGTTTCTTCTTCCCTTTTTGCCACCCGATACAGTAGGTCCTTCTCTACGCTGAAGTATGGGTAAGTGCAGGTATTATCTGGGTTCACTAACTCGCCATCTATTTTCACTACGTTTTCCCGTGCCTTTATTAGGGCGGGGTCTTTCAACTGTTCTGTGGCAAAGTTTTCCCTGTGAACCTCAAGATCAGAAAACTCCACAGACGGTAGGTTTTCGTCTGAGGAGGTGGGCTCCTCTCCAGTTTCTTGAGTCTCCCCTGCCAATACTGTTAAGGGAAATTCCGGAGAGTCCTCACCACTCTCAGGGGAGTTCTGGCTATCACATTCCTGGTACATAGGGGCACCAGTGGGGGGCTCAGGATCATCCCACAGTTCCCAGAACTTCGGAAAATCCCTTCCCACAATGGCGTCATGCGGTAACTGAGATACTAAGCCCACTGGATGAGAGAGGGTACCTTTGGGGGTCTCGAAACACACTGTAGTCACTGGATACTCTCGGGTGTCCCCATGCACACAAATAACAGCTACCTTGCTATTCCCAAAGACCTCTGTTTTAACTAACTCAGCCTTTATCAGGGTCACAAGGCTACCTGAATCCAGCAATACCACAACATTTCTACCATTAACACACATTTTGCATAAATGTTTCTCAGTTCCTCGAATGGCAGTGCATGCGACTGTCGCACACAGCGACTGACGTCTGCCCGTCAGAAAGTCACACTGCATGGGTTCCTCCACAACCGGGCAATTGGCTGCAATATGTCCCGCTTGCCGGCAGCGGTAGCAAACGATCCTTCTTGCCGCCTCTTGAGCCGCTGATTTCCCAGGCTGTTCTCGCCAAACTTGGGGTAGAGCTCCCACCCTCTCACTCTCTCCACCCTCACCCCTTGGAATCCTCTTATCCGCCCCTGGGGATGGTCTGGTCTTAGGGTGGAAAGTCCGAGTGTCTCTGGAAGAGGCCGTCAGGTTCTCTGTAGCCAAGTATTTCTCCACACGATCCACAAGACCATCTGCCGTCTCTGGGTCTCCATGGCTTACCCACTTTTGGATGGCAGTAGGAAGAGCTCTCAAAAACCGATCCATTACAACACGTTCCACAATCTTTGGTGCGGACAAAGTCTCTGGCTGTAGCCACTTTCTGCTCAGGTGAATGAGATCATACATTTGAGACCTGGGGGGTTTTCCAAGCTGGAAAGTCCAGTTATGCACACGCTGAGCCCGGACAGCCTGGGTGACACCCAGCCTTGCCAAA
This sequence comes from Rana muscosa, assembly GCA_029206835.1. Taxonomy (NCBI): domain Eukaryota; kingdom Metazoa; phylum Chordata; class Amphibia; order Anura; family Ranidae; genus Rana; species Rana muscosa. Next base: position 85,627,288 of record CM055121.1, read on the forward strand.
ATTTCAGCTTTTAGCATCACATAGTCTTTTGCTTGGTTAGGCTCTAGGTCATAGTAAGCTTTCTGCGATTCACCAGTTAACAGAGGAGCCACCAGTCCAGCCCACTGCTCCTCAGGCCACTTTTCTCTTTCAGCGGTCCTTTCAAATGTGGTCAAAAATACCTCTGGATCATCCTCTCCAGTCATTTTTGTCAATAAACGACTCACCCCAAAGGACGTGGTATTAGTGGGACGGCTTTCCTCACTGGTCTGCGGACGTTGCTGCATTACTGCTTCCATTTGTTGTAGTCTCTGCTCTTGCTTCTGTAACAGGTCTATGAAGCGGGCCTCAGATTGCTGCTGGGCTTGTTGCTGAGCTTCCAGACTCTGTTGGTGAGCTTGCTGCTGGGCTGCAAGGCTCTGTTGATGAGCTTGCTGCTGGGCTGCAAGGCTCCTTTGCAAACCTGCATTTGTCTGCTGTTGATTGGCATTTGCTAGAGCCAGCTGTTTCAGTATCTCCTCCATGCTGGCTTAAAAAAAACTGCCACTGGTTCTCCACCAACTGTGAGGGGGTTAGCTCGGCAGCGGGTGTGTGTGACCCCCGGGATGGGCTCCCCACACAAAAACAGGCCCAGCAAACGGAGGTTGTGGTTTTCAAAATCAAAAAGGTGCGGTTGATTTTCTATTTACAGTGACAAAACACAGCAAAGCAAAAGAAACATAAATAAAATAAATCCTGGTCAACTTGACCTCTGACTAAACATACAGGTTTCCTAACTAACAACTGGGATCAGCCTAGTGCTGTCCTAGTCCCTAAGTCCCTGGTTTTAAATGTCCAAGCAAATAGCCACACAGGCTTTGTCTCACCGCACAGGGGTTCACTCTCCCTAGACAGTCCACACAGGTCTGGTTCCAGGCATGAGCAAACATCTAATGAAGCTGGGAGTTTTTATAGAGGCCTTAAACGAGCTGACAAGCTTCAGCTGGTCTCATCAACTCCCTGCCTGCACGACGCCCAGCACTCTCCCTAGAGGTATGAATCATCCATGAGCCCACTAGCCTCAGCTGGGCTTCATCAACTCTCTCCCTAGTTGTATAAGTCGGCGTAAAGCCTGAATCTGGGCGAAATATATCTACCCCCCTGGATGCAACCAGGTGACTTTACCTTCCTGCTGTCACACTATATAAAGTATGTCCACTCCTATAACCCCTGTATTCTTTATCTACTGGTTTGTAGAATCAGCAAGATCCCTGAAAAAAAACAGGCAAAGGGGATGTACAAAGAGATTAGGAGAGAGAGGAGGGGAGGGAGAGGAGAGAGTGGGTGAGATGTAGGAATTAGAGAGATAAGGGAGGGGGGACAAGGAGAGAAAAAGGGATAGGGGGGAGAAAAAGTGCTTGTGTGTACAGATACTATGTGAGAAAAAAAAATTAAGGTGGGAAACTATTAAGAATTACTAAATCAAGAAGGCAACCAGCCTAATGGAAAATCTCATACAAAAAGAAAAAAGAAAAAAAAAAGGAGGGGGGGAGGGGGCATCTACACCCCTGATCTACCCCCCATGCCTCTTGGTGTTAGTGACTAAAGTGCTCTAATTATAAACTATTATCTAGTGATATGTTCCCTTATATTTACCTCATCCCTAAAAAAAAAAAAAAAAAAAAAAAAGGAAGGGACAAGAAAGGAACTACCTGCTAGAATAAACTAATCTCAGGTGAAATAATATTTTGTGTTGGTAGATCAAGAAGGCTTGTGCTCCCAGGCCTAATAGTGAGTAAAAAAAAGAGGGGGGGAGAAGGAAGCCCCTCAAGTGCTTTTACTAACCACAAGTGACCGATTCCAAAAAAAAAAAAGAGAAGGGGGGGGACGCCTAATTCAACCTTCCAAGATCCCCAGTCCTTCCCCATTAACCCCCATCTCCCTAAACTCTCTCCATCCCTTCCAGATCTTATTAAATTTTTTCCTAGACTCATTATGGTTTGACATCAACTCCTCCATCAATCTAATTCTGTCTATTTCTTTTATCCATTCACCTATTGATGGAGCTTCTTTTTCCTACCATTTCCTCGGTATTAGCACTTTAGCTCCATTCAATAGGTGTGGTACCAGAGTCATTCTGTACTTTTTCCTTGTTATCCCTGTATTGTAGAACAGGCAATACCAGGGATCTTGTTTCACCTCCAAACCACTAATCCTCTTTATCAAGCTTAATATCTCCTTCCAGTAATCTTGTATCAGGGGACAATACCACCATATGTGGGCATGAGTTCCCTCCATCCCACACTCTCTCCAACATAAAGGTGACAGCATACACACGATCATTTTTAATGGCCATTTTTAACAGCATGAAAAACGATCGTGTGTATGGGGCATAAAGGTCTCCAAGATCTCTCTGTTCTTTTGGATTTAAGGATATACTCAGTATCTCGGTCTTCTCTTTGTTAATTTTTGAAATTTGAAATCCCCCCATACTTTTCATATTCTTCTATGATCTTTGGTAATGTCTGCCTTGGATTTGTGACATACAGCATCATATCATCCGCAAACGCAGAGATCTTGTGTTCCCTCCTATTGACCTTAACTCCTTCAATCTCCTGGTTGTTTTGTATAGTTGCTAATAGTGGTTCCAATGAGAGGACAAAAAGAAGTGGTGAAAGCGGACACCCCTGTCGAGTCCCATTATATAGTGGAAACCTTTCCGAAAGGGTTCCGTTTATCCGCACCTGGGCCGAGGGTTTGGAATACAGTGCACCTATCCATCTAAGCATTTTGGGCCCTAATACTATATATCTCAGTGTTGCCAGCATATAGTCCCAGTTCAGTCTGTCGAAAGCCTTTACAGCATCTACTGACAGAAACAATGCTGGTATCTTGTTTTTTTTTAACCTTCTGTTTCAGGAGTAATGTTCTTAGGACACTATCCCTTGTTTCTCTCCCAGGTACAAAAACATCCTGATCGTTTTCTATCAGCCCTGACATAAGAGGTTTTAATCTTTCAGCCAATATCTTCGAATAAATCTTTATATTGACATTAATCAAGGATATGGGCCTATAGCTGGCACACAATGCGGGGTCTTTTTCCTCTTTTTCTATAAGAGTTATGTGGGCTCCCAGGGCTTCTTCTCGCATTATCATTCCTCCTCCTATGAAGTTCATATACTCCTGGAAGTACGGTAGCAGGGTTTCCACATACCTCTTATAGTACAATGACGTATACCCATCCGGACCAGGACTCTTTCCCATTTTGATATTTTTAATTGTTTGACTTATTTCCTCCCTTGATATTTCCTTGTGTAATGTAAAAAATTGCGCAACCCAAAAACATAAAGTGAAAAAAACAACAATAATTGCTTCTATGAATAGCTTCCAAAGAGGCAATGATATGTGCTCAAAAAAAGGGGTATAAATATCTAATATGTATAAATTTCAAACACATATGATCAAAGATGGTATAAAAACCAAAAAGGTGGATAACACATAAGTGTCCATGAAAAAGTGAAAATAACACATAAAAAATGTCCAAAACGAGACTGGAAGCGAAGGTGCCAATTCTCCTCACTTTCTTCTTTCAAAGCAGGTAATGATGACTCATAATCAGGTAATAAAGATGTCTGCTTACCAAATCAGGTGGATCCTCATTACAGGGATCAAAGGGGCTTAATAAACACGTACTCCGGACATCTGATGTAGGAAGTCAGATACTCCTCTAGATCCTATGCTCCGCTGCTGCAACGTGTTCACAAAGATCCTCTCAATATAGAAAACCAATCAAAGGCACCGCGGCTTCGGCATCTTGCTTGTGTTTTCTTCACACTAGGCCAGTAAATGATTGTCCTTTCTCAGTCACTACGAGATTTGTTTTTTGTATTCTTTACTGCTGTAGATCAGCTGGCACCTGTTGCTCCACAAGCTTGTGTTCAGCTCTGGCTATTTCCTTGTCTAATTTATTGATTTCATCTTCTGATATTTCCGGGAACTTAACCTTTTCTAAATATTGTTTGATTTTCCTACTTCTACTCTGTATTTCTAATGGGCCTTGCTCTTTATTTACATTATATAAATTTTCATAATATTCCTGAAATTTTTTTGTTATCTCCTTCGTTGAGTGTCTCATCTCCCCTTTCTTATCTTAAATTTTTTATATGAAATTCTGTGTGTTTCTAGGTTTAATTATCCTTGCTAGTAATTTACCTGGTTTATTCCCCATGACATAGAGATTCTTACTCATATTATTAAATACCCATTTAGTTTCTTGTTCCAATAAGTCCCTTAATTTTTCTCTTTTCCCATTTAATAATATCAGAACTTGTTCATCATGTCTTTCTTTATACTTCTGTTCTAAATCCTGGATTTCTTCCAATAGGGTTTGTCTCTGGGCCTGCCTTATTTTTTTCATCTTGGCCTTTTCTGCTATCATCCTCCCTCTCATATACACTTTATGTGTTTCCCATATGATCGATGGGGCAACATTTTCTATATAATTTTCCTTAAAGAATAGACTCATATCCTTCTCCAGACCATCCGCAATCTTGTTGTTATTTAGGAGGGATTCATCCAATCTCATATATCTCTGGCCAGCCAGGATTTCCCCTAAAGCAAGGGTCAACTCTACCGGCGCATGGTCAGAGAGCGTTATTGTTTTAATTTCAGCTCTTCTCAAACCTTCAAGTAGCCGATGATCTATCAGGATATGTAATAATAAGGAAGGGAAAGGGGATGGGGGGGGGGGGAAGCACTCACATTGCCACATCCATATATCAAGAGAAAAAATGGTTTGTTACTCAAAAGAGAGTAAGACAAGGCAGGACTTTTCAGGCAACACACACAATTGGAATACAAAAAAGAGTTTATTAAATCGCAAAATTAACATAAATAAAAAAGACCATACAATGTATATAGCAGTAGGGAATCCCTTGAACGTCGACGCATTTCGCCGTGAGGCTTCGTCAGGACGGACAAAGAGGGGAGGGGGACGGTTTTTATACACACTTGGGACAAATCTCACTATCTGAAATGAGATACATAAAAATTAATATACAGTATATACAATTAAAAATAAAATAAAAATGTGAGTAAAAATGTCTTTAGGGCTAAGAGGCTACCACGCCTGTTCCCCATGCACACCACGATCCAGATGGCAGAAGGCAGAAAACAAAAATAGAAGGCAAAACAGCAAAACAAAGTGTAGAAAATACCTCAGAAGGACATCCGGATAGCAAGATGTTGTTCAATCAATACCGATTTGAAAATATAACGTGATGATTTATGTGGTCTAATAAAGAAATACAGAGGAAATATATGTGTATATATATGACATATGGCAACACATATACATATAAGTATATGACGAGATCCTACCTGCTGGTCAAAACAGTGATGATCAAGCACTGATATTCTCACAGGAATGGAGGGATCTGACGCTCAAAGCTCGCATAGATAGCTGGGCAAGTCTATAAGTGCCAATAGGTGCAATCAGATGCATTCATAAAACAATATACCAACTATAGTAGAACTGATTTTAATCATATTTATAATTACCAAATATGTCCACAAGAATATATCCAAGAACAGGGATAGGGGACGTTATTCATATGAAAACAGAGAAGGTTTCTATTTATCACAAAATCCTGTAAGGATATAGGATTTAAACCAGAACAGTGATATATATATCACTATGTAAAGTCTGAAAACAAAAACAAAGAACAACAATAACTACATGAACAGCTCATGCCTATGTAGTTAGTCAAGATGTAGAAGGCGGCTTACCTAGTTATCAACGTCACACCATCATATCCCCGGGAGTCAGCATCACGCTGAACACAGGGGACAGGCTGTACTTGCTGTGATATTTATACAGCAAAGAACCGCGCCAAAAAGCACGCTTAGCATGCGGCGCGTTGACGTCATACGTCCGCGTCATGCGTGGCGTGCTGACGTCACTTAAATGCGCCCTATAGCTAAATCGTAGGCGGAAGTATCAGGCACGCCATGTTGAAATAGGGAAAGAAACAGCGCAAATAGGGCAGGAGGGTTGACGAGGGATAAGTAAAACACGCCATATGGAAAACAAAAGGAAATTCGTGTTGTTGTTGTTGTTAGATTGCCAATCGCCATGTCGGATCATTGGAATGCACAGAGAGGGCAGGAAAAAACGCCAGAGAGCACACCAAGACATACTCACATTAACATAATTATGCGATGCCACAGTACATAATCTGTCAGTCTCATTAGAGACCGTTGTTCACTTAGAATATATTCCATTGATACAATATGTACTAGTAGATTTCTATATTTCCATCACATATACAAAGAAACATTAAACAGTCTTCTATACCATATATTCAAAAAGGGCCCTTCTTACATACCTAAATAAATTCTCTCTAGATCTAAACAAAAAATATTTAATATTTTTCCAACATGTGGAAATTGAGAGAGTGCAGCCCAGGAGACATCCCAGGGCAGCATTGAGAAAGGGAAAATAAAGAGCAAAAAGAAGAAAAAAAGAGAGAAAGAAGAAGAGAGAAAGAAAAAAATAAATAAATAAATAAATAAATGGAAAAATAAATGGAGGAAAAAATAATAAATAAATAAAAATTGCATGAAAATAGGAATAAATAAATAAAAATAAATAAAAATAAAAAATAAAATCGGGAAAAAAGGGGAAGAGATTGAACATAAGAAAGGATGCATCACTATGAGTATATATTACAAAAATGGTTTGAAACTGACCATATCATTAAGGCCAGGATACTTAGTTGCCTTTAATCTGTAAACCCATTCGGTTTCTCGTTGTAGTACCCTCTGGTCAAAGTTGCCACCCCGTGGGTCCTCATAGACCCGATCCAGGGCGGCAACCTTAAAGACCTGGGGTTCATAACGATGCCTAAACGCCACATGATGGCCAATGGTGGTATTCAAAAGACCATTGGTCGCGTAATAAACATGGTCTTTGATCCTTTTCCAAAAGGCTCGAATGGTATTTCCAATGTAGAAGGATCCACAACAACAAAAAATGATGTAGATAACTCCCTTAGTCTGGCAGGTGATATGATGTTTCAGAAAATGAGTCTGGCCGTTGGGTAAAATTATCCTAGGGCCCTCAAGTAAAAGTTCACAGTAATCAGGATATGGTCGATTCTAGAATATGACCTGTGTACAGATGAGTAGTATGAAAAATCCTTATCTCTTGGATGTAAGATTCTCCAGGCCTCGACCAAGTGCATTTGATATAATTTATGTTTAATTGCTTCCAGGGATTTTCCTTCAGACCTTAATGACAGAGGTTGGGTGTCTAATACCGGGTAAAAAACAAAATTAAGATCTCCCGCTAGTATCACCTTTCCCTCTTTAAATACCTCCAGTCTATTCAATATTTTTCTCAGATACATTGCTGGCCGAACACATTGAATAAAGAGCCCTTAATAAAGAGATATCTTCCCTCAGGATCTGATTTCATAGCTTCTAGCAGAAAACGTGTATTCCTATCAAACCCAATAGCAGTTCCTTTTGATCTTTTATTGGGAGAGTAGCAATGTATCCAAGTAGGATAATATTTTGAGTTCAATCTAGTCTTTGTTGTCACTTTTAAATGCGTTTCTTGTAGGAACACAATATTCGCCGACATTCCCCTCATCTCCTGCAGAATCTGATATCGCTTATTTGGGCTATTTAATCCTCGCACGTTATACGTGACTATTTACAAAGCTGCCATATTCTATATTTTAGTTCCTTTGAGCTGTACATAGAGCAATAAATCAGACATATGCAGGGGAGGAAGGACATCGGATACTCTAATTCCCTCAAGAAGATTTCATCAAACCATAATTTTATGGAACTTAACTTCATGGGATATCGATCCATACTTACTATCCGTACTGACATCCAAAATAGGCTAAACTGAGACCACAAATACCCCCATCCCTCCCCAATCACATTGTACACCAATGTTATAGGTTCCTTGGCCTGAGCTCGCCCTGACAAACTGCCAGGCGGGCTCTGCCTCCAGGTACCTCATTTGTCCTCCCATTCCCCGGGGGCCCGTCCCAAAATAGGGTTGGCCCCCAGAGCGCAGGCAGGCATTAATACTCCACATCTCCCCCTCCAGGAGTGTTTAAATTTTAATATTTCATTTTATTCTCTTTCATCTATGTACATCCCCACTTCCTTCCTAAGTGTATTAGATCTGATGGGCTATGCTTTATTCCAATCCTGGTCCTTCCACCTTCTCCAAACTGGAGGTCTATTTTCCCAGTTATCTACTTGTATACATTCTATATTCAGTCTATTACAGAATTCTTTTATATCCTCTGGGAACCGAGCATATGCTGATACCCCCTGATTTTTCACCGACAGACATGCTGGGAACCCCCACCTATAAGGAATATCATTTGCCTGTAAATGGCTTGTTAGAGGCTTCAATGCTCTTTTCTGTGCTAAGGTCTCTGGGGCTAAATCTGAGAAGATAGATAATTTATTTCCTTTGTATTCCATAGGGATAGAGTTCCTTGTACTTTGGGAAACTTGATCTTTTTGTCCATACTCCTGAAATCTTACTACGATATCCCTTGGTAGGTCTCTCTGGGAACTATATGGCCTTTGTACACTATGTATCCTTTCAAATTGCATTAACGCAGTTGTCTCACGCTTTAAGGCCATATTAAATATCTCTCGCAAGACATCTCCCAGTTCTGTGTCTTTAACCTCTTCGGGAAGTCCTCTGACCCGTAAGTTTTTCCTCCTACAACGGTTCTCTTTGTCCTCCAGTTTATACCGGGCATTCCTTATCTCTATCCAATCCATGTCAGTTTTATCTCTAAGTTCTTTTATTGCACTTTTATGTTCCTCTAACTGTTCTTCTATTCCTTCTACTCTTTGAAGTACATTCTGTATATCTTTTCTTGTTGCGCCCATTTCGCTTTTAATTGTTTGTTCTAGGCGTGATATAATTTCTATCATGTCTGTCATATCTTGCTTTGTTGGGGGGTCCTGTGGGCCTTCCCAAGATGTTTGTTGTTGTCTCTCCGGTGTTTTCTTACTATTTATTTCTAGAGATTGGGCCTTATTGGTTTTACTTTTCCCTGGAATCCCCTTACTCATCTGGTCAGTCTCTGGGTGCCCATTATTTTTTGCCGGGATTACTGGGGCTGACTCTGTTCCTTTGCTTGACCTCTCAGCCACTTGATCTGACCCCTCCACAACCAGGTATGACTTTATTGTGTTATGACTAGTGCCCTCCCCCTGGGCTAGTTTGGGGCCTTTTTTTCCCATCTTCTCCTTACCGAAGGACCTTAGTTCCAGTAGAAAACAAAAAACAGGCTCCTTTTTAGAATATTTTCAAGGGGCAATGTATATATGAATTCAATTGGCTCCAGTCCTCTTTCTCTATATTCCAATCTGTACCCAACCAATTTTTATGGGCTACCAGCCTTTGTCTTCAGACACATATCACAGATTACTATCAACTAGGGATGAGCTTGGTGTTCGAGTCGAACATACGTTTGACTCGAACATCGGCTGTTCGACCGTTTGGCGAACATCGAACGATTTGGGCCGTTCGCGCCAAATTCGAGTGACGCGAACGGCCCACAATACACTGCGCCATCGCAGTGCAATCCCGGCGCTGTGATTGGCCAAGCATGCACTGTGACCCCGCATGCTTGGCCAATCACAGCGCCGGCAGCTAGGAGAGCCATAATTGGCCACAGGCAGGTTGCCTGTGGCCAATTATAGCTCAGGGGGTTTAGCACACGCCCCACACTATAAAAGCCCGCCAGCACGGCGGCCTTGTGTAGTGTGTTCCGGCGCAGGGAAAGAGAAGGATAGGCAGGGACAGTGTGATATTCTTTGTGCTATTCTTGTGTGCAGGGAGAGAGAAGGATAGGCAGGGAGAGTGTCAGTGTCATATTCTTTGCTAAACCTTGTGTGCAGGGAGAGAGAAGGATAGGCAGGGGACAGTGTCAGTGTCACATTCTTTGCTAAACCTTGTGTGCAGGGAGAGAGAAGGATAGGCAGGGAGAGTGTCAGTGTCATATTCTTTGATAAACCTTGTGTGCAGGGAGAGAGAAGGATAGGCAGGAGACAGTGTCAGTGTCATTGTTGCTAAGCCTCCTGCACATTATACACCTGAAGTTAGCCCGTATTGCTGTGTTTTCCTGGTGTGTTACACTAACAGGCATTTGCAGCACTTACAGCGGGCGGAGTGTGCCTCCTGATCATATTACACCTGAAGTTAGCCCGTATTGCTGTGTTTTCCTGGTGTGTTACACCAACAGGCATTTGCAGCACTTACAGCGGGCGGAGTGTGCCTCCTGCACATTATACACCTGAAGTTAGCCCGTATTGCTGTGTTTTCCTGGTGTGTTACACCAACAGGCATTTGCAGCACTTACAGCGGGCGGAGTGTGCCTCCTGCACATTATACACCTGAAGTTAGCCCGTATTGCTGTGTTTTCCTGGTGTGTTACACCAACAGGCATTTGCAGCACTTACAGCGGGTGGAGTGTGCCTCCTGATCATATTACACCTGAAGTTAGCCCGTATTGCTGTGTTTTCCTGGTGTGTCACACCAACAGGCATTTGCAGCACTTACAGTGGGCGGAGTGTGCCTCCTGCATATTATACACCTGAAGTTAGCCCATATTGCTGTGTTTTCCTGGTGTGTTACACCAACAGGCATTTGCAGCACTTACAGCGGGCGGAGTGTGCCTCCTGCACATTATACACCTGAAGTTAGCCCGTATTGCTGTGTTTTCCTGGTGTGTTACACCAACAGGCATTTGCAGCACTTACAGCAGGCGTAGTGTGATTCCTGCAAAATATACTCCTGAAGCTAGGCCTTATTGCTGGTTTTCCCATCTCCCTGCAGGCCATTAGAATGTCTGGAAGGCAAACAAGGAGAGGCAGACAGTCAGGAGCCAATAAAAGAGGGCAAGCAGGCTCTGTGTCTAGAGACAACAGTGCTGGTCGTGGACGCGGTGCATCGCCATCAGCACGTGGCCATGGGACACGCTTGTCCTTCTTTTCGGCAGCTAGACGTGTTGAGCCGCATCATGCCGAAGACTTGGTAGAGTGGATGACCAAGCCCTCCTCATCCTCCTCATCCTCTCTCACCCAGGCTCAGGGTACTGGCAAAGCAGCTGCCAAAGCGTCCTCTTCCCTGGTATCAATGTCATCATCAGTCACTCCTTCCCTAGACCAACCATGTCCTCCTGAGGAGTCCCCCGAACTGTTTGAGCACAGTGTTGGGTACATGCTCCAGCGTTTCGAAGGGTCTGATGATGATACCCAGCTAGAGGAAGGCAGTAGCGTGAGAGCAGAGAGAGGGGATGCTCAAGAAGGACAGCAATCTGGCAGTCATGTTTCAGCAGCTGCAGCATACTGCCAGATTGGCTCCAGTGATGAGGAGGGAGGGGATGATGAGGTCACTGACTCCACGTGGGTGCCTAATAGGAGAGAGGAGGAGGAGGAGGAGGATGAGGAGGAGGCACATCTCCAACGAGGCAGGATGCCCTCGGGGGGCCAGCGTAAGGGCAGCACACCGACGGAATCACACCGCAGAGCTCCGCCTGTGCAGGGCGCTGCCTCTGCCCTTTATTCAAAAAGTTCTTTGGTGTGGGCCTTTTTTGAGTCGAGTGCATCAGATCGCACAGCTGCTGTTTGCAACATATGTCTCAAGCGTATATCGCGTGGCCAAAACATCACCCGCTTGGGCACCACATGCTTGACCAGACATATGTTGACCTGCCATGCAGCTCGTTGGCAAGCCTACCTTAAAGACCCACACCAAAGAACAAAGCGGACCTCTCCTTGCACCGCATCAGCTGGGATCTCCAACCCCACTATACCTTCAGTCCTCTCTGAAACCTGCACTGAGAGGAATGAAGGTGTAGAATTAGGTGTGTCACAGCCAAGTACTTGCGGGCACTCTGCTAGCAGTACACCGACGTCCGATTCTAGCAGGCAAATTTCCCTGCCCCAGCTGCTGGACCGTCGAAAGAAGTTCACTCCCAGCCATCCACATGCCCAGCGGTTGAATGCTAGCTTGGCTAAATTGCTAGCGCTTCAACTGCTGCCTTTTCAGTTGGTAGACTCGGCCCCCTTCCGTGAGTTTGTGCAATGTGCGGTTCCTCAGTGGCAGGTTCCCAAATGCCACTTTTTCTCACGGAAGGCGATTCCGGCTCTCTACCGGCATGTGGAAGGCAATGTCTTGGCCTCGCTGGACAGGGTGGTCAGCGGTAAGGTGCATATTACCACTGACTCATGGTCCAGCAGGCATGGACAGGGACGTTACCTTTCTTTCACGGCCCATTGGGTCACTCTTTTGGCAGCTGGGAAGGATGCAGGACAAGGTGCAGTACTGTTGGAGGTAGTTCCGCCGCCACGCCTCCAAAATGCTACTACTGGTTGTGACACACCTCTCTCATCCACCCCCTCCTCTTCTTCTTCCTCCATGGCCTCTTCCTGTGCTTTGTCCTCGGAACCAGCGGTGCTCCGTAGGCGTTCAAGGGGCTACGCAAGTACGCAGGCAAAAAGATGCCATGCCGTGCTTGCGCTGGTGTGTTTGGGGGACAGGAGCCACACTGGGGCAGAGGTTCTGTCTGCTCTGCAGGGGCAGGCCGAGAGGTGGTTGACGCCACACCAGCTTAAGCCAGGAATGGTGGTTTGCGACAATGGCACCAACCTCCTCTCCGCCCTCCGACAGGGACAACTGACCCATGTGCCCTGTGTGGCTCACGTCCTTAACCTGGTGGTGCAGCGGTTCTTGGGCAGGTACCCGGGCTTACAGGATGTCCTGAGGCAGGCCAGGAAAGTCTGTGTGCATTTCCGCAGATCTTATAATGCCAGTGCTCGCCTGGCTGAGCTGCAAAAGGAGTTGAACCTGCCAAAGAACCGCCTTATATGTGACATGCCCACCAGGTGGAACTCAACTTTGGCCATGCTGCAGCGGCTGCACACGCAGCAGAGGGCCATCAATGAGTACCTGTGCGACTACGGCACCAGGACATGGTCAGGGGAGCTTAGTTTTTTTTCACCACGCCAGTGGGGCATGATCAGGGATGCATGCACTGTCCTGGCACCATTTGAGGAGGCCACGAGGATGGTGAGCAGTGACAGTGCATGCATCAGTGACACTGTACCTCTTGTCCACCTGTTGGAACATACGCTGCGTGGAATAATGGACAGGGCACTTGAGGCAGAACAGAGGCAGGAAGAGGAGGACTTCCTTGCCTCTCAAAGCCCCCTTTACCTAGACAGTGTTCCTTCTGTCCCACCCATCGCACAGGAGGAGGAGGAGGAGGAGGAGGATTGTGTCAGCATGGAGGTGGAGCCTGGCACTCAGCATCATCAGCAGCAGTCTTTTAGGGATGATTTACAGTCCCAAGAAACCAGTGGACTTGTACGTGGCTGGGAGGAGGTGGCTGCGGATCATGTCATCCTTAGTGACCCAGAGGACTCCGGACCGAATGCCTCAGCTAACCTACGCTGCATGGCCTCCCTGATCCTGCAAAGTCTGCAGAAGGATCCTCGTATTCTTCGGATCAAGGAGAGGGACCATTACTGGCTGTCCACTCTCCTTGATCCACGGTACAAGGGTAAGGTTGCGGACCTTATCTTACCGTCGCAGAGGGAGCAGAGGATGAGACAACTCCTGGAGGCCTTGCAGAAAGGTCTGTGCAACGCGTTCCCAGAGACTGGGAGGTTACAAACTCCTGGTCCTGGACAACGAGTTGCTGAGGCTTCGGTCAGTCAAAGAAGGAGCGGTGGGGAAGGTGGCCGTCTGACCGATGCGTTCAGACAATTCTTTAGTCCGCAGCCCCAAGGTATGATCGGTTCCAGCAACCATCGCCAGCGTCTGATATACATGGTGCAGGAATACCTAGGGGCAAGGTCAGACTTGGACACCTTCCCCACCGAAAATCCTCTGGCTTACTGGGTCTTGAGGATGGATCACTGGCCAGAGCTTGCACAGTATGCAATTGAGCTACTAGCCTGTCCTGCATCCAGCGTTCTTTCAGAACGCACATTCAGTGCTGCTGGAGGATTTGTCACGGATCACAGGGTGCGCCTGTCCACCGACTCGGTTGATCGACTGACCTTCATAAAGATGAACCAGTCTTGGATCACCACCAGCTACCAAACACCTGAAGCTGATATAACAGACTAATTTATTTTCAAATGTCACATATCTTCAAGACTGATGCTGATGCTGAGAGACTGTCCTGTTATGTTGACTGACTATCCTCCTCCTCCTCAATGATCCGATTGATGATGATAGCTTGGAAGAACATTTTTGTTTCTGGGTGCCGCCACCAGTGGCTAAGGCACAATTTTTAAGCCCCTGTTTAACAGGGGCATGTAATTACAATTTTTTATGCAATGCTTTGCAGCAGGGCTCATTCCTGCACTCCAACTAGAGTATCTGGGAGAGGTTGCAGTGTTGTGGCACCAGCACCAGTGGCTAAGGCCCAATTTTTCAGCCCCTGTTTAACAGGGGCGTGTTATTAAAAAATTTTATGCAATGCTTTGCAGCAGGGCTCATTCCTGCACTCCAACTAGAGTATCTGGGAGAGGTTGCAGTGTCGTGGCACCAGCACCAGTGGCTAAGGCCCAATTTTTCAGCCCCTGTTTAACAGGGGCGTGTAATTACAATTTTTGATGCAATACTTTGCAACAGGGCTCATTGCTGTGCTCCAAGTACAGTATCTGTGAGGGGTTGCAGTGTTGTGGCACCAGTGCCTAAGGCACAATTTTTCAGCCCCTGTTTAACAGGGGCATGTAATTACAATTCTTGATCTAATAATTCACAGCAGGGCACCATTCCTGCGCCCACCAAGAGTAACTGTGAGGCCTTACAGTGTTGTGTCAACACCACCACCACCACCACCAAAGGCCCAATTTTTCAGCCCCTGTTCAACAGGGGCATGCAATTACAATTCTTGATCTAATAATTCACAGCAGGGCCCATTCATGCGCCCACCAAGAGTAACTGTGAGGGCTCACAGTGTTGTGGCAACACCAACATGTAAGGGGCAAATTTCAGCATATACGGCAGGCCCCTACTTTCAAACATCCAACTTACAAATGACTCCTCCTTGCAAACGGAAGGATACAACAGGAAGTGAGAGGAAATCTACCCCTAAGAAGGCAAATTCTCTCCTGTAAGAGTTAATATGGGAAAAAAAGTGTCTCCTCTCCACTGATGCTTTATCACCAATTCTTATTTCAATAAAAACCCCAAATTTTCAAAAAACATTTGTCATTAGGACGGAAAGTGAGGTGAACTGTTCTGAACAGGTGCACACTGCACAGACAGCAAAACAAATGTTACAGGGGTGATAACCCTTCCCTATGTTTTCCAAAAAGCTTAAAAATAGATTTTTTGGCTGGAGCTACACTTAAACAATGTACCTGTTCAAAATTACAAACAGATTCTACATAAGAACAAACCTACAGTCCCTGTCTTGTATGCACCGCCTGTATACGGCTGTTCAGAGTATATAGGGCCTTTTTTATTTTGTGTGCGGGGTTCCCCTTAAAGGAGTAGTAAAGTTACATTTATTTTTTCCTAAATAGCTTCCTTTACCTTAGTGTAGTGCTCCTTCACTTACCTTATCCTTCGATTTTGCTTGTAAATGTCTTTATTTCTTCTGAGAAATCCTCACTTCCTGTTCTTCTGTCTGGAACTCCACACCATAATGGGAGCCTTTCTCCCTGGTGTGGAGTGTCGTGCTCGCTCCCTCTCTTGGACTACAGGAGAGCGTCAGGACGTTCTCTACGTTGAAGATAGAGAAAATAGCTGTGGGTTAGTGGGCGTGTCTACATCGCTGCAGCGCCGCCCCCCTTGGCTTAGTTTCATTTACTAAGCTTCACTGCCCTGCCTGGACTCCGCCCCCATTGCTGCCTGAAGATAGAACAATCCTAGACTCGTCTACACAGTGTACTGCAAAGGACAGCAGCAACCATCAAATCATTTTGTAAAAACCACAAGGTAAGCAAAATAATTATAGTAAATTATAAAATGTATACACAAACTTATTACTGTCTATTTATATCGATGCCTTTATTATATTCAATAAAAAGCATGCATTTTGTGCCTCTTCCTCCTACAAAATAGCAGCAAAACCGCCCCCTCCCCCACAATATTGTCTAAACTGTAAAAAAAATTTTCATGCTTCCCACCTTCACATTTCTCCCTTTTCTATCCCTCAAACCCATTTCATGCTCATCCATCCCTCTGTCTCATTTCTTGTACACACTTCTTATACTTCACATATTTTTTTTGTCCATCCCTCCTTCCCATCCCTCACTCACGCATCATTATTTCTTTTTCCTCACATCTCCATTCCATCCCTTGCTCACTCATCACTATTTGTCCCGTCTTCATCCATCCATTCATCCCATCCCTCCCTCACTCATTACTTTATCTTATTTCTCCCATCTCCATCCATCTATCCATCCATCCCATCCCTCACTCATCACTTTATCTTTTTCCTCACACCTTCATGCATCCATCCCATCCCTCCCTCACTCATCACTTTCTCTTCTTTCTCCCGTCTACATCCATCCATCCATCCCATCCCTCCCTCACTCATCACTTTATCTTATTTCTCCCGTCTCCATCCATCCATCCATCCCATCCCTCCCTCACTCATCACTTTCTCTTCTTTCTCCCGTCTACATCCATCCATTCATCCCATCCCTCCCTCACTCATCACTTTATCTTATTTCTCCCATCTCCATCCATCCATCCATCCATCCCATCCCTCACTCACTCATCACTTTCTCTTCTTTCTCCCGTCTACATCCATCCATTCATCCCATCCCTCCCTCACTCATTACTTTATCTTATTTCTCCCATCTCCATCCATCCATCCCATCCCTCCCTCACTCATCACTTTATCTTATTTCTCCCATCTCCATCCATCCATCCATCCCATCCCTCACTCACTCATCACTTTCTCTTCTTTCTCCCGTCTACATCCATCCATCCATCCCATCCCTCCCTCACTCATCACTTTATCTTATTTCTCCCGTCTCCATCCATCCATCCATCCATCCCATCCCTCCCTCACTCATCACTTTCTCTTCTTTCTCCCGTCTACATCCATCCATTCATCCCATCCCTCCCTCACTCATCACTTTATCTTATTTCTCCCATCTCCATCCATCCATCCATCCATCCCATCCCTCACTCACTCATCACTTTCTCTTCTTTCTCCCGTCTACATCCATCCATTCATCCCATCCCTCCCTCACTCATCACTTTATCTTATTTCTCCCATCTCCATCCATCCATCCATCCATCCCATCCCTCACTCACTCATCACTTTCTCTTCTTTCTCCCGTCTACATCCATCCATTTATCCCATCCCTCCCTCACTCATCACTTTATC
This sequence comes from Rana muscosa, assembly GCA_029206835.1. Classification (NCBI taxonomy): domain Eukaryota; kingdom Metazoa; phylum Chordata; class Amphibia; order Anura; family Ranidae; genus Rana; species Rana muscosa. Next base: position 85,644,660 of record CM055121.1, read on the forward strand.
TTATTTCTCCCATCTCCATCCATCCATCCATCCATCCCATCCCTCCCTCACTCATCACTTTATCTTATTTCTCCCATCTCCATCCATCCATCCATCCCATCCCTCACTCACTCATCACTTTCTCTTCTTTCTCCCGTCTACATCCATCCATCCATCCCATCCCTCCCTCACTCATCACTTTATCTTATTTCTCCCGTCTCCATCCATCCATCCATCCATCCCATCCCTCACTCATCACTTTATCTTTTTCCTCACACCTTCATCCATCCATCCCATCCCTCCCTCACTCATCACTTTCTCTTCTTTCTCCCGTCTACATCCATCCATCCATCCCATCCCTCCCTCACTCATCACTTTATCTTATTTCTCCCGTCTCCATCCATCCATCCATCCCATCCCTCCCTCACTCATCACTTTCTCTTCTTTCTCCCGTCTACATCCATCCATTCATCCCATCCCTCCCTCACTCATCACTTTATCTTATTTCTCCCATCTCCATCCATCCATCCCATCCCTCACTCACTCATCACTTTCTCTTCTTTCTCCCGTCTACATCCATCCATTCATCCCATCCCTCCCTCACTCATCACTTTATCTTATTCTCCCATCTCCATCCATCCATCCATCCATCCCATCCCTCACTCACTCATCACTTTCTCTTCTTTCTCCCGTCTACATCCATCCATCCATCCCATCCATCCCTCCCTCACTCATCACTTTATCTTATTTCTCCCGTCTCCATCCATCCATCCATCCCATCCCTCCCTCACTCATCACTTTCTCTTCTTTCTCCCGTCTACATCCATCCATTCATCCCATCCCTCCCTCACTCATCACTTTATCTTATTTCTCCCATCTCCATCCATCCATCCATCCATCCCATCCCTCACTCACTCATCACTTTCTCTTCTTTCTCCCGTCTACATCCATCCATTCATCCCATCCCTCCCTCACTCATCACTTTATCTTATTTCTCCCATCTCCATCCATCCATCCATCCCATCCCTCACTCACTCATCACTTTCTCTTCTTTCTCCCGTCTACATCCATCCATTCATCCCATCCCTCCCTCACTCATCACTTTATCTTATTTCTCCCATCTCCATCCATCCATCCATCCATCCCATCCCTCCCTCACTCATCACTTTATCTTATTTCTCCCATCTCCATCCATCCATCCATCCCATCCCTCACTCACTCATCACTTTCTCTTCTTTCTCCCGTCTACATCCATCCATCCATCCCATCCCTCCCTCACTCATCACTTTATCTTATTTCTCCCGTCTCCATCCATCCATCCATCCATCCCATCCCTCACTCATCACTTTATCTTTTTCCTCACACCTTCATCCATCCATCCCATCCCTCCCTCACTCATCACTTTCTCTTCTTTCTCCCGTCTACATCCATCCATCCATCCCATCCCTCCCTCACTCATCACTTTCTCTTCTTTCTCCCGTCTACATCCATCCATTCATCCCATCCCTCCCTCACTCATCACTTTATCTTATTTCTCCCGTCTCCATCCATCCATCCATCCCATCCCTCCCTCACTCATCACTTTCTCTTCTTTCTCCCGTCTACATCCATCCATTCATCCCATCCCTCCCTCACTCATCACTTTCTCTTATTTCTACCATCTCCATCCATCCATCCATCCCATTCCTTGCTCACGCATCACTTTGACTCTTGTCTCTCATATCCATCCATTCGTCATATTCCTTGTTCTTGCATCATTATGTCTTATTTCTCATTTCACCATCCATTTGTCTCCTGACCTGGTGATGCACTATTCTTATCAGTCTTTTCTTCATTTTTTTTCTCTTTCTTAAAAAAAAATTTGAAAAAAAAATAAACAATTAATGTTTTTTTTATTTCAGAATGCCCAGTTGTTTTGTAAAATCTTGTTGTTTGAACCCGAGAAATGAAAATATTAAACTGCATTCATTTCCCCGCAATCAAGAGAGAATAAAAACAAGGCTTGAAAAACTAAAAATTCCAAGTGGAGAGTTGGAATCGTTGATTAAAACAATTTTTAAAACAAAACTCTCCCAATTCCAAATTTGTTCAAGACATTTTACAGACGAAGATTACGAACTAAGAGGGACACAAAAACATTTGAAGAACATGGCTTACCCTTCTCTGCTGTTAGAAAAAGAAATACAAATGTGTCATGTGGAATTTGAACACAGCTACTGTAAACGTAGAAGAACTGAAAATGATATGTCTTCACAATCTTCTATAAATCTCATAGATATGAGCTCTGCATCAACTCAAAGATCAATGCAATCTATTTCTGAAACAAAAAATACGTTGAGGGCTTCTTTATCCGAAGTCAGTGACAGTGAACTGGTAATGTGTCAGTCTGTGGACTCTACATTGCTTGACAGTGTAATTTGCACTTCTGCTGCTAATGAACCGACGGACTTTATCGATCTATGTGCTAATGAAGTAGTAATATCAAATACCGGAACTATTTACTCGCATTCTCAGAAAATAAAGCATAAACCAAGATATAACATAATTCATCGAGCCGTCCAATGTCAACTGAAAAACAAAGTAAGACCCAAGAAGACACAGGTATGCATACCTCTGTCTACAGTCTCTGTTGCTATACAGTGCTCTTTGGTAGAACTCCCTCAATTGACTCTAATACAACCTTTACAAACTAGTATGTTAGGTTGTTTCGAACCTGACCAAAGTGAAGAAGATATTCTACAATCATCATTTTCTGAAACTTGTACACCAAAAACTATTAGTGAATTCTATCATTTAAAAAAAAATTATGTGCCCACAATACATCATGATCCTAATGTTTTTCTTCTCGGATTATCACCAATTAAAGGTACTGTACCAGAACCTCTACCATTGTCTGACATTGAAAACATTGATTTAGATATCTCGTTCACTCCCCAAAAACATAAAAAAAGATCAAGACAATTCTTATCGTCCATCTCAAGAAGAAGAGGATGAAATGTATGCCGAAGAATCGTCGGAAGAACAATTAAATTTTGATTTAAAGGTTCCAGATCTTTCATATGTAGCTGTGCAACAAGAAAAAGAACCTGCCAATGTGGCAGGTCAGAATACATTTTTGGTGTTTGAGGAATGCCTTAATAAATTATTGATGCATTCTCATTGTTTACAAGTACCTCATTGCATTGGTAGTATAACTGCTCTTAAAAAAATCATTCAAGGGTCTGCTTTAATAGTACACGTGGAGTGCAGTCAACACCATAGATTTGAATTGTGGAGAAGCCAACCCTTTTTAGGTCGAATTCCAGCTGGAAACGTGCTTCTTTCATCCGCAATAGTATGCAGCGGATCAAATTTTTTGAAGATAAAAAATTTTATTTCAATTTTACAAATGCATTGTATTTCAGCAACAACACATTATAATAACCAAAAAAAATACATATTCCCAACTATTGAATATCATTGGTTAAATGAAAGAACAAAGAACATTGAAAAAATTACAGAAAACACTGTAGCATTGATTGGTGATGGACAATGTGATTCACCTGGCTTCAATGCAAAGTACTGCACCTATACGTTAATGGATGCAGAAACTGATTTAATCTTAGATTTTCAAGTGGAGCAACTGGAAACTGGTCGTACCTCAGTGTCACTCGAAAAATTGGCTTTTGTTGAGGCATTAGAGCGTGTTTTAAGGGATCAAGTGCAGGTAAAATTAATTGCAACGGACAGACATGTCTCTATACGAAAAATAATAAGGGAGAAATACCCACAAATTAGACACGAATTCGATGTATGGCATCTGGCGAAATCGATTGGAGCAAAAATGATGGCTGCAAGTAAGAAAAGCAACAGTAGAGAACTTGCTGGCTGGGTTGCTTTAGCCAAAAATCATTTATGGTGGTCATCTAGTACTTGTCATGATGATCCTATCTTACTCAAAGAAAAATGGCTTTCAATGAGTTTGCATGCAGCAAATGTACATGAATGGCATGGAAATTCCCTATACCATCAGTGTTCGCATACGACAATACCTACTGATGAAGAGAGGGAATATGAGTGGCTTACACAAGGATCTGCAGCTCTCCATAACTTAAATGCCATAATTCAAGACCAGAGACTGTTAAAGGACATGGATCATATTTCAGGATTTTACCATACAGGTGAGGTTGAAGTTTTTCATAGTATGGTGTTGAAATATCGCTCAAAACGGCATCACTTCTCTATGGACGGCATGGTTGCAAGAACACAACTTGCTGCCCTCGACCACAATAAGAACATAAACAGGTTGCAAGCTGTTATTCATAACCAAAAAAAAAATTCTGAAACTAAGGGGGCCTTGCGTTACAGCTATGGCTTCAGTAAAGCAAAAAAAGACTGGGTTGTCGGGAAAATATATGAACCAACGAGTCAATCTTTCATGAAAGAGATCATCAGTGATGTCATTGACCATGCTGCCGGAATCAAACATTTTACATGGCATTCAAGACAGGTCAATGTTTCTCAAAACATTGCAGCATTTCCACGTCCGGAAAAACATGAACTGCTCTCTAAATATCTTTCTCGTTTTGACTAAAAATATATACTTTTATTTTTGTTTTGTACCGTATATACTCGAGTATAAGCCTACTCGTGTATAAGCCGAGGTACCTAATGTTGCCTAAAAAAACTGGGCAACCTTATTGACTCGAGTATAAGCCGATGCCCCACTGTTCCCGAGCTCGCTGTTCCCTGTAAATATTACTTGTACTTGGACTTTTAGTTGTTGTAGATTTGAGTGGACAAAAAAAGAATTGATTATGGATTAAGGTGTACGTTTATGAAGCTGTGATCAGCGGTGATCCCAAGGATCGCCACTGATCACAGTCCATAAACAGTTTATGACACAGAGATAATCGGGGACAAGTGTTTGAACATGTTCTCCCGCCGATGATCTCTGCACAGTGAGAAGTCTCATTGAATGACACAGAAACGGCCAGTTTACCAAGCTGCGATCTCAGCACTTCACTGGTGATCTGTGTCAGAATTCACACTCCCCGAATCACCATCTCAGAGGTGGAGAATCTGGCAGCGAAGAGGGAATCCCGGGGGATCTGAGGAGGAAGGAGGAAGATTTTGAAATTGTTTCTACCTCGTTCAGACCCCCCAACACTGTAACCATGACCCCCTGTAATATTAATGTGTATACATATATACAATATATATATATATATATATATATATATATATATATATATATATATATATAAAATGTGTGTGTGTGTATATATATATACTTATATATATATATATATATATATATAAGTGTGTGTATGTGTATATACATGTATATACAATGTATGTGTGTGTGTGTATTAGGGCTGAGAAAAAAAATATTTTAATCTTGAATTCAGTTTTGAGTTCAAATTGATTCTGATTTGAAAAAAATATTTTTTTTTCAATTATTTATTTTTTAAAAAAATTTTTTTTTTTTTTTTTTATTTTTTTCCTTCAGAGAGTTTCCGTAGCAGGGGGCGTATCCGTAATGGCACTGGGTGGCGTTACCCCAATTACATCTACTTGCCACAGCCGCCGCGAGTAGATGTAATGTAACACTAACTAACCGCAAAATGACGTGTGCCTACTTGATCAGCGTGTCATACAGACAGACGGCGGTCATTTTAGTGTTCAAAAGCCGCACCTCCCGAGTCCTCGTCGTCTTTGATAGGCGTAACACTCAATTTCACAGCAGGCAGTGTTCAGCCTATCACGGACATCCTCTCATTCTCGTCTGTGTTATGAGGATGAGCAGATGTCCGTGTTAAGCAGAACAATGAATGCTGGGAAATTAAGTGTTCCGCCTATCACAGACGAGGAGGAGGCGTGGCTTTTGAATACTGGAATGGCCGCCGGTGTAGCAGTAAAATCCGTATCCCATGAAAATCTGCATCTAATACGGGCACAGTGATTGAAGCATGGGCACAATGAGGCATTGGGCACAGTGAAGCATGGACACAGTGAGACACGGGCACAATGAAGAATGGGCACAGTGAGGCATGGGCACAGTGAGGCACGGGCACAGTGAGGCATGGGCACAGCTCAATTCAACTAAGAGTAACCTCAGGATTTTTGTTGTTTTATTAGCTAAATCCAAATACAGTATTAATAATTTGGATGTTTAACAATCTTTGTTGCACACTGACTTTGCAGTTAGAGAAAGGGTTTGCCTTTGCAATTTTGTTTGTTGATGCACTTTAATTAATATAATAAAAAAAAAAAATATCTAATAGAATCGTCAATTGAGTTTTTTCTAAAAAAAAAAATATTTTTTTGGGGTGGAAAATCGCCAAGCCCTAGTGTGTATACATGTATATATTATGCAGGGGGACTTGTTATTTTATTAACATAACCACACCGTCTGTCAGTGTACTGAGCGGTGCTTATTTATCACTGCTTAATAAATTTACATCTCAGTGTTTCTGTGAATTTGTGATAACAGTAAAGTCTCACGGGATTCCAGTATCAGGGGCCGTTCTCCAGTGTTGGAAGCGTTGGTAGATCGCTTTACTCCTCCAAGGGTGAATCGATCAACTCTGCTTCATAAACTGACACCTAGAGGAGAAAGATCTCCACTGTGAATGCCGGCGAATGAAGCAGTGAATAGATTTCACTGCTTCATAAACGGACATCTAAGCACGTAAAATAACACTACGGTAGAGTGGCTTACCTGTGTAGGTTATGTAATGGGGGGAAGACCTGAAGAGGTAAGACATAAGCTTTTTTGGGTGGACCCTGGGTGGAAATAGAGGGGCACAGTGAATCGAACCTTTTATTTTTAAAAAATTTAAATTTCTATAGGAAAAAATAAACAGTATAATTTTTTAGAAATTAAATATATTTATTGTAAAAAAAAAGATAAACACAATTTTTAAATATTAACAAAAACAGTCTTTAAAAAAATATATATTATTCAAAATAAATTAACATTTAAATAATTGTAACTGTTTGTAAACCAAAGAAAGAATGTACAAGCAAATCACATTTATGAACCAAAAAATTATTCTAATGCCATATCTGAAGCATTATAGTCTGACGACCATTTGAATCCAGTGTATTCATTATCGGCATCAGGATACATATTTCTAATGGCCCAGACAACACATGAGGGTATCGGAATTCTCCTATTCTTCCCCAGAAAACCGTGCACCATGTTGGTGAAGGATCTGTAGGCTCCTCTTCTCAGGCATCTTTTAAAATAAAAATATTTTAAATTTTACATATCAAAAAAATATATATATTTTAATATTTTCTATTATGATATTATGATCTTGTGAAGTAAATCAATATTTGTTAAATTTAAAGGGAGTAGAATCACCAGTGGCCGGGAGCCCTAGGCAGCAGTGCGCCCTAGGCAGCTGCCTAGTTCACCTAGTGGTAGCACCATCCCTGCTCATGGTCCACGAGATGATCAACTGTGCTTTGTCACAGCTGATCACATGAAAATGAAGCTAGGACAGAGGCTTCTTATCACAAATTGAGAAGCGGGTTGTCCCACTGACAATACGCACTTGCTTTTGCCGTGCTGCGTTCCCATTATGTTATCATGATGAACGTCAATAGACGTCCAGTCAGCATAACATAACCAATACCCTGACGTATTTCTACATACAGCAAGAGCAAGCGTGAACTGGTTAAAATTATATATTTTATTATTTGCTTTGTAATTTTAAAAATTAACAAAAAAAGATTAAAGGATCACTAATGAAAATTATTTATTTTTAAAAATAAAAAATTGTTATACTTAACCCTAACTGTGCAGCTCGTTTTGCACTGAGTGGCCCTGAACCTGGCCTTCTGGGGTGCCTCGGTGGCTGTCTCGACTCCTCAACGCAATCACTAACCATCCAATTTTCGAGCGAGATCACATGGTGGTGAGTGATTGCGGGGGCGCTCCAGTGATACAGCCAGCGGCTATTGCCACTCACTGTATCACTCACATTGAGCCACCCATAGTGTACTTGGTAAAACTACGCTATTTGTGACGGCTACATTCTTGGCGGATATGAGGTGCATTTTGGTCGCTAGCGGGGTGGCTAAAGCCACCGCTAGCGTACGAGAAAGTGTTTAACCACTTCAGACCCAAGGACGTCCATGGACGTACTTGAGTTTGAGCCGGGATATCTGAATGATGGGTGCAGCTTCAGGCATCATTCCAATATCGTTTTTTAGAGCCGGAGATTCTGTGTACCGTAAGAATGATCATAGCAGCTGTTCCACCGCTTGATCGTTCTTAGTGGCGGTGAGAGGGGACGTTCCCCCCCTCCCTCCGGTGCTTCTACCGACTCACCTGAGCGAGCGGTGAGTCGGTGACAGGATCCGCCGGCCCCGGCTTCTTACCATAGAGATTTCCGGCGTATCAGATGGTCGCCGGAGTCTCTATAATCGTTCGGAGGCTGGGCGCGATGTTATGACGTCACGCCCAGCCTCTGCATTCAAAAAAACGGCGCCGCTTCAGCTAGGAAGCGGTGATCGTTTTTTTATTTTTTTATTTCAGGCTTCTCAGCCTACAGGTGAGATGTGGGGTCTTATTGACCCCATATCTCACTGTAAAGAGGACCTGTCATGCTTATTCCTATTACAAGGGATGTTTACATTCCTTGTAATAGTAATAAAAGTGATCTTATTTTTTTTTTTTAAAAGTGTCAAATTTAAAAGGTTAAAGTTAAATTAACAGTTAATAAAAAAATTAAATAATTTAAAGCGCCCCTGTCCCCGGTAACTCATATGCAGAAGCGAACGCATACGTAAGTCCCGCACACATATGAAAACTGTGTTCAGAACACACATGTGAGGTATCTCAGCGAACGTTAGAGCGAGAGCAATAATTCTAGCCCTAGACCACCTCTGTATTTCAAATCATGTGACCAGTAAAAAAAATTAAAGCGTCGCCCACGAGGATGTTTAAGTACCGAAGTTTGGCGCCATTCCACGAGCGTGTGCAATTTTGGAGGGTGACATGTTAAGTATCTATTTAGTCGGCGTAACTTCATCTTTCACATTATGCCAAAAAATTTGGCAAACTTTAATGTTTTAAGATTTTTTAATTTACGAAACTGTTTTTTTTCCCCAAAAAATGCGTTTGAAAAATGATTGCGCAAATACCGTGCAAGATAAAAAGTTGCAATGACCGCCATTGTATTCTCTAGGGTATTTGCTAAAAAAACTTATATTTGTTGGGGGTTATATGTAATTTTATAGCTAAAAAATGAGGCTTTTTACATGTAGGAGCGAAGTGTCAGAATTGGCCCGGGTGCGAAGTGGTTAATAAAACCGTAATGCGCTTCTGCAGCAGTTCATTTTCAGCGGTATAGTCGCACTGTCCCATAGAATTCAATGGGCAGGAGCGGTGGAGGAGTGGTAAACACACCGCTCCTTCAAGGCTCCAAAAATGGTGCTATCAGTACTGTGTTTACCATCCTGTTAGCGCAACTCTCCAGTGTGAAAGCCCTCGGGCCTTCTTCACACTGGAGACAATGAATCAGCTGTTTGAGGGAGTATTGAAGGCACTATTTTTAACGCTATAGCGCTTCCAATATGCCAATAGTGTGAAAGGTGTTTTCTAAATTTAAAAAAAAAAAAAATTACCTATTAGCATCACGAATATACTCTTTGTGAACATTTACAGATTCCATCTGAATTTGGTAAAGAAGAATTCTTTTCGTCAGACATCTTTCCCTAAATTCTTCGTTGTTTTTTACACATGTAAGTCCATGCGTCAAGAAAGGCTGAACATCAATTAATGACTTGCAGCATTTTGATTCTTCTGTTGTTGGCATAGGCCTACATTCTCCACATAAACACCACCTGTTATGACCAATTAGAATATCTGATTGATCTTCCTCTTCTAAACTTTCAATTGTTCTTTTCCTTTTTCGGGGATTTATAGGAAATGCTGGTGGCTCCTCAGTGCCAGGCTGTTGATATTTGTGACGTAATCTTTCTCGAAGATTAGTAAGATCCTAAATTAAAAGGAACAAAAACTAACATGAATTTACTAACCCCAAAAAAATTATCTCACTTAAATTTTATTATTGGAAAAAATGTATTAATAAATGAGGAGCTGCCTCAAGCAGGGGGTCTGTGTAACATGCAGGGGGTCCAGAGATGCAGGGTGCTGTGTATTGTAAAGGGGTCCCGAGGTGCAGGGTGATGTGTAATGTAAAGGAGCCCAGAGATGCAGGGTGCTGTGTAATGTAAAGGAGCCCAGAGATGCGGGGTGCTGTGTAATGTAAAGGGGTACAGAGATGCGGGGTGCTGTGTAATGTAAAGTGGTACAGAGATGCAAGGTGCTGTGTAATGTAAAGGGGGCCAGTGATGCAGGGTGCTGTGTAATGTAAAGGGGTCCAGTGATGTAGTTGTGGAGAGGGGTTACACTGTAGTGACAAAGAGATATTGAAGGATGCAGAGGTATGCCGGGGGCACAGTGGGGTGTTTTTACATTTTAATGTGTGGGGGGTGCCAGATATAGGATCTGCCCCGGATGCCAAATGCTATAGGTACGCCCCTGACGAGAGAGATTTATCAAAAGGTTTGAGGAGTGTAGTCAGATGGCAAAGGGAGCACAGAAGACGTGGATCGTGGCAACTCTATGCAATACACGCTTCAAAGTTGAGATCAGTGCCGTCTTTAACGTGTGGCAAAAGGGGCAGATGCACAGGGCCATGTCATTGATGGGTGACCCTGCCCTGCGGGCCTCTTGAGCCCCTCGCTGCCCGCCGAAGTTCGTCCACCGCTGATAATGGTCGCATGCTGTATACTCGCTAATGTCAGTTGGACATGCAGAAGCGCTGCTTCTGTATTTCGAAATGACGAAGTGACAACGCTCCTCTCCTGGTGGCCACTGTGATCTTTCTGGTGTACACATGCTCTATGAGAGCAGAGGAGGAAGGGGACAGATAATCTGCACAATTGGAAAGTTCTGCAAACTGTCATATTGCAATGACATTGGAGCACTGAAAACAATGCTTAGAGTAGCATTTGGGACAGAGGTAGAAGAGTTTTGCCTTGTACTTATGGGGAGTGTGAAGTGTGGAGCTATGTACTTTAATCTGGAGTTGAGGAGAGCAGTGCATACATGCACTCTGCACCAACCTCACACTCTGCACTTTGCACTCACCTCAACCACTGCACTCTGCACTCAACCTCTGAACTATGCACCCACCTCTCCCCCTGCACTCTAAACTCATCCTCTGAACTATGCACCCACCTCATCCATGGCACTGTTCATCCCCTACAACTAGTGCACCCCTTAACCCTGCACTTTGTATATAGGTAACCATAGCACCCTCCACTCTGTATGTATTGTACCAATGAACACTGCACTCTGCAAATAGTGTTGTCCCTAACCGTGCACTCTGCACTTTGCGTACCCCTCAAACCAGTATTATGCACATAGCGCACCCCTCAACCTTGCAATCTGAACCTAGCACACACCACCAACCCCTTCAATCTCTAAATAGTACATCCAGGCACTCTGTAGATATGCGTATCCCTGAATGCATAATCCTGTACATAGTGCAACCTTCATCCCTTGAATGTAGCACACCTTTAAAATAAACAATCTTTATGTAGTGCACCCCTCAAATTTTAAAAATAGTTTTATTGCAGCTGTTCTGGCTAAATCACATAAAAACATACTAAAAAAATGAAATAAATTAAAACTATATATGATTGAGATGTTTACCTCATCGATTTCGCTGGGAACAGATGATGCATAAATTTCATCGTCATCATCATCTGTAACATTAATATGCACACTCTCAATGGTGTCCTTTTAAAAAAATATATATATAATTTTAAATGTACATATTATAACAATTCATTTTAATTGTATAATAAAATGTGTATATAAAACCAACCTGAGAGCTTGAGGTAAATGATATGTCTTCTTCTAAAATAGAGTACTCTACGTCATCTAAATTCGGGGATTCCTGTAAATGTATTTAATTATTAATAATTTATAGTAAAGTAATTTATATATATATATATATATATATATATATATATATATATATATATATAATGGATTTAAAATAACTAAAATGATTTTTGAACTAACCAACACAGTAAAAATTAACATAAATATATTAAAACATTATTTGAGTAAATAATCGTATATTAAATTATAATTTTATTTAAGTGTATATATATTAAGTAAGAAATACACAACATTTTTATTATTGACATTTAATAAATATTTTTAAACACAATATCAATAGATTTAAATTGAGACGCATAAATGTTATGCATTTGAATTATCTGCATATAATTTACACTATAAAAATTAATAATTATTATCAATTAATAGTCATCGTCATTATTTACAATAATTTGTTTTTTTTATTTAATGTTTCTTTCATTATTATTAGCGAATTGTTACCCATAATTCATCATTTATGCCCTTAAATTAAATCCAGTAATCAGCATTATTTATAGTATTTTTTTTTTTTATTAGTATCTATTTTTAATTCTATTTTTTATCTCATCAACTATGCCCTTTTTTTGACATACAAATGAATCTTATAATTTCACATGCATTTACATTAATGTTCAGATATAATCTGCCCATTATAAAACGTTACCATTGTGCTGTAAATAAAGTTGTGCGTAGGCTGGGGAGGCGGAAATAGGTGTATAAGAGGGGCGGCGTGTGTAAAAAAGGGGCGGCGTGTATCTAATAGGGGCGGCGTGTGTACACGAGAACTTTTCTCGTTCTGTGTTAAAAAAAAAAAACGCAGTGCGCATGCGCGATGCCGCTAAGCCTAATGGGAAATGTAGTTCCCATTAGGCCGTTATGAACGCGCACCGCAAACCCGGAAATATAGGACAGCAAGAAGAAAGGAAGGCAGGAGGAGGATATTCAAGGTAAGAATTTTATGAAAAATAATGTTTTTTAATAATAATTAATGCTATATTCTTTATCAGTAAGCAACAGACATTGCTTACAAGTAAAAAAAAATGTAACTTTACTACTCCTTTAATATCCATACAAGACCCAAAGGGGCTGGTAATGGGCTGGGGTAGGTGGGGGGGGGGTGTGATGGGGTAGCTATGCCATTTTTCTTAAAGATTTTCATCCATATTACCGGGACCAGACATTACATTAAAGCCGCAAGCAGTTTTAAATGGCTTTTTTTCCTTTAAAAATGTAATTTTGTGCAGGGACAGTTCTACACACGGGAAACATGTGGCACTTCACAGGCATACTTTAGACACCCCCCAGGTACGATATTTAAAGGAATATTTGACTTTTTTTTTTCACTTTATGCAGCATTAAAATGACTGTTTCCGAAAAACGGCCGTTTTTAAAACTTCTTTTTGCATTGATACATGTCCCCTGGTGCAGAACCCGGGTTCCCAAACCCTTTTTAGGACAATAACATGCATAATAGTCGTTATAATTAGCACTTTAGATTTCGAACGTTTGCATCCATTGTATTTAATAGGGTTCTAAAGTTCGTGCGAACTTTCGGTCCGTTCGCGGGTTCTGGTGCGAACCAAACCCGGGGGTGTTCGGCTCATCACTACTATCAACACACTTATATCAGGTTGGCGACAGCAATGAAATACTCCCAGAATATCACTTTCTTCAATAATACGTATAGTTCACCGTATCATTCACAGAACGTTAAGTTCAGCCCACCGTTCAGTCACAAATAGGGGAACCAGATGATACGTCGGTTAGTATATGCACTACAGGTTGTTTCATACAGCAGAAAGAGAAAAGGAAAGGAACTCAGTATTGTATTTTTACAGTTCTTATTCTTCCAATTCAGGACCCCGTCACTCTTGCATATATTCCAGCAGTTACACCATTCAGTCTCAGAGTCCATTAGATATCTCCTGTTTCAAATGTAGTTTATATTCCTTATAATTCCTTCCTTAATATCACTGTATATCATACTGTGCAGTTGGAGGACTAGGGAGGAATATGGAGAAGGGTAGTCAGGGTAGTCAGTTCTCATTTGACTTACCCCTCGGCTGGCCCGGTTCCTCTCCTGTTCTCTCTGTTCCTCCTTTCTTAGCTGCAGATCTCTGCTTCTAAGTGCGCTTCTCCTGCCGCCAGCATTAGCCGCGAGTCCCCTCCTCTCTCCTCCACTCCCGACAGCCTCTGCTCCCCGTATGCCGATCGACTGTTCTGATGCTCCGATAACGCGGTGTGCGACGTGCGACTTGGGAGCTCGGAGATCTCCTGCGCCTCCTCCGTATCTACCTCCCCGTATCCACCGCATCTGTCAATGGCCAGCCTCCACCTCCGTCTCCACCTAGGTCAAGGCTCTTCCTCCACACCTCGCCCGCCACACCGGACACACTGGCCGCTCCCCCTCCGGACTCGAGGCTCGCGACCCTCTCACTGCCGCAACGTTTCTCCGGGCGGGCAACAAGGTAAGGTATTCTTGGCGGTAGGTCAGATCAAATACATTCCTTCCCGGTGGAAGTCAGCTACCATGCTTTGTTACATGGGGAATCTATCGGATCTGCTGGAGGAGCACATGTAGAGCATGGAGCCTGCCGCTGTTCTACAGCGCCATGTTGTTGCTCCGCCTGTTCGCTCACTAATAATACAATGTTTTGGGCTGATACAGGGTTAATTTAAATGTTACCATGCCTATTTTAGTGAGATGATTTTTTGGACATGGTTGACTAGATGTGTTGGTAACTATATTTAAATAATATAACTGGATGCAGTGTAATGTAAGGAGAGGATGCTCAGCAGCTGGTTAAACATCTGGACTCAGTAGCACAAGTGTGGGCCAACAGAACAACCTTTTTAGGGTGTCACACACAGGTGATCCAGTGTATATACTTGGGGGTGTTTCCATGTGTGAAACTTGTTTAAAATACAAATATGTTCCTGTTTTGGTAAGGGATACAATCATGGAGCATCAGCTTGGAACTCTGCCAAAACAGAAAATTGTACCAAACTTCCAAAGAAAGTTTCATATTCCTCTTTCAGGCCTCAATCTTTTTTTAATTAAAGTATACCTTTTCTTGCAATCTCAATAGGAATTCAAACAGGTTCTAGACGTGAGCCTAGAAACCCCACACCTCCAACAAGAGACCCACAACCACATGATGTAGAGTAGGGATGAGCCGAACACCCCCCTGTTCGGTTCGCACCAGAACCTGCGAACAGACAGAATGTTCGCGTGAACTTTAGAACCCTATTAAATACAATGGACTCGAATGTTCGAAATCAAAAGTGCTAATTATAAAGGCTAATATGCAAGTTATTGTCATAAAAAGTGTTTGGGGACCCGGGTCCTGCCCCAGGGGACATGTATCAATGCAAAAAAAAGTTTTAAAAACTGCAGTTTTTTCGGGAGCAGCGATTTTAATAATGCTTAAAGTGAAACAATAAAAGTGAAATATTCCTTTAAATTTCATACCTAGGGTGTGTGTATAGTATGCCTGTGAAGTGGCGCTTGTTTCCCGTGCTTAGTACTGTCCCTGCACAAAGTGTAATTTCTGAAGGAAAAAAAGTCATTTAAAACTCACTCGCTATAATGAATTGTCGGCTCCCGGCAATACATAGAAAAGTCATTGATAAAAAAAAAAAAAATTAATTACCAGGCCCTTCAGGTCTGGTATGGATATTAAAGGGAACCCTGCCGCAAATTTAAAAAAAAATGCGTGCGGTTCCCCCCAAATATCCATACCAGGCCCTTCAGGTCTGGTATGGATTTTAACCACTTAACGACCGCCCACTGTAATTATACGTCGGCAGAATGGCACGGACAGGCACAATCACGTGCCGGTACGTGACTGCCTTCGTATAGTTGGGGGGTCCTATCGGACCCCCCTTCTATACAGTGAGCGGTGGTTATTTGTTCGAGAGCGATCCGGGATGAGGGGACGGCCGTTCGATTCCGGCCACCCCCTCGCGATCGCTCCCGGCGAATGAAAACCTTCCTCTGCCTGTGTAATGTAAACACAGGCAGAGGAAGTGATGTCATCTCTCCTCGTGTCGGTCTTTTCGATCCGGCGCGAGGAGAGAAGACATCTCACAGTAAGTGCACCAACAGCCCACTGACACCAGTACACATAGGCACACTTTTCACCCCCCAGTCACCCCCAGATCACCCCCCAGATCACCCCCAATACCCCCAGTCACAGTGCACCGTTTGCAGTGGTCATTTTTTTACTGATCACTGCAATCAGTGTCATTTGTGACAGTAAAAAGTTGCAGGGCAGTTAGGTTTAGGCCCCTTTAGGTCCAGGGTAGCCCCCTAACCCCCCCTAATAAAGGTTTAACCCCTTGATCGCCACCCAGGTAACCCTTTCACCCCCTAACGCCAGCGTCACTAAGCGATCGTATTTTCGATCGCTGTATTTAGTGCTGGTGGTGCCCTAGATAGCCAGTTATTTATTTTTAGTTTCGCCGCAGGTTTTTATAGCGTCAGGTACCCCCATATATTATTTTAACCCCCTGATTGCCCCTAGAGTTAACCCTTTCACCAGTGATCACCGTATAAGTTTTACTGGTGACACTGGTTAGCCAGTTAGTTATTTAGTTATTTAGGTTACTCGTCAGGTTTTTATATAGCGTCAGGTACCCCCATATATAACCTAATAAAGGTTTTAACCCCCTGATTGCCCCTAGTTAACCCTTTCACCAGTGATCACCATATAAGTTTTACGGGTGACGCTGGTTGGTTAGTTTGCTTTTTATAGCATCAGGGCACCCGCCCTATATAACCCAATAAAGGTTTAACCCCCTGATCGCCCGGCGGCTGATATCAATTAGATTTTAGCGCCAGAGAGGGTCTGCGTCGCCCCTTGCAGCGTTAGGTTAGTGCCAGTAACGCTAACACCCACGCGCAAAGCATACACCTCCCTTAGTGGTATAGTATCTGAACAGATCAATATCTGATCTGATCAGATCTATACTAGCGTCCCCAGCGGTTTAGGGTTCCCAAAAACGCAGTGTTAGTGGGATCAGCCAAGATACCTGCTAGCACCTGCGTTTAGCCCCTCCGCCCAGCCCAGCCCAGCCCAGCCCACCCAAGTGCAGTATCGATCGATCACTGTTACTTACCAAACACAACACACATAACTGCAGCGTTCGCAGAGACAGTCCTGATCCCTGCGATCGCTAACAGTTTTTTTTGAAGCGTTTGATACATTTGCTGACAGTCAGGTGAATCTTACTAGTGTACCCCTAAATTTAGAGCCCAAAATGGCAAGACGAAGGTACACTAGTAAAGAGGCCTACGAGATTCTGAGCATGACAGATAGCAAAGAGGAGGTCACGCATCTGTCAGATTCAGGCTCAGAATATCTTCCCGTAGAAGACAGTGAAGTCAGCGGCTCCACGTCAGATAGCTCTGACGACGAAGGTGAGGTCCCTGCTAAGGCCAGGCGTACCCGATCCCGATCTCACAGTAAGTGCACCAACAGCCCACTGACACCAGTACACATAGGCACACTTTTCACCCCCCAGTCACCCCCAGATCACCCCCAATACCCCCAGTCACAGTGCACCGTTTGCAGTGGTCATTTTTTTACTGATCACTGCAATCAGTGTCATTTGTGACAGTAAAAAGTTGCAGGGCAGTTAGGTTTAGGCCCCTTTAGGTCCAGGGTAGCCCCCTAACCCCCCCTAATAAAGGTTTAACCCCTTGATCGCCACCCAGGTAACCCTTTCACCCCCTAACGCCAGCGTCACTAAGCGATCGTATTTTCGATCGCTGTATTTAGTGCCGGTGGTGCCCTAGATAGCCAGTTATTTATTTTTAGTTTCGCCGCAGGTTTTTATAGCGTCAGGTACCCCCATATATTATTTTAACCCCCTGATTGCCCCTAGAGTTAACCCTTTCACCAGTGATCACCGTATAAGTTTTACTGGTGACACTGGTTAGCCAGTTAGTTATTTAGTTATTTAGGTTACCCGTCAGGTTTTTATATAGCGTCAGGTACCCCCATATATAACCTAATAAAGGTTTTAACCCCCTGATTGCCCCTAGTTAACCCTTTCACCAGTGATCACCATATAAGTTTTACGGGTGACGCTGGTTGGTTAGTTTGCTTTTTATAGCATCAGGGCACCCGCCCTATATAACCCAATAAAGGTTTAACCCCCTGATCGCCCGGCGGCTGATATCAATTAGGTTTTAGCGCCAGAGAGGGTCTGCATCGCCCCTTGCAGCGTTAGGTTAGTGCCAGTAACGCTAACACCCACGCGCAAAGCATACACCTCCCTTAGTGGTATAGTATCTGAACAGATCAATATCTGATCTGATCAGATCTATACTAGCGTCCCCAGCGGTTTAGGGTTCCCAAAAATGCAGTGTTAGTGGGATCAGCCCAGATACCTGCTAGCACCTGCGTTTAGCCCCTCCGCCCAGCCCAGCCCAGCCCACCCAAGTGCAGTATCGATCGATCACTGTTACATACCAAACACAACACACATAACTGCAGCGTTCGCAGAGACAGTCCTGATCCCTGCGATCGCTAACAGTTTTTTTTGAAGCGTTTGATACATTTGCTGACAGTCAGGTGAATCTTACTAGTGTACCCCTAAATTTAGAGCCCAAAATGGCAAGACGAAGGTACACTAGTAAAGAGGCCTACGAGATTCTGAGCATGACAGATAGCAAAGAGGAGGTCACGCATCTGTCAGATTCAGGCTCAGAATATCTTCCCGTAGAAGACAGTGAAGTCAGCGGCTCCACGTCAGATAGCTCTGACGACGAAGGTGAGGTCCCTGCTAAGGCCAGGCGTACCCGATCCCGATCTTCTGAGGTTGTTGAGAAGCAAGAACCGCAGGTCTCTCGTATCATGGAGCAGAGTAGTACTAGCGCCGCTATTCCTTCTGGTGAATTGGCAAGCACCAGCGGCCTAGTACAGCCTGGGCGTACATCCAGCACTGCAGTATCACGTGGTGACGTGGCGAGTCCCCTAAGTGCAGTTCAAGCTGGCGAGGTGGCAAGCACAAGTAGTGTCCCGCTGCCACCAAGAAGACAAAGGCAGGCCCGTCGTGCCCATAGTGCCCTTCCTGCAGAATTTGCCTATCCTGATTGGATCCCCACCACTTCTGCAGAACCCGTACTTCCCCCATTCACTGCCCAACCCAGTATTCTGGTGGAAACAGCTGATTTTATGCCAATTGATTTTTATTCGCTGTTTTTCACGGAAGATCTCTATAGATCTATTGTGGACCAGAGTAATTTATATGCTGGTCAATTCATCGCCGCTAATCCCCAGTTGCCTTCCATTGCCAAAGATTGGAAACCAATTACGGTTTCCGAATTTAAGACCTTTCTGGGCCTTTCCCTCAACATGGGCACACATAAATTCCCGTCACTGCGTGCTTATTGGTCCACGCACCCAATTGACCACATGCCCGTGTTCTCTGCCTCCATGCCCAGGAAACGATACGAGCAGATTTTGCGGTTCATGCACTTCAACGACAATGAACTTTGTCGTCCACGTGGAGACCCTGAATACGACCGGCTCTACAAAATTCGGCCCCTCATAAACCACTTCAACAAACGTTTTGCAGCCTTGTTTATTCCCGATCAAGTTGTCTGCGTTGATGAGTCCCTGATAAAATTTTCTGGCCGCTTGTCTTTCAAGCAGTACCTTCCCAGCAAGCGTGCCAGATACGGGGTCAAGCTCTATAAGTTCTGTGACAGGGCAACAGGCTATGTAAGGAGCTTTACGGTTTATGAGGGAAAAGACAGTCAGGTTGAGCCAGTCAACTGCCCGGATTACATAGGGAGCGCTAGCAAGATAGTGTGGAACTTGGTGTCACCCTTATTCGGAAAGTGGTACCACTTGTATGTGGACAAATATTACACGAGCGTGCCACTGTTTAGTCACTTGTTTGATCATCAGATTGGAGCATGTGGCACCGTGCGACCTAATCGCTGGGGCTTTCCCCAGCGGCTTGTAGATGCCCGTCTTAGGCTGGGGGACAGAGCCTGCGTGAAGTGTAATAACTTGCTCGCTATGAAGTGGAGGGACAATAAGAATGTTTTCCTTCTTACCTCCCTTCATGCAGACACGACAGTCCAAATTCGTACGGCGACTGGTGTTGTGGAGAAACCCCTCTGTGTCCACGAATATAACAAAAATATGGGAGGGGTGGACCTCAACGACCAGTTGTTGGCGCCGTATCTAATTGACCGTAAGGTGAGACGCTGGTACAAAAAAGTGTCTCTATCCTTATTCCAATTGGCTTTGCTGAACGCGCATGTGCTATACAGAGCTTCAGGCAGGACTTTATCTCTTCTAAAATTCCAGAATGAGATAGTCACAGAACTCCTGTATCCAGGCGGTTCTGCACCTCACCATCCCCTACCAAATGCAGTAAGCCGGCTGCATGAGAGGCATTATCCGTATGCCCTCCAGAGTACCCCTACCCAAGAAACCCCCCAAAAAAGATGTTGTGTCTGTAGCAAGCGTGGATTTAGGCGTGACACCCGTTGTTTTTGTCCACTCTGTCCTGACAAACCTGGTCTTTGCCTTGGTGAATGTTTTGAACGCTACCACTCAAAAGTGAAGTTTTAGCGTAGGGTACAGTATTTCACAGACTAGGACACACTTACACAGGGTCTCCCAAGATGCCATCGCATTTTGAGAGACCCGAACCAATACAGTTGTTAAAGTTACAAAAAAAAAGGTAAAGAAGAAAAAAAAACGTAAAAAACAAAACACAAAAAAAATATAAAAAAAAAAAAAAAAATTGTTGTTGTTTTATTGTTCTCTCTCTCTCTCTATTTTCTCTCTATTGTTCTGCTCTTTTTTACTGTATTCTATTCTGCAATGTTTTATCATGCTTGCTTTTCAGGTAAGTAATTTTTTGTTTTCAGGTGCGCCATTCAACTGCAGCGCGGAATTATTTATCTTGACAGCAACAGCGTTTGCTCCCATGATACATAAATACGTGACTCCAGTGCTGTAGGAGGTGATTTCACCACCACAGTTAAAAAAAAAGAGCATATATGACGAAGCATGGGGGCAGCAGGGGCGGAGGAGCGATTTTGCTCCTAATGCCGCGTACATACGGTCGAAATTCCGACGGAGGCTTGCCCGTGGAAAAGTCCGACCGTGTGTACGCGGCATAACTTTTTTGCGGGAGGATGCCCCCATGCTTCGGCATATATATATTTTAGGCACAGGTTGCGTTAAAAATTTTTTTTATTTTTTACTAGGTTTTGTTTTGGTATTTGCTTTGCAGGTATGGTATGGTAAGGTCTTACTGTTGTACTGTAATGTTACTTTGTTTTAATGTTAACCATCATTTGCTTAGCAGGTACGCCATTCAGTTGCAGCGCAGATCTATTTATCTTGACAGCAACAGCGTTTGCTCCCACGATACATAAAGCCGATGGAGGCTTGCCCGTGGAAAAGTCCGACCGTGTGTACGCGGCATAACATTTTTGCGGGAGGATGCCCCCAAGCTTCGGCATATATAAATGGTGCATGTATGCCCATCATTAGAAGTGGGTGGATGAAGGGAGGTATTCTAATGGTGGGCAAACCCACCGATCAATCTCTTTTTTTCGTTCAGCCAACAGGCTGCATGAAAAAAAAGATTACAATACATGTCCAACAAGGACCAGCAACGTACTGGTATGTTGCTGGACTTTGAATGTTTATACCAGAATGATGCCTGCAGGTTTAGGTATCATCTTGGTATCATTCTTTTCAGCCAGCGGCCGGCTTTCATGTAAAAGCAATCCTATCAGATAATTAGCCTCTAGACTGCTTTTACAAGCAGTGGGAGGGAATGTTCCCCCCCCCTGGATATAAACAGCGCCATTGGGAAATTGGGAAATCCTTTTATCACACAGATCTTGGTGTGGTCAGATGCTTTGAGGGCAGAGGAAAGATCTAGGGTCCAACCCCCCATTTTTTTCAAAAAAAGAGTACCTGTCACTACCTATTGCTATCATAGGGGAGATTTACATTCCCTGAGATAACAATAAAAATGAAAAAAAAAAATATATGGAAGGAACAGATTAAAAATAAAATAAAAAAGCAAAATAAATAATAAAAAAAAAAAAAGCACCGCTGTCCCCCCCTGCTCTTGCGCAAAGGCGAACGCAAGCGTCGGCCTAGCGTCATATGTAAACAGCAATTGCATCATGCATGTGAGGTATCACCGCGAAGGTCAGATTGAGGGCAGTAATTTTAGCAGTAGACCTCCTCTGTAAATCTAACGTGGTAACCTGTAAAGGCTTTTAAATGCTTTTAAAAATGAATGTAGTTTGTCGCCGCTGCGCGTTTGTGCGCAATTTTAAAGCATGTCGTGTTTGGTATCCATGTACTCGGCCTAAGATCATCTTTTTTATTTCATCAAACATTTGGGCAATATAGTGTTTTTTAGTGCATTAAAAATAAAAAAAGTGTGTTTTTTCCCCAAAAAATGCGTTTGAAAAATCGCTGCGCAAATACTGTGTGCAAAAAAAAATGCAACACCCACTATTTTAATCTGTAGGGCCTTTGCTTTAAAAAAATATATAATGTTTGGGGGTTCAACATAATTTTCTTGCAAAAAAAAAAATGTTTTCATGTAAACAAAAATTGTCAGAAAGGGCTTTGTCTTCAAGTGGTTAGAAGAGTGGATGATGTGTGACATAAGCTTCCTAATGTTGTGCATAAAATGCCAGGACAGTTCAAAACCCCCCCCAAATGACCCCATTTTAGAAAGTAGACACCTAAAGCTATTTGCTGAAAGGCATGTTGAGCCCATTGAATATTTTTTTTTTTTGTCCCAAGTGATTGAATAATGACAAAAAGAAAAAAAAATGTACAATAAGTTGTCACTAAATTATATATTGCTCAAACATGCCATGGTTATATGTGGAATTGCACCCCAAAATACATTCTGTTTCTTCTCCTGAGTACGGGGATACCACATGTGTGAGACATTTTGGGAGCCTAGCCGCGTACAGGACCCCGAAAACCAAGCACCGCCTTCAGGATTTCTATGGGTGTAAATTTTTGATTTCACTCCTCACTGCCTATCACAGTTTCGGAGGCCATGGAATGCCCAGATGGCACAAACCCCCCCAAATGACCCCATTTTGGAAAGTAGACACCCCAAGCTATTTGCCGAGAGGTATGTTGAGTATTTTGCAGATCTCGCTTTTTGTCACAAAGTTTTGAAAAAAGAAAAAAAAATGTCTTTCTTCATTTTCAAAAACAAATGAGAGCTGTAAAATACTCACCATGCCTCTCAGCAAATAGCTTGGGGTGTCTACTTTCCAAAATGGGGTCATTTGTGGGGGTTTTGTGCTATCTTGGCATTTTATGGCCTTCAAAACTGTGATAGGTAGTGAGGAGTGAAATCAAAAATTTGTGCCCTTAGAAATCCTGAAGGTGGTGCTTGGTTTTCGGGGCCCCGTACACGGCTAGGTTCTCAAAAAGTCTCACACCCGTACTCAGGAGAAACAGAAAAATTTATTTTGGGGTGTAATTCCACATATAACCATGGCATGTTTGAGCAATATATCATTTAGTGACAACTTTTTGTACATTTTTTTTTCTTTTTGTCATTATTCAATCACTTGGGACAAAAAAAAATATTCAATGGGCTCAACATGCCTCTCAGCAATTTCCTTGGGGTGTCTACTTTCCAAAATAGGGTCATTTTGGGGGGTTTTGTGCTATCTTGGCATTTTATGGCCGTCAAAACTGTGATAGGTAGTGATAGGTAGTGAGGAGTGAAATCAAAAATTTATGCCCTTAGAAAGGCGGTGCTTGGTTTTTGGGGTCCCGTACGCGGCTAGGCTCCCAAAAAGTCCCACACATGTGGTATCCCCGTACTCAGGAGAAGCAGAAGAATGTATTTTGGGGTGTAATTTCACATATGCCCATGTCATGTGTGAGCAATATATCATTTAGTGACAACTTTGTGCAAAAAAAAAGTTTGTCATATTCCTGCAAATTGTGGCAAAATATAAAATATTCCATGGACTGAACATGCCTCTCAGTAAATAGCTTGGGGTGTCTACTTTCCAAAATGGGGTCATTTGGGGGGGTTTTGTGCTATTTTGGCATTTTATGGCCTTCGAAACTGTGATAGGTAGTGAGGAGTGAAATCAAAAATTTGCGCCCTTAGAAATCCTGAAGGCGGTGCTTGGTTTCCGGGGTCCCGTACGTGGCTAGGCTCCTAAAAAGTCCCACACATGTGGTATCCCCATACTCAGGAGAAGCAGCAGAATGTATTTTGGGGTGCAATTCCACATATAACCATGGCATGTGTGAGCAATATATCATTTATTGACAACTTCTTGTACATTTTTTTTTTGTCATTATTCAATCATTTGGGACAAAAAAAAAATATTCAATGGGCTCAACATGCCTCTCAGCAAATAGCTTGGGGTGTCTACTTTCCAAAATGGGGTCATTTGGGGGGGTTTTGTGCCATCTTGTCATTTTATGGCCTTCAAAACTGTGATAGGTAGTGAGGAGTGAAATCAAACATTTACGCCCTTAGAAATCCTGAAGGCGGTGCTTGGTTTTTGGGGCCCCGTACGCGGCTAGACTCTCAAAAAGTCCCACACATGTGGTAGGTATCCCCGTACTCAGGAGAAGCAGCAGAATGTATTTTGGGGTGCAATTCCACATATAACCATGGCATGTGTGAGCAATATATCATTTAGTGACAACTTCTTGTACATTTTTTTTTTTGTCATTATTCAATCATTTGGGACAAAAGAAAAATATTCAATGGGCTCAACATGCCTCTCAGCAAATAGCTTGGGGTGTCTACTTTCCAAAATGGGGTCATATGGGGGGGTTTTGTGCCATCTTGGCATTTTATGGCCTTCAAAACTGTGATAGGTAGTGATAGGTAGTGAGGAGTGAAATCAAAAATTTATGCCCTTAGAAATCTTGAAGGCGGTGCTTGGTTTTTGGGGTCCCGTACGCGGCTAGGCTCCCAAAAAGTCCCACACATGTGGTATCCCCGTACTCAGAAGAAGCAGAAGAATGTATTTTGGGGTGTAATTTCACATATGCCCATGGCATGTGTGAGCAATATATCATTTAGTGACAACTTTGTGCAAAAAAAAAAGTTTGTCATATTCCTGCAAATCGTGGCAAAATATAAAATATTCCATGGACTGAACATGCCTCTCAGTAAATAGCTTGGGGTGTCTACTTTCCAAAATGGGGTAATTTGGGGGGGTTTTGTGCTATTTTGGCATTTTATGGCCTTCGAAACTGTGATAGGTAGTGAGGAGTGAAATCAAAAATTTGCGCCCTTAGAAATCCTGAAGGCGGTGCTTGGTTTCCGGGGTCCCGTACGTGGCTAGGCTCCTAAAAAGTCCCACACATGTGGTATCCCCATACTCAGGAGAAGCAGCAGAATGTATTTTGGGGTGCAATTCCACATATAACCATGGCATGTGTGAGCAATATATAATTTGGTGACAACTTTTTGTAATGTTTTTTTTTTTTCTGTCATTCAATCACTTGGGACAAAAAAAAAATATTCAATGGGCTCAACATGCCTCTCAGCAATTTCCTTGGGGTGTCTACTTTCCAAAATGGGGTCATTTGGGGGGGTTTTGTACTGCCCTGCCATTTTAGCACCTCAAGAAATGAGATAGGCAGTCATAAATTTAAAGCTGTGTAAATTCCAGAAAATGTACCCTAGTTTGTAAACGCTATAACTTTTGCGCAAACCAATAAATATACGCTTATTGATATTTTTTTTACTAAAGACATGTGGCTGAATACATTTTGGCCTAAATGTATGACTAAAATTGAGTTTATTCGATTTTTCTTATAACAAAAATTAGAAAATATCATTTTTTTTTTAAATTGTCGGTCTTTTTCCGTTTATATCGCAAGAAATAAAAATCGCAGAGGCAATCAAATACCATTAAAAGAAAGCTCTATTTGTGGGAAGAAAAGGACGCAAATTTCGTTTGGGTACAACATTGCATGTCCGCACAATTTCCAGTTAAAGCAGCGCAGTGCAAAATTCTGAAAACACCTCTGGTCCTTTAGCTACAAAATGGTCCGGGGCTTAAGTGGTTAAGGGGAACTCCACCCCAAATAAAAAAAAATGGCGTGGAGTTCCCCCCAAAAATCCAGACCAGACCCTTTATCCGAGCACACAACCTGGCAGTCCGCAGGAAAAGAGGGGGAGACGAGAGAGCGCCCCCCTCCTAAACCGTACCAGGCTACATGCCCTCAGCATGGGAAGGATGTCCCCATGTTGATGGGGATAAGGGCCTCATCCCCACAACCCTTGCCTGGTGGTTGTGGGGGTCTGCGGGCAGGGGGCTTATCGGAATCTGAAAGACCTCTTTAACAAAGGGGACCCCCAGATCCCGGCCCCCCCATGTGAATTGGTAATGGGGTACATTGTACCCCTACCATTTCACAAAGAAAGTGTAAAAAAATTGAAAAAAAAAATACACAGACACCGTTGGGAAAGTCCTTTATTAAAAATAAAAGAATTTAAAAAAACATTCCAGCGAAGAAATCCAGTGTCCCACGGCGATCCGATGTCCAGCGCTGTCCACACGAAACTTCATTGGCTGAGCCTGAGCGGACCTGATGGGGAACTTCCTCCGCAGTGTAATAAATTAATAGACCCGCCCCTTCTAAAGTTCCCCATCAGGTCCGCTCAGCCAATGATGTAGGTGTAAGGCTGAGGACCTGATGCGGAACGTGAGAAGGGGCGGGTCTATTCATTTATTATATTGCGGAGGAAGTTCCCCATCAGAAAATTCCTGTAGTCCTCAGGATTATTCTCCTGGATCTCCCGCAACAAAGGCATGTGACAGAATTGGTCCCGCTGGAGCACCAATTCTTGGTCCATGAACTCCTCCTCATCCTGTTCATGGACTGGAGTTGGGATAAAGCAAGAACCCCAACACCAACCTCAGCACGAACTCTAAGATGAGTATGTAGCCGCAACATGGCTAGAAAACGGTCGGCTGGTCAGAACGAACTAAAAGAACGCACTGAAGAACAGCAAGGCCTATGAAGAATGACCTGAAAAACAGTAACGAGAGGACAAGAACGCACTGAATAAACAGATACGAACAGACTACAAGCACTGAAAGACAGATACGAACCCACAAGCACAAACTGAACTCCAGAAAACGATCTTAAAAGCACGAAGACTGAAAAGCGCGAATCGTCTCTCACCAAACTTTTACTAACACGCGGTAACACGAAATTAGCAAAAACTGCCCAAAGGGTGGCGCCATTCGAACGGAACTTCCTCTTTATAGTGCCGTCGTACATGTTGTTGTACGTGTTGTACCTCACGGCGCTTTGATCAAGCATTTTTTTCCTTAAGGTGTGGCTTGAGAGGAAACACGAAAAATCACGTAGAGAAAAACTTTGTTTTTTTCCATGACATGAATAACGGTCGTGTGTACGCGGCATTACTTTACTGAGGCGTACCATGCCACGAACAACACAACAAAATCCAAAGGCGTATCTATTCTGGTAAGCAAAAATGCTTCCTTCGAAATCACGGATAAGCTTTTGGACCCTGAAGGAAGATTTGTCTTCCTGAAAGGGAAATGTTGTGGCATACCCCTCACTTTAGCTAATGTGTACTTCCCCAACACCTCCCACCTCACATTTTGCCAAAATATGTTATCTCAGCTAAAAGGATTTAGTACAGGCTGTGTAATCCTGGGAGGAGACTTTAACATCCCATTAAACCCTCTGGTAGACACCTCCTCTGGTAAATCCTACATCACCTACAAGATTCTTAAAAAAATCAAAACCCTCTTGAGCTCTTTGCAACTGATAGACTCATGGTGTCTCCTACATCCAGAGGACAAAGATTACACTTTTCACTTCATTCCTCATAACCGTTATTAAAGAATAGATTAAATTCTCACATCCCAAAGAGACCTACATCTGATCACTGAAGCCAGTATAGGGATTCAATCCATATCTAACCACGCCCCTGTCTCCCTCTCCTTAAATTTGACCAGACCCCCGCCCAAACCTAATACCTCGAGATTGAACCCTTTGCTTCTGACAGATCCACAACTACTCCCGGGAATCTCCATGGCCATTAAAGATTTCTTTGCACATAACATCAGATATAGACCCCATGATGATTTGGGAGGTCCACAAATGCACCATAAGGGGGGAATTAATCAAATTAGGAACACACTGTAAAAGAGAAAGGGAGAAGACCATCAGACAGCTCACAAACAAAATACATAGTCTTGAAGTGAAACACAAAAAATCCCTGTCTGAACGCTCTGCGTGTTCTCTATTAGATACTAGGAAAGCTCTTCAGCAACTTTTAGACTCCAAGACCAAAAGATTTCTGTATTTTAGAAAAAAGATCTACTACGTACACGGAGACAAATCAGGCAAATTCCTAGCCAAAGCATTGAAAGACGCCAAAGCAACCAGAATATATTAAGTATTAGGAACAAAACAGGAGCAGTTGACTTCACCACGGATAAAATAACCAAACACTTCCATGAGTATTACTCTAGCCTTTACAATTTACCTACTCCAGGGAACCCCCCTCGCACGCTAAAAAACAGACATCAAGTAATTCAGGATTACTTGAAAGACTCCAAACTACCTACTTTACCAGAAGAGATAGCCCGACAATTAGATACCCCCATTGAAAAGACAGAACTCCAACAGGTCATTAAAGACCTAAATGCAGGGAAAAGCCCAGGCCCAGACGGATTTACCTCCATATATTATAAGACTTTTAATGAACTCCTTGATCCTCTGCAAAAAGCATTGAACTCCCTGTCATCCCCTACAGATCTACCGCCTACATTTCTTTCCGCACACATAACTGTTATACCAAAACCAAACAAAGATCCTCTACAATGCGCCAGCTATAGACCAATCTCTCTCCTTAACATTGACATCAAGCTCTTGGCAAAACTAATTGCCAACAGGCTTAGACCACTATTGCACGATATCATTGGACCTGACCAGGCTTGCTTTATGCCGGCCAGTGAGTCCAAAGATAATGTTACGAAAGCACTTAACCTAATTTATGCTGCACGTACACGAAAGATCGAGAGCCTTCTCCTGTCCACTGACGCGGAGAAGGCCTTCGATCGAGTAGCGTGGGACTACATGCTGGAAACATGTCAGTTTCTTGGTCTAGGCTCACGCGTGATGACATGGATCACATCTCTCTATAAAAACCCATCAGCTCAAATCAAGATATCATATTAGCAACGGAACACGACAGGGATGCCCCCTTTCACCCCTCCTTTTTATCCTATCCCTAGAGCCGTTCATCAGAAGGGTTTTGGCGGAGAGGGCGATACAAGGGTTTACGATAGTAGGCCGGGAGTTCAAGATCGCTGCTCATGCAGATGATCTGCTCTTTTTCTTAACCAATCCTCACATTTCTTTACCATCACTAATGCAAGAATTATCCCTATTTGGCTATATATCTAACCTTAAAATACATTTTTCAAAATCAGAAGCCATGAATATTAATGTACCCACAGACTTGCTTGAGAAAAGTAAACCTAACTGCCCCTTTAAATGGGAGCCACCCGCCCTTAAATACCTCGGAATTTGGCTGACACCTAACATTTCTCAAATCTACGACCGTAACTTCCCGCCAATTCTCAAAATTGGCAAAGATCTTCAGAATTGGCACACCCGTAATTTCTCCTGGTTTGGCAGGGCTGCCATTTGCAAAATGACCATCTTGCCAAAACTCCTCTACTTGTTCCGTAATTTACCAGTAAGAGTCTTTTCAAAGCCATCTCTTCAATCAAATTAAAATTTATTTGGGCACACAAATCCCCCAGAATTAAATCCAAACTATTAGCTCTGTCCAAGCTTAAAGGAGGAATGGGCATACCTGATTTTAAAAACTATTATTATGCGGCCCACATCACCAGAATCGTCGATTGGCATTGTCACCGTAAACTTAAAGATTGGATACAGGTGGAGGATGATATGAGCCCCATACCCCTAGAATTCTCGCAATGGATCCCGTGGTCCAGCTATCCCACGCCTCTAAAAGCACACCCTTTAATAGGCACCACATTGGGAATTTCCATAAACTGACTAAACAGACTGACCTCTCTACCTCACTGAGTCCACTATCACCCTTATTTAACAACCCTGACTTTCTACCGGGAATGGGGAACCATCTCTTGTGTCCCCTAAAATCTGCCAATCCATTACTTGCCAGAGACTGCTTTCACAACAAAATTTTCAAAGACTTCAGACAACTTAAACTAGACAATAACACACCTAAATTACCACTTTGGACATACTTTCAGATAAGGAGCAATTTGAATCACCCCTCCAGGAGGAATTACTTTAGCAGGAGACCCAGAGAATTGGAGTCAGTGTGCCTGGTAGGTGAACACCTCCAAAAAGCTACCTCAATTTCATATGCCTGGATACGAGATCAGCCGGTCCGTGGAGATGACAGATTCAGAGAGAGATGGTCGCAGGCCCTAGATAGGCCAATTTCTGATAAACAATTGAAGAGAGCTTGTATTTTTGCCCACAAATGTTCCCTTAGCTCCAGAACACAAGAAACAGCCTACAAATTACTAACCCACTGGTATGCTACACCTGTGAAACTACACACTTGGTTCCCACAGACACCCGAAACATGCTGGAGATGTGGAGGGGAAAGAGGTACTCTCTTCCACATCTGGTGGCAATGCCCTCTGATTAATCCTTACTGGAAAGCAGTTTGTGAGGCGATACTTGCAATCACGGAAACCAAGATAGAAACTAGATGAGGCTTGCTGCCTGCTGCATATTACAGATGTGCCTTACTAGAGATATAAAAACTCACTGTCCAAACACCTTTTAAACACGGCTAAAGCACTCATACCACTTTTCTGGAAATCCTCTAGAATTCCCTCAATCCGAGACTGGCTGTTCAGAGTTGCCGAGATTTGTAACA
This sequence comes from Rana muscosa, assembly GCA_029206835.1. Classification (NCBI taxonomy): domain Eukaryota; kingdom Metazoa; phylum Chordata; class Amphibia; order Anura; family Ranidae; genus Rana; species Rana muscosa. The sequence goes on from CM055121.1 coordinate 85,675,543, forward strand.
TGGAAGAGACGGTGGCCCAGTCCACAGATAACAATTACAGGTTCTTTGCAACCTGGTCCCCTTGGTTCCAATTTAAAACAACCCAAGCCTGATGACATAATGGCAGTAGACTGGACCACCTAATCATCCCTTCCTAGGCCTGAGCAGATTAGATCTCCCCTGGCTTGGATAATGACCCCTCGCCCTATGGTGCTAGAGGTGATAATGTATAATGTTTCTCAAATACATGTACAACCTGATATCTACAAGGATATAGTTCCCTATATTTCTATCTTACCCCCCATATCATTTTCTTCTCCTCCCCTCCTGTTTTATTTACTACTACTTCTAATTTTTGTTCCTATATCTACAAATAATCTTTTTCACTACTTGATCAATGCAGCATACAGTACTATGCTAATTACCATCTCAGGAACTACATTTGTTCTCCGTCAATGTTTTTCTTTTTTGACGAAGCAGTTCATATTGTTTGTGTATTACCCAGCTGATACTGTACTGAATGTTAATAGGGAGCTGTGACTCCCCATTCAAATTCTTTTTTACATTTTCTCAATAAACTGGATGTTACAAAAAAATAAAATTCCAACAAGGACATAGCATATATTTACAGATACGTATATGGATGATATATATTATACATGCATTGTAGTTGATATCTAGGCACACCAGTAATCTACTAATAGATATAAATGGAAATGATTGAATGGGGGGTTGGAAATATATTGCAAGGAACATCCATAAAAAGTTGATGAGTATATACACTTATCGGTAGATATTGTCTCTATGCATTTCGGGCCTTTGGGGCTACTCATCAGGAGCAAGACCGAAGTGATAATCTAGAGATAAAAAGGACAAATAAGTTCCAGTAACCTACTAAATCTATGAAAAATAAGTGGGCAAACATAGAGTGGGAGAAATTCCCCCACCCATATGCTTGACTCACAGAACTTACAAATGCATCTGCATGGAGGTGGTGTGCCCATGTGAGTCCCAGACCAGCCAGGGGACGTCACGTCCGGGAGCTGAAGGGGCGCAGCAGGGTGGAAACGGCCCACACAAACAAAACACCAAGAGAGTAGAGGTGTATAGATCAAGGTTGTATTGGACTGAATGTGGGGACCCAAATTGGGGGGGCCTCTGTGAATAAAATAAAAAACAAAACAAAACCACTGTAACACTATGAAAAATATATATATATGTATGTGTGAAAATTTGTGTAAATGAATGTGTGGAGTGAAAGAACATGATGTGGACAGCAGTGGGAAGGAGAAAAAGAAAAAAAAGAAAAAAGAAAGAGCTAAGAAAAAAGGAGCCAAAAAGGTGGGAATGGAATGAGAAAGCCAATTACTGTGTGGGTAGTGAGGGGAGAAAAAAACGATACCTGTTGCAGAGTGAGGAGGGCAAATTGTGCATGGTGCACAATGTTCCACGATCAAGGGTGATGTGTGTGTTCCTAAGTGCAAGGTCCTACAAGGAGAGAAGCTCATATGGGGAGCGCCGCCACAGCGCCGCCCCCAACGTCACGCTGACGCATGCAACAGGGGGAGGTGGGAGGGGAGGCGCCATCAACCAGGCCGTCAGAACACCCGGCGAGATGTGCCCACCCAATCCATCCCCCATGCGCGCCAGCTGGTAGAACGCTCTGTTGGCAGTGCAGCACCACAGGGACACTGCACGCCGGCGTGCTAAGCGTGACATCGACGCACAGTGACAGAACCCCTGCCCACCCCAGGCCAAAGGGCGAATGGAGCGGGGAAGTCCGCAGTGTGCGTCGCAGCTCCCGGGAGTGACAATGAAGGCAAGATTCAGCGAAAAACATGCACAAAACCACCAGTAACCTACTAAATCTATGAAAAAATATAACCCCCTTCCCCCTCTTTTTGTCATTTAACTAGGGATGGAGGCACACGGCCTCACTAATATACAATATAGTCTATTAATTTTCCATACATGGCTGCTTTACAGTTGACAGGTTCTATAGCTCTCTTATATATAGGTTTTGACCAATAGTTTCTGAATAGAATAAGTAAAATATATGGGAGGCGTTTTCCAATAACCTATTCCCCCTTCTTCTCATTTCTTCTGCTCTGGGGAAAATTCATGCAACTGCACTTGCAAAGTGTACAGTCAGTGCCTTTAGTAAATCAACCCCAATGTCTCCTATTTGCTTTGTTTTGGTCTGTTAACTATACGATTATAAAGCCATGTTATACAGTACATGTTTGAGAATTGCAAAAAAATAACTTGTTGATCCTGCCAGACGTTGTGTGAGCTTATAACTTCATGTCCTCCCTGTTTGTGAAACACTCTTATCAGTTGGCATTGATTCCAGCTCTCTCGAAAACTCAGAAAAAAACTCAGAGATGATATGCAGCCAATGGGTGACAATGTTGCTCATCTATAGATACTGTACACTCAGTAAATGTTGTCATCCTAGGTCAGAAAAATAATGCTACCACCAAAATTAAGGACTGGTAAGCTGTAAGATATAACATGTTTGTTATTGGCTTTAACCTACAAAATGTGACACCTGGGAAAGCAGCAAATCTTTCTATACACATCCAAGTGATCTTGCTGAGCTTTTTTCTTCATGTCATATGTCATATTCAGTAATTTTAACATTTTGCTGTCAGGGAATATGTTGGTAGAATTACTATTTTGACATTTATTGTGAACCCCCAAGATTCTATTATGAACACCAAGCTGGATATGATGGTTGCTCTATAAACTATAAAGTATTGATTTTTCTATAGTTTTTTTTATTTTTGGTGGTGGAGTTCAATTAAGGTAGTGAAATGGCTAGAATTCATAAATGCAAAAATTGCTGGGGTCTGCCTATCTGTTCGTCCATCCTGCCAGAAGTTGTGTGAGCTTATAACTTCATGTCCTCCCTGTTTGTGTAGCACACAAACGTCCCTGTTTGTGCAGCACGGACAGATCGTCCATCCATCCGTCCTCTCTGACATTTAGCAATCATTTTGTTCATCTAACTCATTGTGATTAGGATATTAAGAAAAATTCTGTACATAATACATCATGCAGAGTGACTTATTGGGCTATTAATCGATTATTATTTTTCTGTAGCTGAAACAGCTGCAGGTATTACTTTTAAAATGCAATTTCTAAAAGCTTACTGCTAATGTACTGTGCTTAAATTGCCTTCCCAGGATACAGTTAGAAAATCAAATACAGACTTTAGGAACAAAAAGAAACTCAAAGTACTTACAGAACTTTACATGGTGTGGTATTGTTGAATGTAAATTGATATTTGCTCAGTCAGGGTACATGATAGGCATTAGGCCCTGATCCCTGGGGATATTTGCCCCAAGACTGCTGCCCTGTCAGTGTCTACAGAATTCAACACTGGCATCACTGAGCACATCAGAACCAGAGGTGACGCACAGAGAACCACTAATTTCTTAGATCTGTATCCACTGGCATCAGAAAGTTACAGAGTTTCCACTGACTGTCATTGTAAGCTGTATTTTGACCCCTGACCACAAAAGCAAAGGGGCATTAACAATTGACCATCAATGTAAGCCTACACATAACGGGCCACTAACTCAATAGGACACCTAACCATGGATCATCAATGTCAGGGGTCCCATATACAATGTCAGGGACACGTCATCACTAACCACCGATATAGGAGGACACTCATGACATTAGATATAAAAAGTGTTATGATGTCACAGATATTAATAAAATGGGGAGGAGAAAAATGGATGGGACTTTATATGAAGAAAGTGGGGCCGTTCGGTCCCCTCCTCCATCCCGGTTTCGTAAATGACAAAGAGAGAAAGAACAGAAGGCGGGACTTTGTATGAAGCACACGGGCACAATATAGGATTTAGATGGGGGATAGTTTTTAATGGTTAGAATAGTGGTGTAGGCTACATTATCGTTACATATCTGAGCTTTATGCTTTTTGCTATAAATCAGAAAATTCAATACACCATATAAAACCAGCTATCACATAATACAAATATGTTCCAACAAAGAATCAGCATACATAATGGCTAATAATATGGGTTGGTTAAGATGTAATAAAAGACACAGTACAATTGATGCCCATAATAAACTTTAGATCATATTTAAATGTTGATCAAATATGGGGGGAATAAAAATTCATAGTAGGAATGTCCATGGTGGCTTTTACATGAATAGACTTCTCGGAAGTTGTAAGCTCTACGCGTTTCGGGGCCTTATAGTCCCTCTTCAGGAGCAGAACCCCCATATTTGATCAACATTTAAATATGATCTAAAGTTTATTATGGGCATCAATTGTACTGTGTCTTTTATTACATCTTAACCAACCCATATTATTAGCCATTATGTATGCTGATTCTTTGTTGGAACATATTTGTATTATGTGATAGCTGGTTTTATATGGTGTATTGAATTTTCTGATTTATAGCAAAAAGCATAAAGCTTGTCATGTCACAGATATCTTTTTGATTTAATGATATTACAGATAATTTTTTAATTCAGTAGTGCACTCAGTAAACAGGTGTTATATACCCTGATAGTGAGCCTGACGTGAAGAGGAAGGCCTCTTGTACAGCTCCGGCTTGGAGGCCACTGGTAGCGGGACCGCAGCCACGGGAACACAGTACCTGCGATCAGTCCAGTAGTCTGCGTTTATGGACTTTTCGTGGCAGCCATGCATTGTGTGGACTGCGCTGATTCTGAAAAGCCTAATCCTGACCCAGCCATCAGAACGGGCTGGTCCAGTAAAGCTATGACCACTTCAGAAAGCAGAACTTCTCTTCCCAGCAAGACATCTTTCATCTAAATATAGTAGTAATCAGAAACATTACCATTGTATTTGTCTGTGAGAGTGTATTCAATGACACAGCCTTGAAGGATTTTTGGCATTCTCCCACCAACAGTATAAAATAATATTGCCCAAATGGTAATGTTAAAGCTGGAATTGCAGTCTGACCACTGATTGCAAGAAGATTGGTGTCCAATTGTAAGCTAACAGATCTTCCAGACAGGGAACTACTTGTATGTATGGCTGCCAGACCAGGCAGCTGACAAACTGTAAGTGGTGGCAAGCTAAACTGTGAGTCTGGTGTGTGGCAGTGGGAAAAGTGATAAAGCAAGGATTTTAGCTCACAGGATAGCTTGAGGAATCCCAAAAGTGTAAAGGTATAAAAAATAATACTGCACATATGACAAAATTCTAAAAATAATGGTGTGAAACAAAGCAGCACCACAAATGTGAGATATTATCATAATAAACAATAAATGGATTCAAAAAGTGTTGCACTAGAAAAATCAACATGGTGATAGTGCTGTCTAATCTGTCCCTTTCTATGTTGTAAAAAACCTGGTTAATCCTGCCTGTTCCTGTGTCCCCCCTAGGTGAACTGACCACAGTAATCATGGCTGCTTATTCATCCTACTGTGGTCAGTTTATGTGCCGCCATCATCCTGCTGTGTTGGAGTCTCTCCTCTCTCCCCCCTCTCCCCCTCCCCCTCTGCCTGCCAGCTCCTAGTCTGTGAGCGATCTCCTCCCCGCCCCTCCCCTCCTGCCGCTATTAGTAGCTGACAGTAAAGTCAGAGAGTAGGATTATTGCCAGCCCCTTTGTTCTAACAAGGTATACTACACAGTGTAAATGTTTTTTTGTTTTTTTTTAAATAATGCAGCTAAATACATTATTTTAGATCACCACTGTGCTGTCACATGACTTCCCGTGGCTCTCCTCTCCTAAGCTAAATCATTAGATTGGGGGAGGAGAGCGACGGGATTCATGTGACTGCACAGAGGCAATCTGAAATAAGGTAAAGGTATTTAGCGGCATCATTTAAAGAAAAACATTTGCACTGTGTAGTATACCTTAGATTAGATGGCTGTGACAGACCCAGCTGGGACAGAGGCTTTTAGATGTGACTACGGGCAAGCCTCCTACCCACTGATTATGAACCATAAAGCAGACCAGGGATTTTGTCTGCTTCTTCCGGTCAGATCAAGGTAAGAGCTCAGTTCAGCCTCTGATCCCATGGAGAGAGCAAATCATTCTCTAATGATGGACAACAACCTCATGAACCCTTGGATAAATTCTCTGAATTATTATTTATTATTATTATTATTATTCACGATTTATATAGCGCCAACAGTTTACACAGCGCTTTACAATGTAGAGGGAGGACAGCACAATTACAGTACAATTCAATACAGAAGGTACAGGAGGGCCCAGTTCGTAGAGCTTACATTCTAAAGGGAGGGGGTGGTGATACAAAAGGTAATAGCTGCAGAGTGATTTGATGGGGGTGGCTCAGGGACAGTTGTTAGGTGGGTGTGGGATAGGCTCTGAATAAATACAAATAAAGCTTCCCTTCTGGAGTGGATGGAAAGGTGTACTATAATATTAATATTTTACAAGTTAATGGTCAGATGAAATATGGTGGCCCTTCTGTATACTGAGTTGGAGAAGCCTCTCCACTTGGGATAGAAATGTTTATTAACAATATCGCTTAAGAAAGTTACAAAGATAATACAATTCCACTTTTTCAGGCTGCTGGAACATTGTACGAGTTTTTGTCTCATAGGCTGTTGTAGACTGGTGCCGGACAGTCTGAGGTGGGGTGGGATCCCTGAATAATCAAAGTATTGTCTGGGTGGGCAGTGACCTGAGTCACCTAGGCTTGTCTGGGTGACTCATTTTTAAGTAGCTTACTGTTTAATTACCTTACTGTTTATGTTTATGTTGGCTGTTCCTTAACTATGTTAATTATCTTACTTTTTACAGTTTGCATAATGTGATCAAGCTCTTACCTGATTTTGTGTGGTATATATTCTATGCGAGTTTACAATAAAGTCAGTTCCAGTTTGCACCTAAGCTAGTGTCTAGTAAGAGAAAGGGAGCCGCTCAGGTGTGGGAATCCTTCAAATCACCTCCTCCCAGCAGACAAAGGTGCAAGCAATGCTATTGACAGCAAACAGGAATGAAAAAGTCTTCTGGACTGCAGCAATCAAAAATAAAAGCCTTTATTTTAAAATAAGGAATCCAAAATACACACTATACAACAGTACACAGGTCAAAAAAATTGGCTGACATGTTTCGCACTGTGCTAGTGCTTATTCATAGCTGCTATGAATAAGCACTAGCACAGTGCGAAACATGTCAGCCAATTTTTTTGACCTGTGTACCGTTGTATAGTGTGTATTTTGGATTCCTTATTTTAAAATAAAGGCTTTTATTTTTGAGTGCTGAAGTCCAGAAGACTTTTTCGTTCCTGTCTAGTGTTGTCTAGTCCTTTGGTGCAATATTCAGCTATAATATCTGGTTCCTGGTTCCAGACTGTATATTGATGGAAGCACCCAAGAGGGATGCCAATCGGTCCGTCACAGTGGCCTTTTTTTCTCTCTATTTTCACTTGGAAATCCTGTGAATAACTTTAGTTCAATAGCCCATATACAGCCAACAATAACCAATAGTGGATGTCAACCCCAATTCATGTACAACATGGTCCACAAAGGGAAGGGGAAATAGTGAGGAGCACCATTGCTTTGTGACACCCAGATATTTTAAAGAGTCATACACAGTAATGAAAGTATAAAACAAACATTTATTGAAAAGGCTAAAATGTCACCTCTATCAGAGTAGACGGCAACACTGAGCATTAAAAATACAAATAACAACGCGCATGCGCGGAGCTCCGGAAGATGGACGCTTAGTCACGGAGCTCCGTCCAGCTCTGGCAATCCAGCGCTCCCACTAACGAGCGGCTTCGCCCGACACCTCTCCGCTCCAGTGCCTGATGGTGTGGACTTTCGTTCCATGCCAGTGGGGACAGCCCGGTGCGACCTGACGGCTCAGTTCGGCACAGACACAGGGGTAGCTGAGAGACCTAATATGGCGGCGGAGCGGCCGTCTCATGAGGCAGCTCATTCAGAGATCCCTGCACTTTCATCCTGGCGAGACTCACAGTTGGTAGAGGTATGCAGGGGAACTCACTCCACTACACCTCTCAGGGGGCCCACATCTCCAGCATCCACTGAGTCACTACTTAATCAGACATTAGATGAGTTCTTAATGTCCCCCATGGATGCAGCTTCACCAAGGCCTAATGACCCCCTGCATGGCATGGGGCAGATCCCCCCACAGTCACAGACACTGAATAGGGGATTTATCTTTACCAAATTCGCAGACATACTAGACAGGGGCTTGTCCCAGACAGCGACCAAAATCACATCTGACATTAAAATTGATCTCCAATCCCTGGGTTCCCGAATTGAAACCATGGAAACCAAAATGGACGCCATCATAGCCCTTGCTAACCAGAACACGGACCGCATCCAAGACCTGCACAACCAGCTGGAAGTTGCCAATGCCAAAATCAACGACCTAGAGAATCGGTCTAGAAGGTACAATTTCAGAGTCAGAGGTCTACCCGAAACCATCAGGGATGTCCTAGATGCAATCAGTTCCCTCATCAAGGATCTTATTCCGGATATTCGACCTCACTGGCTGGAACTAGACCGAGCCCACAGGGCCCTGGGTAATATGCGCAAAGATGGGCTTCCTCGTGACATAGTAGTTAAGCCACACTTCTATGTGGTGAAAGAAGAAATAATGAAGAGAACCCGCTCCATCCCACAACTGCAGCTTATGGGACATCCCATCCAGATTTTTGCTGACATCTCCCCCGCAGCAATTCAGAGGAGACGGGCTCTCCAACCCCTATTGACAGCGCTGACACAGAAGAATAAAGGAGAGAACCTTCTACAGAAGTTGAGCGGAGCGGTACTCATGCGCCTCCTCCTGCCCTCGGAGACACGGATAAGCCCCTCTCCTGGTTAGGATTTCCCCTCTTATTAGAGAGGAAACTTTTTTTTGTGATTTAGGGTATGGTGGGTATATCCCACCCATATCCTTTGGGTTCTACTACGTTCTTCTTCCTTTCTCTCTTCCACCTGGATCTTTCCTTCCGTACTGACTCTCCCTTTTTTCTAGTGACCGGTATGATCTCGCACCTCACCTGGATCTCTATGGACAACAGAGTGAACTGGCTCATTCTACCAATCCCTAGAACTCGCACCAAGTTGAGGGTAAGTGACTGGGTCTCATTGGCATTTTCTTCTGGGCTGCTCCATGGCTGATCTCACCACACCACACCCTTCCTTACGCATTGCATCACACAATGTTCAAGGAATGAACTCACCTGTGAAACGCAGGAACATTTTCCAGTATTACCACAGTCAAAAAATAGATTTTCTATTTCTCCAAGAAACACACTTTCCTCGCACCTACGCCCCCTCGTACATTCACCCCAAATTCCCCAAATTCCATCTTGCTAGTGCAGAAACTAAAACAAAAGGGGTTGCTAGATTTTTTCCCCGTAATTGCAAATTCTCGCTTATCTCTGAATTTAAGAACCTGGAGGGTAGATTTTTGCTTGTTAAGGGTCTCCTTGACAATCAACTCTACTCTTTGGTTTCATACTATGCGCCAAACAGGGGCCAGGCCCATTTCTTCCACTCCATGTTTCACACTCTAAACCCACTAACGGAGGGCACTGTCATCTATGGAGGGGACTCCAATATTGCTTTGATAAAGGGTTAGACAAAACTCGTCCCTTGGGTAGGGGTCTGCTCCGTCCCACCATACAGAGTCTTAATGTGGCTAGACAGATCTATCAACAGAGGTTAGTAGACATTTGGAGAGAGGTAAACCCGACTTTGTGGGACTACACTCACTTCTTGAACCCCCACAAATCCTTTGCGAGAATCTACCACTTTTTCATTACAGCGACTAATATTCCATTAGCCAATCTAATACATATGATATGGAGATGCCCCAAACTTCATCGCTATTGGTCTGGGGTGGTATCTATGATTAATAGTGTATTCGAGAGTGGGATGCTCATGGAGCCTGGGGGTTGTCTTCTGGGTATACTGGATGAATCGAGAATCCCAGTGGATTATATTGTTTCAATAAATAGAAGTCTATTCCAGGCTCGTAAGCTTATTGCACAAAAGTGGCTATCACCATACCCACCCACTGTAGAAGAGTGGAAAATACAAGTAAGTATATTTTCTTACGCAGAGGTTGCCCAGGGAAATTTGAAAAAATATGGAGAGGGTGGTGTGATATCTTGGAGGTATGAGGGGAGGGGGGATGGGAGAGTAGAGTTGGGAGAGGGGGGAGATAATGGGATCTAGGAGTAAGGGGGATGCAATTTGTGTTTTTTTTTCCTCTCAATGCGGGCATGGGTTGTATGTTGTATTTGATGTTTTTGTTGTTTGTATGTAAAAAAAAAAACAATAAAAAGATGATTTGATTTAAAAAAAAATATTCCATTAGTGACCAAATCCTACATAAAAGACTCGGTCTGGTTGGACAATTCAATGTCTTCCTGATAACAAATAGGCCAACGGGACAAAAAGGGGTAGTAGTTGGAGACTGAACGCCTCGATCCTCAGCAACCCAAACCATGTCAGTGAAATTGAAAAGTATATACAAGAATACTTCCTTCTGAATGATGTAGCAAATATTTCCCCGACCACGTTATGGGCAGCACATAAAGCCAGCATCAGGGGGAAGCCATTCAGATGACATCAAGGATACGAAAGGCCCGTAGGGCAGACATAGAGAAGTTAGAGCAAGAATTCCTACTCCATAACAAGCAACATAAGCGTAATCCTTCTTCAATACCAGTGGAGAGATTAGATGCAGCGCGTACGGCACTGAACCTGGCTCTCACCACCATCGCAGAAAAAAGCCTGATGTGGAGTGGCGCCCACTTCTATCATCAGAGAGATAAGGTGGGACCCCCACTAGCTTCCCGATTGACCAACAAACTGAGGGTGCATGCGTTACCTAAAATAAAACTGGGGAGCGGTACTCTCTCACAAAATCCCCAAAGGATCATTGAGGCCTTCCATGACTTTTATAGGAAGCTCTATGGAGCGAAGGAAGCAGTCCCGGATACTTCCCTGGATTCTTTTCTTAGCTCTATTAAAATCCCCAAGATCAAGGACCACCATAGAGATAGATTAGAAGATCCAATATCTGCAGAAGAAGTCTCCCTGGTCATTAAAAATTTAAAAAGCCACTCCGCTCCTGGACCAGATGCCCCATATTATAATCATTTCTCCTCTTCTCTAGCTCCCTACTTAGCACGTTTTTTTTTAATGAGCTACTTAAGGGATCCCACCTAGACAAAACCCTAGACTCGTCACTGTCATTCCCAAGCCAGGCAAGGACCCTAGTTCAGTTACCAACTACCGCCCCATATCCCTAATAAATAATGATCTCAAAACCTTAACAAAAATCCTAGCAGACCGTATATCCTCATAAACTATATATTTTACATTTTGCTGTAATAAATATCCCCAAAAATGTTTTTAAAAAACAAATTTCTTCATCAGTTTAGGCCAATATATATTCTTCGACATATTTTTGGTAAAAAAAAATTGCAATAGGCGTACATTGATTGGTTTGCACAAAAGTTATAACGTCTACAAACTATGGGAAAGATTTATGGCATTTTTATGGATTTTTTTCTTGCTGGGGAGGGTATAAAGGGGCCGGCCATCTTTGTCACGGGGTCTTCGAGTCCCAGGCACCTTTAGCCTGAGGGCTGCTGTCTGTGGTCGGTGTCCAGGCGGCCTAGGCCTGGACACCAGGAGTTCGGGAGCCACCCCAGACACCCTTAGTCTGGGGTGAGGTACTTTATTCCAGGCCTGGGGCCCAGCTACTTCCACTGGGTTCCGCCCGGGAGGGATCGTCATAAGGTACCCAATGGACCGGGTACCTGAATCTAAGACGCAATGGACCGCGCAGGTGACCTTCCCCTAGATCTGGTGCAGCATATTGCCAGTGCCGGGACAGGGCCTCCGGAGACCGTCTGGATGGATGCCTTCACCAAATAGGGGCCTTATTCACACGGAAGGTGGTTCATACACTACAAGGTCGGTGGCAGAGACCATTACTCTCAGGCCTGTGACAGGGGCTGCAACAGTTCACCCGGTAGGTGGCAGCTTTCAATTCACGGTCGGTGGCACAGACCGTGCGCCAAGCCTATTCGCTAGCAAAGGAATAGGAGAGTTCATTGTGCCTGGGCCTACTCGTATCCACACCCCCTGTCTGTTCAGTGAGAGCGTGGAGGGCGCTACACGTGGGGGGCTCCGGGTCCGGGATGGTGTTCGTGTTACTATGGAGCTAGAATGGACGGAGATTGAATGTGTCTGCCCGGAGGAGTTCCGAGTAGGTCGGCCATATTATTGGCCAAAGTGCATCCCTGCTCGAAGTCGTGAGCATGACCCTAAGAAGGGAAAGGACTACGCAGAAGAGCGAGAAGAGGGAGGAGTCCATTCGTGTGAAGTAGTACATGTGGGGGCTTCTATTGCACTGCGCCACGAGGCACACCCACCCTGCTCAGTTCATGGGCGTGACCTAGACCGGGAGAAAGCCCGCGAACTGGGGCGCAACGGGGGAGGAGTCCAGCCGTGTGAAGGACTACACGTGGGGACTTTGGCGCCAACCTTGCAGTGCGCAATGGATCAGCAGCGAGTCACCATGTTCAGAAATATATCGTGGGTTCCACTTCATCCTTCTACCACGACCTTGACTACTGCTGCTCCAGTGACCAATACGGGGATCCGGCTAAAGCCCCGGGGACGATTCGCCCTGTACTCGTGCATGGACGTTGAGGCCCTGGGTTTGATTTGTCCCGGCTGTTCGGGACTGGTGTGTCAGCTGAAGCCATTCGGGCAATGCGAGGCCTGCGGGGAGTTCTTATTTGAGGTGGACCAGTTTTCAAGAAGCCAAGAACCCTCCACCTCAACCGCACTACAGGCAGCACCACTCAAGTAGGAGGAATCACCGCTTTGACAGCCATCCCTGTGCGCACTGCAGCGACCGCGGGGGAGGTCGCGATCACCGAAGTACGGGAGAAATCCGAGGATGCTGACTCGGTCACCACGGTTTCCCAGCGTCCACCGCCGAAGAGGAAGACCGGCATGGTAGCCCCATCCAGCGGTCGCGGTGGACCATCCTGCCCACCTACGCCTGGCCTGGATGGATCCGGTAGGAAGAGTCCCGGACATCCCTTCTCAAGTAAAGGCAGAGGTAAGCCAGGCGGAGGAACTTAGTGTGTGGGCGGAGGTGTCGGGGATTCACGGCCCTGTGTGTCCGCAGGAGGCGGCAGTTCAGTCTCCACTACAGGCTACCTACCCGTGGAGGAGTGTGACACCTCCGACCTGGAATCGCTCTCCGATCTGGGAGACGATGTTGTCATTGACAAACTCTTTGTTCAAAAGGGTTGGGACAAAGTGCCTCTCTCCTCGTCCTGCAAAGCTAGGGATCCACCCATGTCTACAGGGGATAGTACACCCCGGGTGGAGGCACCAGCGCCTGAGAAGGGACCCCGTCCTCAGTCTACCCTTTCATCTCCGGTGCCACCTGCAGCCAGTACCGGGGAAAATAGACTGTTGTTGCGGGCGCCTATGCCCAGACTGGAGGTGGTCGAGGCACAACGTCATCCAGATGCTATTGTTTTACCAGGCGAGGGGGACAAAGCTACTATGCCTCCGCTGGCGAGACTACAACGCCTATTTTGCCAGAAGGTTGCTGCCGAATACGGGTGGGAGTACCCATACTTGTCTAAAGAACTGTTATATGAAGTGGAAGTTTGCCGGGAGCGCTGGTACAATGACTTTGTATGGACCCACATTCAGGTCCCACATGCCCACAGGTACCTCGCGTGTTCCCCCAAGGCATCTTAGCATTTTAAGGACTGCAAGGCAGAATGGATGCTGAGGCGGCATATCCACGCGGACAAGGTGCTGATTCGACGCAAGGAAGGGGAAGATGTTGAATACCATCTAGAGACCATGGACCAGCATTTGAAACCACTTGTCCTGCCGCACCCTCGTTTCTATCTGTAGGAGATAAAAGACTCAGTTTTTGCCATTTATTGTTGCTGAACTCTCCGGGTTTGTTGTTTGTTTCCCGGGAGAACTCAATGACTGTACCCGAGCTAATGGGTGTTTGTGCTCTTCGGAGGAATTGAAGGACTGTTCCTGTTGTTGTTCTTCATTCTCCAACAAGTGATCTTGGACTCTGGGGTAGAGAGGGCCAAAGAAATAGAGGTCTCCACAAGTGCAGTTAACGCGACGCTGTCACTAGGTGGCAGTGTCGTGCATCGGCATTCACTTTTCACACATACACTTTTAGAAGGAAAGGGTTTCTCTACGGAGAGGTTCTTTCGTTCTCACACAATCATATGTGTCAGGAATTTGTGTGCTTAACATTTCTTTTCACCTCTGCAGGAGAACATCCGATCAAGACAGCTGAGAATGGGGTGGGTCTTAGTCAGTGATGTGGGCGGGGGAAAAATGTCAATGATGTGACTTTTGAGATGTTTTACTGTTAAGTGTTTATATGTTTCCCTTCCCTTCCCTTACATGTCAGGCTCAGGCACAACTGCTCTAGTTAGTTTAGTTTTTAATTTTTTTTAATTTTTTTCAATTTTCAGTTGGTTTCTGGACTGGGCTATGTCCGCCGTTGAGGGCATAGTTTATTCCAGACACTGGGGACCAGTGTCAAACAACCAGGGGGAGAGTGTAGCGGGTATATACTTTTCTATCATGTTTAAAACTGGCAGAGACACCAGTGATGTATAGTTCCCTGCGGCCCAGCAGGTGGCGCTGTCCCTTTGAGCTGGGGTTGAACCATCGCTGAGTGCCGTACCCCTTTTTGGCCTCTCGCAGCGGTTGTACGGCGGGGCGGGGAACCTGCCGTGCTTGCTGGGGGAGGGTATAAAGGGGCCGGCCATCTTTGTCACGGGGTCTTCGAGTCCCAGGCACCTTTAGCCTGAGGGCTGCTGTCCGTGGTCGGTGTCCAGGCGGCCTAGGCCTGGACACCAGGAGTTCGGGAGCCACCCCAGACACCCTTAGTCTGGGGTGAGGTACTTTATTCCAGGCCTGGGGCCCAGCTACTTCCACTGGGTTCCGCCCAGGAGGGATCGTCCTAAGGTACCCAACGGACCGGGTACCTGAATCTAAGACGCAATGGACTGCGCAGGTGACCTTCCCATAGATCTGGTGCAGCATATTGCCAGTGCCGGGACAGGGCCTCCGGAGACCGTCTGGATGGATGCCTTCACCAAATAGGGGCCTTATTCACACGGAAGGTGGTTCATACACTACAAGGTCGGTGGCAGAAACCGTTACTTTCAGGCCTGTGGCAGGGGCTGCAACAGTTTACCCGGTAGGTGGCAGCTACCAATTCACGGTCCGTGGCAGAGACCGTGCGCCAAGCCTATTCGCTAGCAAAGGAATAGGAGAGTTCATTGTGCCTGGGCCTACTCGTATCCACACCCCCTGTCTGTTCGTTGAGAGAGTGGAGGGCGCTACACTGTATATGTTGCAATCTTCATTTGTATCATGCATTGAACGTCAAAATACTAATGTTAATATGCCTTGAATATTACTCGGCAACTTCCCATAGCTGCAAGGAATTACTTTGGTGATACCTACTGTATATGTAAATTCTATATCTGAATCAACAGTGGGGAGAACAAGTATTTGATACACTGCCGATTTTGCAGGTTTTCCTACTTACAAAGCATGTAGAGGTCTGTAATTTTTATCATAGGTACTCTAACAAAAATCCAGAAAATCACATGGTATGATTTTTAAACAACTAATTTGCATTTTATTTCATTAAATAAGTATCTGATACATCAGAAAATCAGAACTTAATATTTGGTACAGAAATCTTTGTTTGCAAATACAGAGATCATACGTTTCCTGTTGTTCTTGACCAGGTTTGCACACACTGCAGCAGGGATCCATACAAAGCTTCTCCAGATCCTTCAGGTTTCGGGGCTGTCGCTGGGCAATACGGACTTTCAGCTCCCTCCAAAGATTTTCTATTAGGTTCAGGTCTGGAGACTAGCTAGGCCACTCCAGGACCTTGAGATGCTTATGGAGCCACTCCTTAGTTGCCCTGGATGTGTGTTTCGGGTTGTTGTCATGCTGGAAGACCCAGCCACGACCCATCTTCAATGCTCTTACTGAGGGAAGGAGGTTTTTGGCCAAGATCTCGCGATACATGGCATCATCCATCCTCCCCACAATACGGTGCAGTCGTCTGTCCTCTTTACAGAAAAGAATCCCCAAAGAATGATGTTTCCACCTCCATGCTTCACGGTGGGGATGGTGTTCTTGGTTCTGTACTCATCCTTCTTCATCCTCCAAACATGGCGAGTGGAGTTTAGACCAAAAAGCTCTATTTTTGTCTCACCAGACCACATGACCTTCTCCCATTCCTCCTCTGGATCATCCAGATGGTCACTGGCAAACTTCAGACGGGCCTGGACATGCGCTGGCTTGAGCAGGGGGACCTTGCGTGCACTGCAGTATTTGAATCCATGACGGCGTAGTGTGTTACTAATGGTTTTCTTTGAGACTGTGGTCCCAGCTCTCTTCAGTAGGGATGAGCTCGGTGTTCGAGACGAACATACGTTCGACTTGAACATCGGCTGTTCGATCGTTCGACGAAGATCAAACGATTTGGGGCGTTCGCGCCAAATTCGAGTGACGCGAACGGCCCACAATGCACTACGCCATCGCAGTGCAATCCAGGCGCTGTGATTGGCCAAGCATGCACTGTGACCCCGCATGCTTGGCCAATCACAGCGCTGACAGCGAGGAGAGCCATGATTGGCCACAGGCAGGATGCCTGTGGCCAATTATAGCTCAGGGGGATTTAGTACACACCCCACACTATAAAAGGCCGCCAGCGCGGCGGCCTTGTGTAGTGTGTTCCGGTTCAGGGAGAGAAAAGGATAGGCAGGGACAGTGTCAGTGCTATTTGTTAATTTAACTTGTGTGCAGGGAGAGAGAAGGATAGGCAGGGACAGTGTCAGTGATATTCTTTGCTAAACCTTGTGTGCAGGGAGAGAGAAGGATAGGCAGGGACAGTGTCAGTGATATTCTTTGCTAAACCTTGTGTGCAGGGAGGGAGAAGGATAGGCATGGGACAGTGTCAGTGTCATTTTTGCTAAGCCTCCTGCACAGTATACACCTGAAGCTAGCCCTTATTGCTGTGTTTTCCTGTTGTGTAACACAGGCAGGCATCTGCAGCACTTACAGCGGGCGTAGTGTGCTTCCTGCAAAATATACACCTAAAGCTAGCCGTTATTGCTGTGTTTTCCTGTTGTGTAACACAGGCAGGCGTCTGCAGCACTTACAGCGGGCGTAGTGTGCCTCCTGCACATTATACACCTGAAGCTAGCCCTTATTGCTCGTGTTTTTTTTTCTTTTGTGTTACACTAACAGGCATCTGCAGCACTTACAGCGGGCATAGTGTGCTTCCTGCAAAATATACACCTGAAGCTAGCCCTTATTGCTGTGTTTTCCTGTTGTGTAACACAGGCAGGCATCTGCCACACTTACAGTGGTCGTAGTGTGCCTCCTGCACATTATACACCTGAAGCTAGCCCTTATTGCTCGTGTTTTTTTTTATTTTGTGTTACACTAACAGGCATCTGCAGCACTTACAGCGGGCATAGTGTGCTTCCTGCAAAATATACACCTGAAGCTAGCCCTTATTGCTGTGTTTTCCTGTTGTGTAACACAGGCAGGCATCTGCCGCACTTACAGCGGCCGTAGTGTGCCTCCTGCACATTATACACCTGAAGCTAGCCCTTATTGCTCGTGTTTTTTTTTATTTTGTGTTACACTAACAGGCATCTGCAGCACTTACAGCGGGCATAGTGTGCTTCCTGCAAAATATACACCTGAAGCTAGCCCTTATTGCTGTGTTTTCCTGTTGTGTAACACAGGCAGGCATCTGCAGCACTTACAGCGGGCGTAGTGTGCCTCCTGCACAGTATACACCTGAAGCTACCCCTTATTGCTGGTTTTCCCATCTCCCTGCATGCCATTAGAATGTCTGGAAGGCAAACAAGGAGAGGAAAACAGTCAGGAGCCAATAAAAGAGGGCAAGCAGGCTCTGTGTCTAGAGACAACAGTGCTGGTCGTGGATGCGGTGCATCGTCATCAGCACGTGGTCATGGGACACGCTTGTCCTTATTTTCGGCAGCTGGACGTGTTGAGCCGCATCATGCCGAAGACTTGGTAGAGTGGATGACCAAGCCCTCCTCATCCTTTCTCACCCAGGCTCAGGGTACTGGCAAAGCAGCTGCCAAAGCGTCCTCTTCCCTCGTATCAATGTCATCATCAGTCACTCCTTCCCTAGTCCCACCGTGTCCTCCTGAGTAGTCCCCCGAACTGGTTGAGCACAGTGTTGGGTACATGCTCCAGGAGGATGCCCAGCATTTCGAAGGGTCTGATGATGATACCCAGCTAGAGAAAGGCAGTAGCGTGAGAGCAGAGAGAGGGGATGCTCAAAAAGGACAGCAATCTGGCAGTCATGTTCCAGCAGCTGCAGCATACTGCCAGATTGGCTCCAGTGATGAGGAGGGAGAGGATGATGAGGTCACTGACTCCACGTGGGTGCCTGATAGGAGAGAGGAGGAGGAGGAGGATGAGAGGAGGCACATCTCCAATGAGGCAGGATGCCCTCGGGGGGCCAGCGTAAGGGCAGCACACGACTGAATCACACCGCAGAGCTCCGCCTGTGCAAGGCGCTGCCTCTGCCCGTTATTCCAAAAGTTCTTTGGTGTGGGCCTTTTTTGAGTTGAGTGCATCAGATCGCACCGCTGCTGTTTGCAACATATGTCTGAAGCGTATCTAGCGTGGCCAAAACATCAGCCGCTTGGGCACCACATGCTTGACCAGACATATGATAACCTGCCCTGCAGCTCGTTGGCAAGCGTATCTTAAAAACCCACATCAAAGAACAAAGCGGACCTCTCCTTGCTCCTCATCAGCTGGGATCTCCAACCCCACTGTACTTTCAGTTCTCTCTGAAACCTGCACTGAGAGGAATGAAGGTGTAGAATTAGGTGTGTCACAGCCAAGTACTTGTGGGCACTCTGCTAGCAGTACACAGACGTCCGATTCTAACAGGCAAATTTCCCTACCCCAGCTGCTGGACCGTCAAAAGAAGTTCACTCCCAGCCATCCACATGCCCAGCGGTTGAATGCTAGCTTGGCTAAATTGCTAGCAATTCAACTGCTGCCTTTTCAGTTGGTAGACTCGGCCCCCTTCCGTGAGTTTATGCAATGTGCGGTTCCTCAGTGGCAGGTTCCCAAACTCTCACGGAAGGCGATTCCTGGTCTCTACACGTATGTGGAAGGAAATATCCATGCCTCGCTGGACAGGGCGGTCAGTGGTAAGGTGCATATTACCACTGACTCATGGTCCAGCAGGCATGGACAGGGACGTTACCTTTCTTTCACGGCCCATTGGGTCACTCTTTTGGCAGCTGGGAAGGATGCAGGACAGGGTGCAGTAGTGTTGGAGGTTGTTCCGCCGCCACGCCTCAAAAATGCTACTACTGGTTGTGACACACCTCTCTCCTCCACCCCCTCCTCTTCTTCTTCCTCCATGGCCTCTTCCTGTGCTTTGTCCTCGGAACCAGCGGTGCTCCGTAGGCGTTCAAGGGGCTACGCAAGTACGCAGGCAAAAAGATGCCATGCCGTGCTTGCGCTGGTGTGTTTGGGGGACAGGAGCCACACTGGGGCAGAGGTTCTGTCAGCTCTGCAGGGGCAGGCCGAGAGGTGGTTGACGCCATGCCAGCTTAAGCCAGGAATGGTGGTTTGCGACAATGGCACCAACCTCCTCTCCGCCCTCCGACAGGGACAACTGACCCATGTGCCCTGTGTGGCTCACGTCCTTAACCTGGTGGTGCAGCGGTTCTTGGGCAGGTACCCGGGCTTACAGGATGTCCTGAGGCAGGCCAGAAAGTATGTGTGCATTTCCGCAGATCATATAATGCCAGTGCTCGGCTGGCTGAGCTGCAAAAGGAGTTGAACCTGCCCAAGAACCGCCTTATATGTGACATGCCCACCAGGTGGAACTCAACGTTGGCCATGCTGCAGCGGCTGCACACACAGCAGAGGGCCATCAATGAGTACCTGTGCGACTACGGCACCAGGACAGGGTCAGGGGAGCTTGGGTTTTTTTCACCACGCCAGTGGGGCATGATCAGGGATGCATGCACTGTCCTGGCACCATTTGAGGAGGCCACGAGGATGGTGAGCAGTGACAGTGCATGCATCAGTGACACTGTACCTCTTGTCCACCTGTTGGAGCATACGCTGCGTGGAATAATGGACAGGGCACTTGAGGCAGAACAGAGGCAGGAAGAGGAGGACTTCCTTCCCTCTCAAGGCCCCCTTTACCCAGACAGTGTTCCTTGTGTCCCACCCATCATACAGGAAGAGGACGAGGAGGAGGAGGAGTAGGAGGAGGATTGTGTCAGCATGGAGGTGGAGCATGGCACTCAGCATCACCAGCAGCAGTCTGTTAGGGATGATTTACAGTCCCAACAAACCCGTGGACTTGTACGTGGCTGGGAGGAGGTGGCTGCGGATCATGTCGTCCTTAGTGACCCAGAGGACTCCGGACCGAATGCCTCAGCTAACCTATGCTGCATGGCCTCCCTGATCCTGCAAAGACTGCGGAAGGATCCTCGTATTCTTCGGATCAAGGCGAGGGACCATTACTGGCTGGCCACTCTCCTTGATCCACGGTACAAGGGTAAGGTTGCGGACCTTATCTTGCCGTCGCAGAGGGAGCAGAGGATGAGACAACTCCGGGAGGCCTTGCTTAAAGGTCTGTGCAACGCGTTCCCAGAGACTGGGAGGTTACAAACTCCTGGTCCTGGACAACGAGTTGCTGAGGCTTCGGTCAGTAGCAGAAGGAGCGGTGGAGAAGGTGGCCGTCTGACCGATGTGTTCAGACAATTTTTTAGTCCGCAGCCCCAAGGTATGATCGGTTCCAGCAACCATCGCCAGCGTCTGATATACATGGTGCAGGAATACCTAGGGGCAAGGTCAGACTTGGACACCTTTCCCACCGAAAATCCTCTGGCTTACTGGGTCTTGAGGATGGATCACTGGCCAGAGCTTGCACAGTATGCAATTGAGCTACTGGCCTGTCCTGCATCCAGCGTTCTTTCGGAACGCACATTCAGTGCCGCTGGAGGCTTTGTCACGGATCACAGGGTGCGCCTGTCCACCGACTCGGTTGATCGACTGACCTTCATAAAGATGAACCAGTCTTGGATCACCACCAGCTACCAAGCACCTGAAGCTGATATAACAGAATAATTTATTTTCAAATGTCACATACCTTCAAGACTGATGCTGAGTGACTGTCCTGTTATGTTTACTGACTATCCTCCTCCTCCTCAATGATCCGATTCTTGATGATAGCTTGGAAGAACTTTTTTTGTTTCTTGGTGCCGCCACCAGTGGCTAAGGCCCAATTTTTCAGTCCCTGTTTAACAGGGGCGTGTAATTACAATTTTTGATGCAATACTTTGCAACAGGGCTCATTGCTGTGCTCCAAGTACAGTATCTGTGAGGGGTTGCAGTGTATATCTGGAGATATTCTGAAGTCAAGGAGCATTAGCACAAACGGCTTTCTGGTGACGGATGGACCACGGGATTGACCTTTTGGATAGGTAAGCCAGTAAGCTGTTATACGGTTACCCTCCGCAATCAATCTCACCGCACCATACAATGCTCGCATTATGTTATATCTCCGGTCCCTCTGAAAAGACTATCTGCAACAGGCTCAATTCCACAGAAACTTTTTGTTATACCTTCCTGTGCAATATGACAAGTTTACATTAAATCTGTCCACACAAATGTTACAGCTTCACTACCAATCATAAGCACATCTATTGGTATATGGTGCTGTGGGATACGTTTTATTGAGCATCAAAGAATACCTGTAAAACAGCTTGACACAAGCACTACAGATCTTGGTTTTGATCAGTAACCACTGGATGAACGTTTACCCATTGTTTATTTCCCTGCAGGACTCAGACATTGTCATTCCTCAGCTTTAATATCAGCACCTATTCACATTCTTTTGAATTCCCCATTATTCAATATCAATTGTAGGTTTCTCTCTTTTTGACATTATTTATGTCCGGATATCTGGTGTTTACATTCTGCAGACACGCAGGGAGCTGTTGAGCAGGTGGTCCTAGTCCACTCAGGCCATCTCTTTTATTTCCCTTTCAACAGTGCACTGTGCATGTTTATCCATGTAAACTATTTTTTACTATCACTACTTAGGCTTGGGAGAAACCCCCTTCTCCTCTATGATTTTATTCATATTGCTAGGATGAAATGTGTATTCTTTATTATGTAGCATTCAACCAATAAAGTTTTTTCTATTTTTGATACTTTACCAATCGATTTGTGGTTGATTTACCCTATAATCTTCAGTTGGGCTTTGCCCCAACATCCCTGTTCTCTTTTTGTCTCTTGTGCCACAAGTGCCTAAGGCCCAAATTTTCTGCCCCTGTTCAACAGGGGCATGTAATTACAATTCTTGATCTAATAATTCACAGCAGGGCCCATTCCTGCGCCCACCAAGAGTAACTGTGAGGGCTTACAGTGTTGTGGCACCACCACCACCACCACCAAAGGCCCAATTGTTCTGCCCCTCTTCAACAGGGGCATGCAATTACAATTCTTGATCTAATAATTTACAGTAGGGCCCATTCATGCGCCCACCAAGAGTAACTGTGAGGGCTGACAGTGTTGTAGCACCAGCAACACCACCAAAGGCCCAATTTTTCCTACCACTGTTCAACAATGGCATGTAATTACAATTCCTGTTATAATAGTTCACAGCAGGGCGTTCCAGCACCCACCAAGAGTAACTGTGAGGGCTCACAGTGTTGTGGCAACACCAACATGTAAGGAGCAAATTTCAGCAGAGTATATACGGCAGGCCCCTACTTTCAAACATCCAACTTACAAATGACTCCTACTTGCAAACGGAAGGAGACAACAGGAAGTGAGAGGAAATCTACCCCTAGGAAGGGAAATTCTCTCCTGTAAGAGTTAATATGGGAAAAAGTTGTCTCCTCTCTACTGATGCTTTATCACCAATCCTTGTTTCAATAAAAACCCCACTTTTCAAAAACATTCGTCATTGGGACGGAAAGTGAGGTGAAATGTTCTGAACAGGTGCACAGACAGCAAAACAAATGTTACAGGGGTAATAACCCTTCCCTATGTTTTCCAAAAAGCTTAAAAATATATTTTTTGGCTGGAGCTACATTTAAACAATGTACCTGTTCAAAATTACAAACAGATTCTACTTAAGAACAAACCTACAGTCCCTGTCTTGTTTGCACCGCCTGTATACTGCTGTTCAGAGTATATAGGGCCTTTTTTTATTTTGGGTGCGGGGTTCCTCTTAATATCCATACAAGACCCAAAGAGGCTGGTAATGGGCTGGGGTAGGGGGGGGGGGGTGATGGGGGTAGCCAAGCCATTTTTCTCAAAGATTTTCATCCATATTACCGGGACCAGACATTACATTAAAGCCGCAAGCAGTTTTAAATGGCTTTTTTTTCTTTAGAAATGTCATTTTGTGCAGGGACAGTTCTAAACACGGGAAACACATGCCACTTCACAGGTATACTTTAGACACCCCCCAGGTACGATATTTAAAGGAATATTTAACTTTTTTTTTCACTTTATGCGTCATTAATATCACTGCTCCTGAAAAAACGACCGTTTTAAAAGATTCTTTTTACATTGATACATGTCCCCTCGGGCAGGACCCGGGTCCCCAAACCCTTTTTATGACAATAATATGCATATTAGTCGTTATAATTAGCACTTTAGATTTTGAACGTTCGCGTCCATTTTATTTAATAGGGTTCTAACGTTCGTGCGAACTTTCGTTCCGTTCGAAGGTTCTGGTGCGAACCGAACTGGGGGGTGTTCGGCTCATCCCTACTTAAGGGTGTTTTGACCACAGCCCTCTCTCCCACAGTGCTTGTTCAAGAGACAATAAATGTCTTTGCATTCAAAAAGTGTCTGGCTCCCATCACTTCAGCTTGTATTACACCCGCCATGCCTTGCAACCCACTCTACCAAGAGGGATGTCGGCTCTCCCTGACTCTGGAGGTCACCATTAGGCCTCTAGGGGTTGGGGCCCTTGCTACAATATGTTTGTTGCTTTTTTTTTTTTTTTCAACCTTTAATATTACTTTAAAGCAATACGATTCTCTCACAATCCATATGCTGGAAGGTCTGGGCTGGGTTCTTAATTTGGATAAATCTCCGTTGGAACTGGTACAGAGCCTGGAGTAGTCAGGCCTAATCCTGGACACTGTCAATATGTTTTTGCCCCAGGGAAAGGGCCTTTCTTTGTGAACTCAGGTGTCAGTACTAAGAAGTCATAGGTCATAGGCTTTGTCTTTCCATATGCACAATTCTATTCAAGCTCATTGCAGATGAATATTCTGTTGGAATAGAACAGGAAAGTTCAGTTGTTGCATTGTCGAATGACCCTAGGCCCCAGTACACTTTGGGTGGTGAACTTTTGGATGGATGGAGGTCATTTCTGCCAGTTGATCTGATGTGAGGCTAGAAATGTCATCCTTGAAGATATATGATTGAACATATTATGGCTTTTCTCAAATCTAGGGTGGAACTGAATTTGGCCTTATGGACCATTAAAAAACAGGTATCAGTCCTGGTGATTTTTTCCAAAGAGACCACTGCCTCTCATGCTTTGGTACACATATTTTTTTAGGGTGTAACTTGGATAGTTCTGCCTGTTAGATACTTATGTTCATAATATATGCATCTGTTGCTGTCTGCTTTACAGAAACCACCTTTGAAAAAATTTGTGAAAATCTGTTGGTCCTTTTCATTCAGAAGATTTTTATTTATTTATTTTTTTACGTAAAAGCTGACGAAGATAATGTTTTGGCTGCAGTGTTTTGTGAGTAGTTCTTGTGCCTGATGGTGGTTGCTGTGTAAATGGACATTGCTTTTGGGAAATCACAGGGAGTGATGATTTATGGCCTGCTCTGTTTTCCGTGATATACAAGAAAGAAAATGTGATTTTTGTACAGGAAACTGATGTCCCTCCCCTCTTTTTGGAGGTTCATTGCTTGCTACTAAAACTGAGGAGCTTCTGGAGTGGGATGGTGCCAGAAGCATGTAGCGCTTCCTGCTCCTCATTCCAGCATCCTGGTTTTGACTATGGCACTCTCCTTGTCCATCTACAAGGTGATTATTGTGGCCAGTCTCTGGGTGGAAACCAAACCTGTTATAAGCCAGCCAAACACTCACTTGCATGCTTGTGATAGAGAGAGATACCTGATCAAGCCCCCCTGTTTGTCTGCCCTGCTCTGCTAGTTTGGATATCCCTGTGTATGACCTTGAAACGGATATTGGACTATTCCCTGAACTTAGCCTGCTTTTTATATGGACTGTCATATAACCACTCTGCCTGTCTGCCAACTGCAAGTACCAAAAACAACGTTTTTTTTTTGGGGGGGGGTATGGGGGTCCTAGCAAAGAGAATAGTAATAAATACTAAGATGTACAACATACATTTTATTAGTACATACGGTTCAGAAATGATATACAGGTGCGTGAAATCATCTTGTCTTCAAGTATAACTGAAAAAATGGTCACTCAGCATGACTATCCCGACATGTTTCGCCACCCAGGGCTTCCTCAGGGGATATTTTTGGGGAAAAATACAGAAGATACAAAGATGTAGCACCACGTGGAGGAGTCTCACCATCCGCAACTAGGTGCCAGGTAGGATGCTCGTCACTGGGTAACAAACCTGCACATGCCAGCCAATGCCCGAATGACCCAAGCCAGTATATCAGGAGCTCTTAAGGTAAAGATAGACCAAGGGTGCCAGGGCTACAGACCATAATAAAAGTTGTAAGAGCTTACGATGGAAAAACTTGTTAATGCAGTTCATCAATGTGGCCACCCTTGGGATACCTCGCATAAGTACCAGTTCGAGTCTGCCCTTGTGTGGTGGCCAGGCACTATAGCATTGAGTGGTCAATAAGAAGAAAAATTCCTGGACCGCCGCACTCTGCAAAAAATGCTGATTTATTGTATAAAATCCACGAAATACAGCAAGAACACACAGGGGTGAACACAGGGACTGGCTAACGCGTTTCACATCATGAGATGCTTACTCATAGCTATGAGTAAGCATCTCATGATGTGAAACGCGTTAGCCAGTCCCTGTGTTAACCCCTGTGTGTTCTTGCTGTATTTCGTGGATTTTATACAATAAATCAGCATTTTTTGCAGAGTGCGGTGGTCCAGGATTTTTTCTTCTTATTGACCACATTGTGCAGAGCCAGCACCTGTGAGTGTTTAGAGTGGGGCGGTAGCACTACATGGATCCAGAGGCTTCAGAGCAGTAATCCTTTTCCTAAACTATAGCATTGAGTATAAGACCTGGGGGCAATCGAGCACAGGTAGGCCTGCTTTCCTTATGGGAAAGGGGGCTACTATAGGTAAAGAACACAGTAGCCAGCTTTAGTGTCTGACCACCTGCGTTGGGGTAGGCGTGACAGATGGGTAATATAGGCGGACTTTCTGTCTGTGCTTTCTGCCAGTGTCCATTCACCTATAGGGGGTGCAAAACCCAGGTAGTAGTGATTTATGGCCTGCTCTGTGTCCCATGATGTACTCCAAGAAATTGATTTTACAGATAAGTACAAAAATCCAATTTTTATAAATAACATAGCAAATCCTCACTGTTTGAATTATGCATACTTCTTTTAGGAAATGGTAAAGCTAAGCCTTCTTTATAGGAGTAGTGGGGGTATCATGATGAAATAAAATCAGCAAGCTCTTCTTTGTCAGGTCAAGCAGTTCCCAAAGGATTCAGAGGCAATCTCAATCCAGCTGTGAAATGTAATTCCACATGATACATTTAAATCAATCAGAGTGGAAACACATAATAACTGGTTGTTGTGGTAACTGGATCAAACAGAGCTTACTAAGCTATGTTTCACTAGTTTCAGTAAAGACCAGGGGACCAAGTAAAGCTGTGACTTTTTGCTGTTTTCAGTTTGGATGGTGAGTACATTCTGTTTTTCACATGCTCATAGAGTAGCACTATCTTTATGCTGCCCACCTTAAGGCTTCTGTATAGCAAAGCCTAACTAAATAGAAAGGAAAAAGAAAAGGGGAGTTTGGGACTTTAAATGAGGCAGGACCAAAGGGGTAACTGCCTCCATCCCTATCATAATTTGTTAAAAGGGGAGAACATTTGTGAGACTTTATATGAAGCACACAGCAGTAAAATGGGAAGTCAAGCGAGTAGAAAAAATATCTATATTTATTTTGTATTGTACATTCACATAAAACATATAATGGGCGTAGCCTCTAAACAATAAGCATTTAAATATTTTCAGCACAAAATACATATTAATCCACAATCTGATATACCATATTTTTCACACCATAAGGCCCACCTGATCATAAGACGCACCTAGGTTTTAGAGGAGGAAAGCAAGAAAAAAAAATATTCTGAACCAAATGGTGTACTAAAATATTTTCCAGTGCCCATGAAATGCAGCCTGACCATTGCCATAGAAAATGCAGAGTGACCATTGCCATAGTAAATGCAGAGTGACCATTGCCATAGTAAATGCGGAGTGACCATTGCCATAGTAAATGCAGAGTGACTATGCTATAGTAAATGCAGAGTGACCATTGCCATAGTAAACGCAGAGTGACCATGCCATAGTAAACGCAGAGTGACCATGTCATAGTAAACACAGAGTAACCATGCCATAGTAAATGCAGAGTGACAATGCCATAGTAAACGCAGAGTGACCGTGAGTGACCATGCCATAGAAATGCAGAGTGGCCATGAGTGACCATGCCATAGAAATGTAGAGTGACCATGAGTGACCATGAAATAGTAAATGCATAGTAAAAACAGAAAATGCTAGCGCTCAGAATGCCTGCATAGTAAATCACAAGTTCTATTTAAAAGCAATAATAAAAGTCTATGAACCAAGTCCAGGTAGCAGGGCGGATGTCCAATAAAATAAAATGGTTGAATGGTTCAATAATAATCTATCTTGAAGGAAGAAAATACTAGATGAGTGGTCTAATTGGAGTGAACAGACAATCAGGGCAGCTCTTCTCATGCCCCATACACACAATCGTTTTTCATGCCGTTAAAAATGCAATTTTTTAAAATGGCCATTAAAACCGATCGTGTGTATGCTCCAGAGCATTTTTAACTATGTGGAAAACGGGCATTAAAAATTTCGAACATGCTCTATTTTTTCACGTCGTTTTTCATGTGGTTTTTTTTAACGACGTGAAAAACGATAGTGTGTATGCTTTTACGAGGTGAAAAAAAACGCGCATGCTCAGAAGCAAGTATGAGACGGGAGCGCTCGTTCTGGTAAAACTAGCGTTCGTAATGGAGATAGCACATTCATCACGCTGTAACGGACTGAAAAGCACGAGGCTGAAAAGCGCGAATCGTCGCTTCAACAAACTTTTACTAACACGCGGTAACACGAAATTAGCAAAAGCGTCCCAAAGGGTGGCGTCATTAGAACGGAACTTCCCCTTTATAGTGCCGTCGTACATGGTGTACGTCACTGCGCTTTGCTTGAACGTTTTTTAAAACGATCGTGTGTACGCAAGACAGGCTTGAGAGGAAACGAGGAGAAAAACGTCGGTAAAAAAAATGGCATGAAAAACGATTGTGTGTACGCCGCATCAGGAGTGAAGCCAGCTCAGGAAACCATAGAGAAAAAACAAATAGAAAAGCGCCTCTGAGTAAACTGAGTGACCATGCCATAGTAAATGTAGATTGACCATGCCATAGTAAATGCAGAGTGACCATGCCATAGTAAATGCAGAGTGACCATGCCATAGAAATGCAGAGTGACCATGCCATAGAAATGCAGAGTGACCATGCCATAGAAATGCAGAGTGAACGTAGCGACAAAAGCAGCCTTACCTCTTCCACCTAACAGAAGACAGAGCAGCCCGAGCGTCCGAATTCTCTGTTTTCTGTCTGAAGAACCAGCCGGAAGATCGCTCAATGCCCACGGGGGGTTTGGAAGTCTGTCCCCCACTCTCCTGCCTCTCTTCCGGTGGTGGCGGTGGGGGGCAATGCGAGCAGTGGCAGGGGCGGTGCTAGCGGCGTCGGGTGGCGTTGCCAGGGGCGGGGGTGGTGGCGGGGGGCGGGGCCTGTCATATATTCTCACTATAAGACGCAGGGACATTTTCCCCCATATTTCTGGGGGTAAAAGGTGCGTCTTATAGTCCGAAAAATACGGTACATTCGAGTACAGAAATAAAGAAGAAAGGGAAATAACATGGTTAAACTGGTTTGCAGTTAAAATTCTGAATTCAATCATACAGAGTATAGTAAGGTCCATGGTAAAGAATGATGGTGATAATGAACTGGCTCTACACATTTCGCAGCATTTTTCTGCTCGTCAGGAGCATAAACCGTGGAATTATAATCTAAAATGAAAAAAAATGCATGTCTGAATAATATTGAATATTTTGACTTAAAAAATAATATTAAAGCTGAAGATTGTTGATAATATTGATTATTGTTACTAATGGGTTGGGGGAATAAAGGGGGGTATTTGAGTAAAAGAACTTACATATGCACACCGCGCAGCCCCAGAGTGTCACCGACAGTCGCCAGCGCATGTCAGGGCCCCAATCCCAGGCGCTGTGGAGGTCTGAGAGGCAGCAACAACAGATAGAGGCAGATCCCAGGCAGGTGTGTGTTGATAGGTACCCTTGGCACGGGTAAGGAAAGTGTGTCCTGTGTGGGGACCTAAATAAAGTGAATAAATTAGTGTGTGTGGGGTTTGAGGGTGAGGACAAGTGAGGTGTGCTTCATATAAAGTCCCGCAAATGTTCTCCCCTTTTAATAAATAGAAAGGAAAACGTATCAAATATAATTAAACAAATGTCAGTGTAAAAGAATAAATGTATCCTTCCGAGGACAGTGTCAGTCAGTAGAGCAGTAGACAGTGTCAGTAGGGCAGTGGATGGTGTGTGTACAGTGTCAGTAGGGCAGTGGATGGTGTCAGTAGGGCAGAGGATGATGTCAGTAGACCAGTGGATGGTGTCAGTAGGATAGAGGTTGGTGTCAGTAGGGCAGTGGGTGGTGCCAGAAGGGCAGTGGACTTTGTCAGTAGGGCAGAGGATGGTATCAGTAGAGCAGAAGAAGGTGTCAAAGGTTGATGTCAATAGAGCAGTGGACAGTGTCAGTATTTTTTTATGTTTAGTATTTTATTTTGTTATTATGTTTTACAATTTTTTTTTCATGATTTTCTACAAATTTTGTAGCAGCCCTGTTAGGGGTGAAATATCAGGGGTCTAAACAGAACCCTGATGTCCTACCTTTGAGACGGAGAAAGGAGATTGAGGACTGTGTCATCAATCTCAATCTCTGCAGCCTCAGCAGCACAGAATGAATAAACAGGAAGAGCTCTACACAGTCTGCCTAAGTATTCACAAACTGAAGTATAGTACACACAGTCTAATGGAATTCAGTTATGAATTAACACAGTGAGTGATAGGTACCGATCACTCACTGTGTTCATTCAGAAAAGGAAGAGACTGGTAAATTATATATATACCGGCCCCTTCCTCCACACTCTACCCTGAAACGATCCCACAGCAGCCAGCAGGAGAGGAGGGATGAAGCTGGCAGTGCTTTGGTGAGGGGGACCACAGGAGCACACCGGGGCACTGGGCAGCAGCAGGAAGGGAAACCTGTACAGGAGGGGTGATTGAGGTGGCATTTACTGGACCTGATCTCCTGCATTTTCCTCCTGCAGCAGCTGAATGCTGGTGGAGATGCTGGATTTCACCTGCTGCAGGGGAAAGTATATGAGATTGGTTCCAGTAGATGTCATCCCCACCCCTTTCCACATTCTAGGGTCGGCAAGGAAGGATCTTGATCTACTTGTTAGGGATGGTCCCGATGTTCGAGTCAACCGCAAGTTCGACACGAACATCGGGGTGTTCGTGTGTTTGCTGAACAAACGAACAAGAGGAAACAATAGGGGCATTTGTCAGGCTGTTCGCCTGCCGCCGAGCGACCCATAATGCACTGTGCTCTCACAGTGCATTGGTTGCTGATTGGCCAAAGCATGCACCTGACCTGTATGCTTTCGCCAATCACAGCACAATGTACTGTAAGGGCCATGATAGGCCAAAGGCAGTTAATAATTAATAAATAATATGTGCTGTGGTGGGGAAGGGAGAAAAGGAGGGGGGAAGGGAGAAGGGGAGGGGGGAGAGAGGGAGAGGGGGAAAAAATGTCGGAGTGGGGGGGTCATAGGGGGAGGGGGGATAAAGAGAACACCGACACATTATTTAAATTGTATTGAAATTACACACATGCATATTAATTATAAATATAGAATTTGTGTCTGTAAAATTAATGTCTAAAGCATAATGGCACGTAAACCTTAAAAAGAGAAGAAGCAAATGGACCTTCTATGGATATACTCTATAGCCCTGTACACACGATAGGTTAAACCAATGAAAACAGTCCGATGGACTTTTTTCATCGGACAAACCGATCGTGTATGGGCCCAATCAGTCTTTTTTCCATCGGTGTTTAAAAATAGAACATGTTTTAAATTTATCCGATGGTTAAAAAACCGATAGCAAATTACAATCGTCTGTGGGGAACTCCATCGGATAAAAAACCCACGCATGCTCAGAATCAAGTCGACCCATGCTCAGAAGCATTGAACTTAATTTTTCTCGGCTCATCTGAGTGTTTTACGTCACAGCGTTTGGAACGGTCGGTTTTTTGACTGATGGTGTGTAGGCAAGACCGATGAAAGTCAGCTTCATCGGTTTTCCGATGGAAAAATCCATCGGTTAAAAAAACATAGGAAATCCGATCGTGTGTACAGGGCTTTAGGGATAATTTACTTACTAATGATCTCAAAACCACCTCCCCCACAAAGGAGCTATACGTTGTCCAAGATATGTGTGACCATAAGGGTCTGCTGTAAAGGATAATGAATGATATGATGAGAAGTGGAACACCACAGAACATTAATCAAATACTTGTGTACAACACTTCTGTGTCACCACTGATCCCATGTAAATGAAAAAATAAAAAACAGGGAAAAACCGGCGTGGGGGGACCCTTTGGGTCTGGTATGGATTTTAAGGGGAACCCCATGACAAAATTAACGGAAACAAACGGTGTGGGGTCACCCCCAAAATCAATTTTTTTTCTTTCTTTTTTTATCTGTGTTGCCAGGAGCCAGCGATACATTACAGCCGCAAGCAAGTTTAAATTACAATTTTTCCCTTAGAAATGTCAGTCTTGCTGCAGCAGGTTCTATACAGTACATTGTACAGATGTGCCACTTTACAGGCAGACTAAGGGGACCCCCCAGGCACAATATTTAAAGACATTTTTCATTTTTATTGTTTCACTTTAGATCTCATTAAAATCCTTGCTCCTTTAAAAACGATTGTTTTAAAAATAAAAAAAAATGCTGCATTAATACAAGTCCCCCAGGGCAGTACCCATACACCTTTTATGGCAACAACTTGCATATAATCTTTAAAAATTTGGATTTTTTTATTTTTCAAGTTCTTGTTCCATAGACCGTAATAGAGTTTGCATCTTTGGGGGTGTTTGGCTCATCCCTATTACTTATCACCTGGCTGTGATCAACTGAATTAAATATTTTATTTTAAATAATTAAAAACTTTTTAGTGTCTACTTCTAGAAAGAACCTCTTTAACCATTTTACTGCCAGTCCTTGTGCTCCACTTCAGGTAAGCCAGCCAATTTTTGAAAATTTTCATTTTTCATTTTTTTACTTACAGCCTTCAGAGTTTTTAAAAGACCCCCCAAACCATACATTTTCTGAAAGAGTAGGACTGCTAGAATAAAAATATGGTGCCACTTTGTAGATCCTGTCATAGTTGTGTTTATGATAAAAATTCACTATAATTATTGTTGGCATTTAAAACACAACATAACTTACTAAATCAGTACTACAGTAAATCTACAGCAGCCCATAGCTTATGAGATTTTCTTTCCTTCCACCACTGACTGTGTTGTTGGGGGGATTTCTCCTGCAGCACTATTCTTTTCTGCCAGCTAGATCAATGAATAGACTTGGGTACAGCCAATCTGCCCATAGAATCTCTGAATCTCATCTTGTCCCTGCTGAACTGGCCGAGATTCCATCCATCTATTGCCAGCTTTAAAGCTCAAAATATATTGCCTTAAAAAAATAACAAAAATTTGTCAATTTTAAATTATGCCTTTTTGCAAAATGGTGAAAATGAAAGCCATGTAAAACTGTAAATTGACAACCTACTCTAAAAATCTGGAGGAATGTAAAGTACAGATTTAAAGACACTGCCATCTTAATCACTTCTTACAGCCTGGTGTCTTCCCTCTTCAGCCATTGGATGGTCACTAGGGATGAGCCCGATGTTCCAGTCGAACGCAAGTGCATTCATGTCTGATGATTGGCCAAAGCATGCACCTGACCTGCATGTTTTGGCCAATCACAGCGCGCTCTTCTGTGAGAGCCATGATTGGCCAAAGGCAGGGTGCCTTTAGACAATCATGGCTCAGGGGGCTAAGTCCATACCTCACCAAAAAAAGTGTCAAAAAGTAAAAACTACAATGCACAGTTTTTGACAATTCCTTTATTAAAAAAAAGTCCCACACAAGGCTGCTTACACGGCGCCCGTATATTATATATATATATATATACAGTGGTGGCAGCAGTGGGATGTCTCCTGCAGTCCGGGACATCCAAACCACCACCAGGATTCAAGATCTGGGCAGCCGTCGAGGAGCAATACGGGGACCAACCAGCATGAGAGCGGAGTTCGGGAGGAGGCTGCAAGGCATGCGGAAGCAACATCGGGGACCAGCGACAGAGCGCACTATGCTCGGCTGGGAGGATGTGATCCGCTAGCAACTCTGGCATGAAACGCTAAGCCACGAGCGGCGCCATCAGGGGAAGATCCTTCCCTCCTCCACAGAGATGTACTGGACGCAGTACCATGCGCGAGAGGTGTTCCTGAGGGAACGACCGCAAGATGAGTGGAAGACGGAGCTCGGAAGATTGGTCCAGGAGGAGATGAGGCTGGACGCCAGATACAGAGCCCTCCGGTGGTTCGCGGCTCAAATGTGGCCAAGTACAGCAGACGGCAGCCCGACAGAAGGCGTTGGCTACGGCGGCGTGGGGCTGCTCCATCAAAAAATGTACGGAGACCCAGACTTTGGGAGCGATGAGGAGTGGCGGCTGGAAAACATCCTGGACTTCCGAGATGAGGTGCTGGACCTCCCCGAAGAGGCGTGTGACCTGGAGGAATTGGAGTTCCTGGTTGAGCAGGAATGGGAGCTTGAGATTGCCTACAAGCGGCTGTTTGACGGTGATCAGCAGCCTGGCATGGCTCCCGTTGCCTGGGACTGTCCTGGAGAAATAGCGGACAGTCACGAAGATGCGGAGCAAATGGGGCCAGGAGTGCCCCTACGTTTTCCCGTCCTAACCGCAATGGAAGAAGCGGCGATGATACAGAGGGCACTGCGAGTGCTAGAATGCCGGAACACACCGGAGGTTCCCCAAGCAGAGAGACAAGATAATAGCATAAAGGTCTCAGAAGGGGAAGTTGAGACTGGCGCTGGAAGGCTGGTAAATGGTGATCAGCAGCAAGTCGAGAGTATCGCATCCGGTGCCCCAGCAGAAGCGCTGGCTACAGGGCAGAGTGCCACTGGCCTCTGCCCAGCATCAGAAAAAGAGTTGGATCCGGAGAGTCTGAGAGATGATTTTCGTGAGCCGTTTCCCCAACAGCAGATATCCCCAACGGGAGTGGAGGAAGCAATTCTCCCTCCCCAGCAATTGGACATTACCCCAATGTTCATCCCCCCAGCAGAAGCGCTGACTGCAGGGCAGAGTGCCGCTGGCCTCTGCCCACCCTCAGAGTTGGATCCAGGGAGTCTGAGGGATGACCTCAGTGAGCTGGTTGCCCAGCACTTGGACACTACCCCAGTGTTTATCCCCCCAGCTGAAGCGCTGGCTGCATGGCAGAGTGCCACGGGCCCCTGCCCAGCCCTCAGTATGTCTTTGGAGGGTTTGGGAGACAGCCCCTGTCAGAAGTCGCCTCAGCAGCTGGTCACAGAACCAGGAGGGGGGAAAACCCTTCCCCCTCTTCAGCGGCTGAACTCTACCGTTGTATATTTCCCCCTAGCAGAATCGCTGGCTACGGAGCAGAGCGCTGTTGGCCTCTGCCCAGCATCAGAAAAAGAGATGGAGAGTCTGGGAGATAGTCCCTGCAAGATGCCTCCTCAGCGGCTGGTAATTACTCCAGGAGAAAAGCAAGAACCTTTTCCTCCCCAACTGCATTGCACTGCCAGCCTATGTTCCCTACAAGCCCCGGATCACGGGGGTGCGGACAGCTGTTCCCACTCTGCAGCGGCTGTTTTTATTCACGGGAGACCGTATGTGCGATTTTGCTCCCCAGCGCCAGAGACGTACTTTTCCTTTTCCTGGTTGCCTGGGGTGGAAGTTTGTGACTAACGCAGGTCCAGACCAGTTGGGGGTCAGGAACCTGGTTAGTCTGTTTTTAAAAGGGGAGAAATGTGACAGAACCCACTGTCACTGTGTGCTTTGGAAGGGACTGAGGGCGGGCCTCCTACCCACAGACTATGGCCCATAAGAGACAGACTCGGGGAGAAGCTGGCATTGAGATAATGTAATGTAATGCTACATCCATTCTCCCCCATCCCCCCCCCTCTTGTTGCTGTGTTTAGCTGTGTTGAGTCATGGCACATAGACAATGGTCTGGACTGCAGGCATACCTCCGCAGGGGATGTGTATTGAGGGGCTGCCTGCTTACCATAATCCCTTTATGTTTAACTGTAGTCTCTGTTTCAATGTTAAGTTCCCATTGGTTCTTCCTTGTCCCCTACCCCCCCTCTATGACAAGGCTAAGGGGAGTGTCCCTAACTGTGTGTAAAAGTGTATGTTTTGGATTTAATAAACTGTTGATGCTCTGCATGTTTAACCCTCAACACCTGTGTGGATTGTCGCGTGATTGAGGGGTTAAGGGCTGGTTATGGCGAATCTGCAGGCTGCGGGTGCATTTGGAGGACAGGAGACACAAGTCTGGCGGATGTGCCCATCTGGGGTATCTGAGATCCGTTACATATATATATAGATATATATATATGTAGCAACCGGCCCTCTTTCTCCACTGTCCTTGGCTCGCTCACAGGAGAAAAAGGCACACAGTCTCCACCATGCCCGTACCCCCTGGTTTGCAGAGGTTAAGCACAATTATTTTCACTTACGGGTCTTGTAGTGGAGCTCCCTTCAAAGTTGGTTTCCGTCCCTAGAGTGTAAGGGCAAAGTCTCTATACCCCAAGTAACTCCAAGGTCCACACCAGTGTCAACTCCAACATAGAGTTTATTTCTTATGCATGAACATCCACAAAGTTGAAAAAAAGAGAGAAAGGTGTTAGGAAGACAGATCAATTCAGGCACTCTTGTTTCTTCGCCACTCGATCCCGAGTGGGTACAGCTCACCCGGATAGTCACCCGAAGGCACTAGCAGCCGGAGTGTAACTCGAACAGTCTATTAGATTCCCTAATGGATGCGTTCAGGAGATCCTCTGCCACAGAATCTATAGTGTCCCAAACCTCCTAATGGTCCTGTTGCTTAGATCCCTGTTTTCGGATGCATGACATCCCTCCAGAGAGTTACTGGGCCCCTCCCTTCACTGTGATCTCTCACCAGTCCTTCGGAACGGTCCTCCCCCAGCCTCCTCTTCTAGAAACGGGTCCCCTCGCAAGGCTGCACCCTGGGATTCTTCCTCCCGAAGTGGGCTCCAGCTAAAGGTGCTGGGCCCAGGGCTGAAGTTGCAGTGCCAGGACTAAAGGTGCCTGGGACTGATGCCACGCACCAGAACTCCGACTCTGGAACCAAGAACGAACCCCTCCCAAGTGGCAACCTGCCCCTTATGTATCCTCTCCCGGCATGCACAGCGGGCAGAACACACCCACTGCACGGTTGCCGAGAGAGGACACCAAATCGCCACCCCATTACCCGTGGTTCAACCCCGAGTACAAGTGACAGCGCCACCCATACTTCTTAGGGGAACTGCACACCAGGTAAAACAGCAGCAAGGCAGAGTCCAGCAAATTGAAAGATTCGAGCCAACTACCACTCGAATCACCCCTAAATTTAGCATAGCAGCCCCCTAAATTTGGGACCCCCGCTACATATATATATATATATATATATATATATATATATATATATATATATATACATATTGTGACGGTATGCGAGGTGAGATACATGACAATCGCTACATTTCACCTCGCATTCGGTCCATTGTAAGGGACTGAACGGGAATCCGGTCCGGTTTTTCCAGCCTCGGTGGCAGGCTGGGTTCCGGTCCTGATGTTCTGATCCACCTGAGTCCACACTCAGGTGTAAGTAAAAGACCAGGAAGAGAACACAGCAGGGCTCTGGCCTGAGACTCAGAGGGGAACCTGAGTCAGAGGAGCTCTGTTTGTTGGATTGGAAAAGAAAGGTTTGCTTCACCTTGTGTTTTGTGGGTGACGGGGACCAGCCCCTCACCGTATAGAGACCGGTTACGGTTTAGTTTAGTGCCGGACAGCAAAGATTTGATTTACTGTTTTGTTTATTTTGTATGACAATTGCAAACTACTTGTAAATAAAGCTGGCAATACACCAGGTTTTAAAGAAACTGCCTGTACACTGACCTTCATTCTGAGAAAAGGTGATCCCCACGAGCTAATCTCCCACACGTGGTGGCTTCAGCGGGCACTTTCTGAAGATGGAGGAAATGTTAAAGGCCCTGCTACAGGCCAATGCAGCTCAGCGGGAAACCAACCGCCAAGTCGCAGCACAACAGGCAGCACAACAGGAGGCCGCTGCAGCACAACAGGAGGCCGCTAGAGCACAACAGGCGGCCCAGCAGGAGATGAACCGACAGTTCGCAGAGGCTCTGCTAGAACTGAAAAAGGGGTCCGCACCTCCTGCGCCAGTGGAAGCAAAGATGATACGTGCATCCTACAACCTACAAAAAATTACATCTGCTGATGATGTTGAGGCATACCTTGTGACTTTTGAGAGAGTTGCTGAGCGCGAAGGATGGCTAAAAGAGCAGTGGGAGAGTCTCTTGGCCCCATTTCTAACAGGAGAACCCCAAAAGGCCTATTTTGACCTAGAACCCGATAAGGCCCAGGACTATGAGACTCTAAAGACAGAGATACTCGCACGCTTGGGTGTCATCATGGCAATCCGGGCCCAGCGGGTGCATCAGTGGTCCTACTCCAGCAACAAGCCAAATGTTTGACCTGGTCCACGTCACCAAAAAGTGGTTGCAGCCAGAGACCTTGACAGGCCCGCAGATTGTGGAGCGTGTGGTAATGGACCGTTATCTGCGTGCGCTCCCTGCTGCTCTGAGGAAGTGGGTCGGACAGGGCGACCCCAAAACTGTAGCCCAACTGGTCGACCTAGTGGAGAGGTACAGTGCTACTTAGGACTTGGTGAATCCATCTACGCCCCACTTCGGTGTGTCTAGGGGTGCAAAATCTCCCGGTGGTTCTGATAAGACTGTTCCGGGGTCCAAGAGCTTGGGGAGATTTGATAAGACTGTTTTTCCAACTGATGAGACTGTGGTTCCTAGACCTGGAGACTAGCCAAAGCAGCCAGGAAGGTCTTTGGGACCGTTGAGAGGACCCTCGGTATGTCAGACCCCTCCTACGTCATTGGCCTGAGCGGACCTGATGGGGAACTTCCTTCACTGTGTAAATTTAAATTACACAGTGAAGGAAGTTCCCTGCTCATGCCAATGACGTAGGCGGGGTCTGACATACCGAGGGGGCGGACCTGATGGGGAACTTCCTTCACTGTGTAATACATGTATAGACCCGCCCCTTCTCATGTTCCGCATCAGGTCCTCAGCCTTACACCTAGTCATTGGCTGAGTGGACCTGATGGGGAACTTTAGAAGGGGCGGGTCTATACATGTAATAGACTGCAGAGGAAGGTCCCCATCAGGTCCGCTCAGGCTCAGCCAATGACGGACAGCGCTGGACATCGGATCGCCGCGGGACACTGGATTTCACCGCTGGAATGGTTTTAATTTTTTTTTAATAAAGGACTTTTCCAAGGTGTTTGTGTGTGGGTGTTTTTTTTTTTTGTTTGTTTTTTACATTTTTTGACACTTTCTTTGTGAAATGGTAGGGGTAGAATGTACCCCTTACCAATTCACATAGGGGGTGGCCGGGATCTGGGGGTCCCCTTTGTTAAAGGGGTCTTCCAGATTCCGATAAGCCCCCCGCCCGCAGACCCCCACAACCACCGGGCAAGGGTTGTGGGGATGAGGCCCTTGTCCCCATCAACATGGGGACATCCTCCCCATGTTGAGGGCATGTGGCCTGGTACGGTTCAGGATGGGGGCGCTCTCTCGTCCCCCCCTCTTTTCCTGCGGCCTGCCAGGTTGCATGCTCGGATAAGGGTCT
The DNA here is from genome assembly GCA_029206835.1 of Rana muscosa. NCBI lineage: Eukaryota > Metazoa > Chordata > Amphibia > Anura > Ranidae > Rana > Rana muscosa. The sequence goes on from CM055121.1 coordinate 85,715,011, forward strand.
GGTATGGATTTTTGGGGGGACTCCACGCCATTTTTTTTTAAATTTGGGGTGGAGTTCCCCTTAAAATCCATGCCAGATCTGAAGGGCCTGGTATGGATATTTGGGGGAACCGCACGCATTTTTTTTTTTAAAATTTGCAGCGGGGTTCCCCTTTAATATCTATACCAGACCTGAAGGGCCTGGTAGTTGAATTCTGGGGGACCCCCACGCTTTTTTTTTTATTTTTATCAATGACTTTTGTATGTATTGCCGGGAGCCGACAATTCATTAATAGCCGCGAGTCAGTTTTAAATGACTTTTTTTCCTTCAAAAATGACATTTTGTGCAGGGACAGTTCTAAGCACGGGAAACATGCGCCACTTTACATGCATATTATACACACCCCCCATGTACGAAATTTAAAGGAATATTTCACTTTTATTTTTTTCATTTTAAGCATTATTAAAATCACTGCTCCCGAAAAAACGGCAGTTTTTAAAACTTCTTTTTGCATTGATACACGTCCCCTGGGGCAGGACCCGGGTCCCCAAACACTTTTTAGGACAATAACTTGCATATAAGCCTTTATAATTAGCACTTTAGATTTCAAACGTTCGAGTCCATTGTATTTAATAGGGTTCTAAAGTTCACGCGAACATTCTGGTATATATATAATGTGTGCAGTCAGTGTAAAGTATATAATACAGTGTATTGAAGTAGTTAAAGTGAACCCTATGACAAAGTTAAAGTGATACTAAAGGTTTGTTTTAAAAAACAAAAACAAACATGTCATACTCATCTCCACTGTGCAGTTTGTTTTGGCACCGAACGCCATCTTCTGGGGTTCCCCAGGCAGTTCTCGTGGCTCCTCCCCGCATCAGATAACCCCCTAGGAGAAGCGCTCTCCCGGGGGGTTACCTTGGGTGCACGCTCCAGTGTCTAGCATTCGGCATCCACAGCCGCCAAATGCATAGGATGCATTAAGGTGAAAAAACATCAGGGTTTACAACCCCTTTAAGAAAAAACATGGCATGGGCCCCCCCCAGTCCATAGCTGGCCCTTTGGGTATGGTAAAGTTTTTAAGGGGAACTCTACACCAATTAAAAAAAAAAAAAAGGCGTGGAGTCCCTCCCACAATCCATACCAGGCCCTTATCCAAGCAAGCAGCCTGACAAGCCAGGATAGGTGGGGGAAGAGCGAACGACCCCCCCTCCTGAACTATACCAGGCTGCTTGTTCTCAACATGGGGGAGGGGCTTTGGGGTCCCCCCAATGAACCTTGTCCCCATGTTGATGGGGACAAGGGCCTCGTCCCAACAACCCTGGCCCGGTGGTTGTGGGGGTCTGCTGGCGGGAATTTTGGAAGCCCCCTTTAACAAGGGGGCCCACAGATCCCACCCCCCCTATGTGAATGGGTATTGGGGACATTGTACCCCTACCCATTCACCAAACAAAGTGTCAATAATTAAAAACCACAATCCACAGTTTTTGACAATTACAAAAAAAGTGTCCCATGATGTCCACCCATCTTCAATCACGACGCTGATGGACCCGAAAAATAGAAAATAGAAAATAAAATACTTCGCCTCCATGGGAGGTTATGTGATGTACCATCAGAGGGGACGGGGTCACCCTGTTATGTCAGCAGGTGGCCCTGCCGTTGCCTATATAACAGCTGTCACCGCAAAAAGACATCTTTTGGCGGGACGCCTTCCTATTTTTCGGGTCCGTCTGCGCCGTAATTGAAGATGAATGGACATTGCGGGATCCTTTTTTTTCTTTCTTTTTTAATAAAGGAATTGTCAAAAACTGTGTATTGTGGTTTTACTTTTTGACACTTTTTTGGTGAATGGGTAGAGGTACGATGTACCCCCACAACCAATGGCCAGGATTGTGGGAATGAGGCCCTTGTCCCCATCAACATGGGGGAAGGGTGCTTTTGGGGGGACCCCAAAGCATCCTCCCCATGTTGAGGGCAAACGGGCTGGTATGGTTCAGGAGGGAGGGCCCCCCGGGAGGGTCCCCCCCCTTTTCTGACCTACCAGGCCGCTTGCTATGGATTTTGGGGGGACCCCACGCCATTTTTTTTTTATTTTGGCATTGAGTTCCCCTTAAAATCCATACCAGACCCGAAGGGCCTGGTATGGATTTTGGAGGGGGAACCCATTTTTTTTATTTTTTTCATTTTGGCGTGGAGTTCCCCTTAACCACTTAACGACCGCTCACTGTATATATACGTCGGCAGAATGGCACGGACAGGCACAATCACGTACCTGTACGTGCCTGCCTTCGTATGGGTGGGGGGGTCCGATCGGACCCCCTCCGGTACAGTGAGCGGCTGGGATCGCTTCGGGAGCGATCCGTGATGAGGGAGCCGCCATTTGATTCTGGCCACCCCCTTGCGATCGCTCCCGGTGAATGAAAAGCTTTGTCTGCCTGTGTAGTGTTTACACAGGCAGGAGGAAGTGATGTCATCTCTCATGCGGCGCCGCATGAGAGAAGACACAGAGGTTAGTGCACATAACAGCACACTGACACCACACACAGGCACACGATCGCCCCCCCAGACACCCCCATATCACCCCCAGCTCCCAGTCACAGTGTCACTGATTGCAGTGACCATTTATTTACTGATCACTGCAATCAGTGACATTTGTGACTGTAAAAGTGTCAGGGCAGAGTGTTTTAGGTCCAGTGTAGCCCCCTAACCCCCCCCTAATAAAGGTTTAACCCCTTGATCGCCCCCCAGGTAACCCTTTCACCGCTGTCACTAAGCAATCGTTTTTCTGATCGCAGTCTTAGTGTCGGTGATGCCGATAGGTAGCCAGTTATTTTTTTTAGGTTCGCCACAGGTTTTTATAGCGTCAGGTACCCCCATATATTACCTAATAAAGGTTTAACCCCTTGATCGCCCCCCAGGTAACTCTTTCACCCCCTTTTGCCAGTGTCACTAAGCAATCGTTTTTCTGATCGCTGTCTTAGTGTCGGTGATGCCGATAGGTAGCCAGTTATTTTTTTTAGGTTCGCCGCAGGTTTTTATAGCGTCAGGTACCTCGATATATTATCTAATAAAGGTTTTAACCCCCTAGTTGCCCCTAGTTAACCCTTTCACCAGTGATCACCGTATAAGTGTTACTTGTGACACTGGTTAGCCAGTTAGTTATTTTGTTATTTAGGTTCCCGTCAGGTTTTTATATAGCGTCAGGTACCCCATATATTACCTAATAAAGGTTTAACCCCCTGATTGCCCCCTAGTTAACCCTTTCACCAGTGATCACCATATAAGTGTTACGGGTGACGCTGGTTAGTTAGTTTGCTTTTTATAGTGTCAGGGCACCTGATCACCCGGCGGGTTATATCAATTAGGTTTTAGTGTCAGAGAGGGTCTGCATCGCCCCAGGCAGCGTCAGGTTTGTGCCAGCATACACCTCCCTTAGTGGTATAGTATCTGAACAGATCAATATCTGATCTGATCAGATCTATACTAGCGTCCCCAGCAGTTTAGGGTTCCCAAAAACGCAGTGTTAGCGGGATCAGCCCAGATACCTGCTAGCACCTGCGTTTTTCCCCTCCATCCAGCCCAGGCCACCCAAGTGCAGTATCGATCGATCGCTGTCACTTACAAAACACAACACACATAACTGCAGCATTCGCAGAGTCAGGCCTGATCTCTACGACTCCAGTGCTGTAGGAGGTGATTTCACCACCACAGTTAAAAAAAGAAGGAGCATATATGCCGAAGCATGGGGGCAGCAGGGGCGGAGGAGCGATTTTGCTCCTAATGCCGCGTACATACGGTCAAAATTCAGACGGAGGCATGCCCGTGGAAAAGTCCGACCATGTGTGTGCGGCATAACTTTTGCGGGAGGATGCCCCCATGCTTCGGCATATATAAATGGTGCATGTATGCCTATCATTAGAAGTGGGTGAATGAATGGAGGTATTCTAATGGTGGGCATACCCACCGATCAATCTCTTTTTTTCGTTCAGCCAACAGGCTGCATGAAAAAAAAGATTTCAATACATGTCCAACAAGGACCAGCAACGTACTGGTATGTTGCTGGACTTTGGTTATACCAGATTGATGCCTGCGGGTTTAGGTATCATCTTGGTATCATTCTTTTCAGCCAGCGGCCGGCTTTCATGTAAAAGCAATCCTAGCGGCTAATTAGCCTCTGGACTGCTTTTACAAGCAGTGGGAGGGAATGTCCCCCCCCCCGGATATAAAAAGCGCCATTGGGAAATTGGGAAAGCATTTTATCACACCGATCTTGGTGTGGTCAGATGCTTTGAGGGCAGAGGCAAGATATAGGGTCCAATAGACCCCATTTTTTTTTTAGTTTTTTTTAAAGAGTACCTGTCACTACCTATTGCTATCATAGGGGATATTTACATTCCCTGAGATAACAATAAAAATGATTAAAAAAATATATGGAAAGAACAGTTTAAAAATAAAATAAAAAAGCAAAATTAATAATAAAAAAAAAGCACCCCTGTCCCGCCCTGCTCTTGCGCAATAGCGAACGCAAGCGTTGGTCTGGCGTCATATGTAAAAAGCAATTGCATCATGCATGTGAGGTATCACCGCGAAGGTCAGATCGAGGGAAGTCATTTTAGCAGTAGACCTCCTCTGTAAATCTAACGTGGTACCCTGTAAAGGTTTTTAAAGGCTTTTAAAAATTTATGTAGTTTGTCGCCACTGCGCGTTTGTGCAAAATTTTAAAGCATGTCGTGTTTGGTATCTATGTACTCGGCCTAAGATCATCTTTTTTATTTCATCAAACATTTGGGCAATATAGTGTGTTTTAGTGCAGTAAAATTAAAAAAGTGTATTTTTTCCCCAAAAAATGCGTTTGAAAAATCGATGCGCAAATACTGTGTGAAAAAAAAATGCAACTCCCACCAATTTAATCTGTTGGGCCTTTGCTTTAAAAAAATATATAATGTTTGGGGGTTCAACATAATTTTCTTGCAAAAAAATAAATATGTTTTCATGTAAACAAAAAGTGTCAGAAAGGGCTTTGTCTTCAAGTGGTTAGAAGAGTGGATGTAAGCTTCCTAATGTTGTGTATAAAATGCCAGGACAGGTCAAAACCCCCCCAAATGACCCAATTTTTGAAAGCAGACACCACAAGCTATATACTGAGAGGCATGTCGAGTCCATGGAATATTTTATATGTTGACACAAGTTGCGGAAAAAAGCCAATTTTTATTTTTTATTTTTTGCACAAAGTTGTCACTAAATGATATATTGCTCAAACATGCCCTGGGCATATGTGGAATTACACCCCAAAATACATTCTGTTGTTTCTCCTGAGTACGGGGATGCCACATGTGTGAGACTTTTTGGGAGACTAGCCGCGTACGGGACCCCAAAAACCAAGCACCGCCTTCAGGCTTTCTAAGGGTATAAATTTTTGATTTCACTCCTCACTGCCTATCACAGTTTCGGAGGCCATGGAATGCCCAGATGGCACAAAACCCCCCCCAAATGACCCCATTTTGGAAAGTAGACACCCCAAGCTATTTGCTGAGAGGTATGGGGAGTATTTTGCAGATCTCGCTTTTTGTCACAGTTTTGAAAATTGAAAAAAAAAAATGTATTTCTTAATTTTCAAAAACAAATGAGAGCTGTAAAATACTCACCATGCCTCTCAGCAAATAGCTTGGGGTGTCTACTTTCCAAAATGGGGTCATTTGGGGGGGTTTGTGCTATTTTGGCATTTTATGGCCTTCGAAACTGTGATAGGTAGTGAGGAGTGAAATCAAAAATTTGTGCCCTTAGAAATCCTTAAGGCGGTGCTTGGTTTTTGGGGTCCCGTACGTGGCTAGGCTCCTAAAAAGTCCCACACATGTGGTTATCCCCGTACTCAGGAGAAGCAGCAAAATGTATTTTGGGGTGCAATTCCACATATAACCATGGCATGTGTGAGCAATATATAATTTAGTGACAACTTTTTGTAATTTTTTATATTTTTTTGTCATTATTCAATCACTTGGGACAAACAAAAAAATATTCAATGGGCTCAACATGCCTCTCAGCATTTTCCTTGGGGTGTCTACTTTCTAAAATGGGGTCATTTGGGGGGGGTTTGTGCTAATTTGGCATTTAATGGCCTTCAAAACTGTGATAGGTAGTGAGGAGTGAAATCAAAAATTTGCGCCCTTAGAAATCCTGAAGGCGGTGCTTGGTTTTTGGGAGCCCGTACGCGGCTAGGCTCCCAAAAAGTCCCACACATGTGGTATCCCCATACTCAGGAGAAGCAGAAAAATTTATTTTGTGGTGCAATTCCACATATGACCATGGCATGTGTGAGCAATATATCATTTAGTGACAACTTTTTGTAATTTTTATTTTTTTGTCATTATTCAATCACTTGGGACAAAAAAAAATATTCAATGGGCTCAACATGCCTCTCAGCAATTTCCTTGGGGTGTCTACTTTCCAAAATGGGGTCATTTGGGGGGGGGTTTGTACTGCCCTGCCATTTTAGCACCTCAAGAAATGAGATAGGCAGTCATAAATTAAAAGCTGTGTAAATTCCAGAAAATGTACCCTAGTTTGTAGACGCTATAACTTTTGCGCAAACCAATAAATATACGCTTATTGACATTTTTTTTACTAAAGACATGTGGCTGAATACATTTTGGCCTAAATGTATGACTAAAATTTAGTTTATTGGATTTTTCTTATAACAAAAAGTAGAAAATATAATTTTTTTTTCAAAATTTTCAGTCTTTTCCGTTTTTTATATCGCAAAAAAAAAAAACGCAGAGGCAATCAAATACCATTAAAAGAAAGCTCTATTTGTGGGAAGAAAAGGATGCAAATTTAGTTTGGGTACAACATTGTATGTCCGCACAATTTCCAGTTAAAGCAGCGCAGTGCCAAATTGTGAAATCACCTCTGGTCATTAAGCTGCGTAATGGTCCGGGGCTTAAGTGGTTAATATCTCAAAGGGCCTGGTATGGACTGGGGGGGCACGCCAATTTTTTTTTCCTCAATTTTTATTTTTTATCTATGTTTCCGGGATCCGGCAATACATTACAGCCGCAAGCAATTTTAAATGACATTTTTCCTTTAGAAATGTCATTTTGCTGCGGCACAGTAAAACACAAGAGACAGATGCGCCACTTTACAGGCAGACCAAGGGGACCCGCCAGACACTATATTTAAAGGAATATTTTTTTTTTTTGTTTCCCTTTAAGCATTATTAAAATGAAAATTATTCTTAAAATGCTCCTGAAAATACTGCCATTTTAAAAACTTTTTTTTGCATTGATACATGTCCCCTGGGGCAATACCCGGGCCCCAATACATTTTTCATGGCAATATCTTGCATATAAGTATTTAAAACTAACATTTTTGATTTTTCACATTTGTGTCCCATAGGCTTTAACGGTGTTCGCATATTCACACAAATTTTTTGTCTGTTCGCAGGTTCTGGTGCAAACCGAACTGGGGGGTGTTTGGCTCATCCATAATGGTCACTAATGATGTAACACCCCATTCTCTGTATTTTACAGAAGGAGGGAGTGTACAAAAGCCCTGCACTGCAGGCAAAAACAAAAATACAAGGGGAAAAGAGAATGAATTTGTTTGCAGAATACATATAAATTATCTGCCAAAAACACTACCTCCTAGCATTTGTCAAGGATGTGATTCTGCTTTAGCAGTTTACCCAGCAAGTGAACATATGAACTAATGCCTACTATAAGTATATTAAAATTTTTGCAAAAATTATAATTATAATAATATTTTACTACAATGACAACTACAACAACAAAACCTTACCTCACTGCACACAAAAATGGAGCAGTGTAGCAGTTCATCTTTACTGTTATTTTGTCAATCAGCAAATGAGGAGATGATTTAGCCTGGTGAATGTAATTAAACTTCATAGAACATAAATAATGTTGTAGATAATTAGGTTTAGTTTACAATTATGCTTTGTTAATCATATGCACTTTAAATTAATTAGAAAAGACAGCATTTAAGGCGTGTCTTCTGGTATTCCTTATACCTAGGAACTATTATGCATTTGTATCACTTTACTAATGCCCTGTACACGCAATAGTTTTTTTTCAGATGAAAAAAGTCAGACGGACTTTTTTCATCAGAAAAAAACGATTGTGTGTGGGCCCCATGGGACTTTTTTCCATCGTGTAAAAAAATAGAACATGTTTTACATTTTTCCGATGGAAAAATAACCGATAGGAAATTCCGATTGTTTGTGTGGAACTCCAACGGAGAAAAAACCCACGTATGCTCAGAATCAAGTCGACGCATGCTCGGAAGCATTGAACTTAATTTTTCTCGGCTCGTCTGAGTGTTTTTACGTCACCGCATTTTGGACGGTTGGAATTTTGTCTGATGGTGTGTATGCAAGACTGATGGAAGTCAGCTTCATCGGAATTCCGACGGAAAATTCCATCGGATTTTATTCCATCGGAAATCCGGGTCTTTTGAGGACTCTTTATACCCTGTGACATTGTATGTGCATTATAGAGAAAGCAACATTTCCACAATGTACTGTATCTAATCTAGTCATATGCTTAAAATTTCAGGGTATAGATTATCCAATCTGCCATTTTTTTTTTTTTTTTTTTTTACTTTTTACATTTTTTTTACAAAAATATGTTTATTTCAAAGTTTTAAAGAGAAAATAGTATAGGACAGAAACAGGAAAATAATCAAAAGCACGTGAAGACAATGCTATGGCATAAAATAGTCATTCATACACTGGAGATAATCAAGTAGTACCCAAAATGTTTTTCCTAGATGTGGGTAGAGTAGGGAAGGGTTGAAATCTCTGTCATGTTCACTGATATTCCAGACTTCATCAGAGAGGTTTATTCCCACTTCCTCTCCTGATGATGACAATGGGTTACTGGAAAGGAAGTGAAAGTATCTCTCAGCTGCAAAAAAACAGTATTAACACCTTCCTGCCCGGCCCATAGCAGATTGACAGCCGGATGGGTGATTTACCATCCTGACTAGATGTCATATGACATTCTTTACATCACGCCGCTCATGCATGCCCCGAGCCTCCGTCGACCACAGCACATCACTGATCAGGGTAAAGAGCTGATGATGTCCAATCACAGCTGATCTCATGTAAATAAATGACAGTTAACGGCATTTCCTTTCCTTAGCTCTGTCAGGAAAGGAAAGCCGATAACCGGTTTTCCAGCTACAGGGGACATTTACACATATTTAGGGCACTGATCATCAGCTCCATCAGTGTCCATCAGTGCAGCATATCAGTGCTGCCTATCAATGCTTATCAGTGCCGCCTCATCAATGCCAATCCGTACAGCCTCATCAGTGCCCAACTGCCCATAAGTGCAGATTATCAGTGTCCATCAGTGCAGCCTCATCAGCCCACATCAGTGAAGAAAAAAATGTATTTGACTAATTCCAAAATTGTATAACAATTTGTTAGCAAAATCTAAAAAACACAGTGGTTAAATACCACTAAAAGAAAGCTTTATCTGTCTCAAAAAAATTATAAAAATGTCATATGGGTACAGTGATCCTTGACCTAGGTATAGATGCTACAACTAGACATCTTCTACAATCTCAGTTCCCTTACACCTGGGCAGAAAACAAGATCTAATTTCTAGACATCCAGCTCAACAAATCAGTGAAAAATCATTTTCCGTCTAACTATATAACATTTGCTAAAAAGATGCAATCTCACCTACAAAAGCTAGAGAAACACAAATTATCATGGTCAGGGAGACTATTATCATTCAAAATGAACCACCTCTTACAATCTTTTTAGAATAATACTACAAACCATCCTAAACAAGTTCATCTGGCAAGGCAAGAAACCCCACTGTGCCCACTCGAAACTCATCAAACACAGATTAGCAGGAGGATCAGGATACAATAATATTTTTCAAAATTCTGTCTTTTTTTGTTTGTTCAGCAAAATATAAAAAACCCAGTGGTTAAAAACCACTGAAAGAAAGCTTTATCTGTCTCAAAAAAATGATAAAAATGTCATATGGGTACAGTGATGCATAAACGCACAATTGTCATTTGTAAGGCAGCAGCGAGAAAGCCGGAAATTGGCCTGGGCAGGAAGGGGGTGAAAGTGCTCTGTATTGAAGTGGTTAAACATCCTTTTCTTTAGCAGAGAAGGAAAATGCTACTGTAAAACCTCCATCAGATTTTTATTTTTGTATGTGTTGCTGTTTTAGATTTTCCCTCACTTCTTGTCTGGAGAAACTATTCTCCAGACAGGAAGTCAGCAAGCCAGAAAGGAAATATCTCTAACGGAGCCATGGTTAACAGTATACAAATCTGACACGGGGTCCAATTCTTCCCCACTCTAAAACTAGAAAAAACGTTTTTATCTTGACATCCACTTTAAGATATATTGTTCATTGACAAAACACAACGTAAATTGAAAGCTACAGCTTATTCCACCTCTAGTAAAGCGGGGAAAGCTCTAGCTAGTCGCCTAAAGGGATATCAAGCAAAAACTAAAATGGCCCATCTAATTCACCCTCACTCAAAAGAAAAATTGCTAAATCCCCATTACATTGCTGATGCCTTCAGTGCATATTACAGTGATATTTACAACATAAAATTAGATGCCTTGACTCACCAACCTTCTGTTGAAGATATTGATGCTTTTCTAAACCATGTTAAACTTCCAACTCTAAATGACAAACAGCTAGAATCCTTGAATGAGCCTTTTGTGACCTCAGAAATACAATCTGCCATCAAATCTCTCCCAACAGGGAAACCCCCACATCCCGATGAACTGACTAGAGAATATTACAAACAATTGTCTCGCATACTCACTCACCATATGACTACTCTTTTAAATTACGCTGCCTCCTCTTCTTCATTCCCTCATGAAATGCTACAAGTGACTAAACATACTGCCCACCCTGGTACACAGTGATTAGGGATGAGCTCGGTGTTCGAGTCAAACGCATGTTCGACTCTTCGGCGAAACCAGAACTTTGTGGGCCGTTCGCGCCAAATTCGTGTGACACCAACGGCCCACAATGCACTGCGCCATCGCAGTGCATTTCCGGCGCTGTGATTGGCCAAGCATGCACTGTGACCCCGCATGCTTGGCCAATCACAGCGCCGGCAGCGAGGAGAGCCATAATTGGCCACAGGCAGGATGCCTGTGGCCAATTATAGCTCAGGGGGTTTAGTACACGCCCCACACTATATAAGTCCGCCAGCGTGGCGGCCTTGTGTAGTGTGTTCCGGCGTGCAGGGAAAGAGCTGGATAGGCAGGGACAGTGTGTTCTTTTCTCAGGCATCTGCAGGAGTTAGTGGGTGTTGTGTGCCTCCAGTAGGGATGAGCTTCTAGTTCGAGTCGAACTCATGTTCAACTCGAACATTGCCTGTTCGCCCGTTCGCCGAACAACGAACAATTTGGGGTGTTCGCGGAAAATTCGAAAAGTCTATGGGAGAAATGTAAAGTGCTAATTATAAAGGCTTATATGCAAGTTATTGTCCTAAAAAGTGTTTGGGGACCTGGGTCCTGCCCCAGGGGACATGTATCAATGCAAAAAAAAGTTTTAAAAACTGCCGTTTTTTTAGGAGCAGTGATTTTAATAATGCTTAAAATGAAAAAATAAAAGTGAAATATTCCTTTAAATTTCATACCTGGGGGGTATGTATGATATGCATGTAAAGTGGCGCATGTTTCCCGTCCTTAGAACTGTCCCTGCATAAAGTGTAATTTTTGAAGGAAAAAAAGTAATTTAAAACTCACTCGCCCACGCCATTTTTTTAAAAATTTGCGGCGGGGTTCCCCTTAATATCCATTCCAGACCTAAAGGGCCTGGTAATTGAATTTGGGGGAACCCCCACGCTTTTTTTTTTTTTATCAATGACTTTTCTATGTATTGATAAAAGCCGACAATTCATTAATAGCTGGTGTGAGTGAGTTTTAAATGACTTTTTTTCCTTCAAAAATGACACTTTGTGCAGGGACAGTTCTAAGCACGGGAAACATGCGCCACTTTACATGCATATCATACACACCCCCCAGGTACGAAATTTAAAGGAATATTTCACTTTTATTTTTTCATTTTAAGCATTATTAAAATCACTGCTCCCGTAAAAACGTCTATTTTTTAAAACCTTTTTTTGCATTGCTACATGTCCCCTGGGGCAGGACCCGGGTCCCCAAACATTTTTTAGGACAATAAATTGCATATTAGCCTTTATAAATAGCACTTTAGATTTCGAACGTTCGAGTCCATTGTATTTAATAGGGTTCTAAAGTTTACATGAACATTCTGTCTGTTCGCAGGTTCTGGTGCGAACCGAACAGGGGGGTGTTCGGCTCATCCCTGGCCTCCAGCGCAGTATACACCTGTATCTACCCTTTATTGCTGTTCTCTAATACAGGCATCTGCAGGAGTTAGTGGGTGTTGTGTGCCTCCAGCACAGTATACACCTGTATCTACCGTTTTATTGCTGGTGTTCTCTAATAAAGGCATCTGCAGGAGTTAGTGGGTGTTGTGTGCCTCCAGCACAATATACACCTGTATCTACCCTTTATTGCTGGTGTTCTCTAATACAGGCATCTGCAGGAGTTAGTGGGTGTTGTGTGCGACCAGCACAGCACAGTATACACCTGTATCTACCCTTTATTGCTGGTGTTCTATAATAAAGGCATCTGCAGGAGTTAGTGGGTGTTGTGTGCCTCCAGCACAATATACACCTGTATCTACCCTTTATTGCTGGTGTTTTCTAATACAGGCATCTGCAGGAGTTAGTGGGTGTTGTGTGCCTCCAGCACAGCACAGTATACACCTGTATCTACCCTTTATTGCTGGTGTTTTCTAATACAGGCATCTGCAGGAGTTAGTGGGTGTTGTGTGCCTCCAGCACAGCACAGTATACACCTGTATCTACCCTTTTTTGCTGGTGTTCTCTAATAAAGGCATCTGCAGGAGTTAGTGGGTGTTGTGTGCCTCCAGCACAGCACAGTATACACCTGTATCTACCCTTTTTTGCTGGTGTTCTCTAATAAAGGCATCTGCAGGAGTTAGTGGGTGTTGTGTGCCTCCAGCACAATATACACCTGTATCTACCCTTTATTGCTGGTGTTCTCTAATACAGGCACCTGCAGGAGTTAGTGGGTGTGTGTGGCACCAGCACAGCACAGTATACACCTGTATCTACCCTTTTTTGCTGGTGTTCTCTAATAAAGGCATCTGCAGGAGTTAGTGGGTGTTGTGTGCCTCCAGCACAGCACAGTATACACCTGTATCTACCCTTTATTGCTGGTGTTCTATAATAAAGGCACCTGCAGGAGTTAGTGGGTGTTGTGTGCGACCAGCACAGCATACACCTGTATCTACCCTTTATTGCTGGTTTTCTATAATAATGGCATCTGCAGGAGTTAGTGGGTGTTGTGTGCCTCCAGCACAGCACAGTATACACCTGTATCTGCAGCCTTTACAGTGGGTGTTGTGTGCCTCCAGCACAATATACACTACCCAATTGCTGGTTTTCCAATCTCCCTGCAGGCCATTAGAATGTCTGGAAGGCCAACAAGGAGAGGCAGACAGTCACGAGCCAATAAAAGAGGGCAAGCAGGCTCTGTGTCTGGGGGCAACAGTGCTGGTCGTGGACGCGGTGCATTGTCATCAGCACGTGGCCATGGGACACGCTTGTCCTTATTTTCGCCAGCTGGACGTGTTGAGCCGCATCATGCCGAAGACTTGGTAGAGTGGATGACCAAGCCCTCCTCATCCTCTCTCACCCAGGCTCAGGGTACTGGCAAAGCAGCTGCCAATGCGTCCTCTTCCCTTGTATCAATGTCATCATCAGTCACTCCTTCCCTAGACCCACCATGTCCTCCTGAGGAGTCCCCCGAACTGTTTGAGCACAGTGTTGGGTACATGCTCCAGGAGGATGCCCAGCGTTTTGAAGGATAGGATGATGATACCCAGCTAGAGGAAGGCAGTAGTGTGAGCGCAGATAGAGGGGATGCTCAAGAAGGACAGCAATCTGGCAGTCATGTTCCAGCAGCTGCAGCATACTGCCAGGTTTGCTCCAGTGATCAAGAGGGAGAGGATGATGAGGTCACTGACTCCACGTGGGTGCCTGATAGGAGAGAGGAGGAGGATGAGGAGGAGGCACATCTCCAATGAGGCAGGATGCCCTCCGGGGGCCAGCATAAGGGCAGCACACCGACTGAATCACACCGCAGAGCTCCGCCTGTGCAGGGCGCTGCCTCTGCGCGTTATTCAAAAAGTTCTTTGGTGTGGGCCTTTTTTGAGTCAAGTGCATCAGATCGCACCGCTGCTATTTGCAACATATGTCTCAAGCGTATCTCGCGTGGCCAAAACATCAGCCGCTTGGGCACCACATGCTTGACCAGACATATGTTGACCTGCCATGCAGCTCGTTGGTAAGCGTACCTTAAAGACCCACACCAAAGAACAAAGCGGACCTCTCCTTGCTCCTCATCAGCTGGGATCTCCAACCCCACTATACCTTCAGTCCTCTCTGAAACTTGCACTGAGAGGAATGAAGGTGTAGAATTAGGTGTGTCACAGCCAAGTACTTGCGGGCACTCTGCTAGCAGTACACCGACGTCCAATTGTGGCAGGCAAATTTCCCTGTCCCAGCTGCTGGACCGTCGAAAGAAGTTCACTCCCAGCCATCCACATGCCCAGCGGTTGAATACTAGCTTGGCTAAATTGCTAGCACTTCAACTGCTGCCTTTTCAGTTGGTAGACTCGGCCCCCTTCCGTGAGTTTGTGCAATGTGCGGTTCCTCAGTGGCAGGTTCCCAAACGCCACTTTTTCTCACGGAAGGCGATTCCGGCTCTCTACCGGCATGTGGAAGGCAATGTCCATGCCTTGCTGGACAGGGCGGGCAGTGGTAAGGTGCATATTACCGCTGACTCATGGTCCAGCAGGCATGGACAGGGACGTTACCTTTCTTTCACGGCCCATTGGGTCACTCTTTTGGCAGCTGGGAAGGATGCAGGACAAGGTGCAGTAGTGTTGGAGGTTGTTCCGCCGCCACGCCTCCAAAATGCTACTACTGGTTGTGACACACCTCTCTCCTCTACCCCCTCCTCTTCTTCTTCCTCCATGGCCTCTTCCTGTATTTTGTCCTCGGAACCAGCGGTGCTCCGTAGGCGTTCAAGGGGCTACGCAAGTACGCAGGCAAAAAGATGCCATGCCGTGCTTGCGCTGGTGTGTTTGGGGGACAGGAGCCACACTGGGGCAGAGGTTCTGTCAGCTCTGCGGGGTAGGCCAAGAGGTGGTTGACGCCACGCCAGCTTAAGCCAGGAATGGTGGTTTGCGACAATGGCACCAACCTCCTCTCCGCCCTCCGACAGGGACAACTGACCCATGTGCCCTGTGTGGCTCACGTCCTTAACCTGGTGGTGCAGCGGTTCTTGGGCAGGTACCCGGGCTTACAGGATGTCCTGAGGCAGGCCAGGAAAGTCTGTGTGCATTTCCGCAGATCATATAATGCCAGTGCTCGGCTGGCTGAGCTGCAAAAGGAGTTGAACTTGCCCAAGAACTGCCTTATATGTGACATACCCACCAGGTGGAACTCAACGTTGGCCATGCTGCAGTGGCTGCACACGCAGCACAGGGCCATCAATGAGTACCTGTGCGACTACGGCACCAGGACAGGGTCAGGGGAGCTCTGGTTTTTTTCACCACGCCAGTGGGGCATGATCAGGGATGCATGCACTGTCCTGGCACCATTTGAGGAGGCCACGAGGATGGTGAGCAGTGACAGTGCATGCATCAGTGACACTGTACCTCTTGTCCACCTGTTGGAGCATACGCTGCGTGGAATAATGGACAGGGCACTTGAGGCAGAACAGAGGCAGGAAGAGGAGGACTTCCTTGCCTCTCAAGGCCCCCTTTACCCAGACAGTGTTCCTTCTGTCCCACCCATCACACAGGAAGAGGAGGAGGAGGAGGCTTGTGTCACTTGTGTCAGCATGGAGGTGGAGCCTGGGACTCAGCATCAACAGCAGCAGTCTTTTAGGGATGATTTACAGTCCCAAGAAACCCGTGGACTTGTACGTGGCTGGGAGGAGGTGGCTGGGGATCATGTCGTCCTTAGTGACCCAGAGGACTCCGGACCGAATGCCTCAGCTAACCTACGCTGCATGGCCTCCCTGATCCTGCAAAGTCTGCGGAAGGATCCTTGTATTCTTCGGATCAAGGAGAGGGACCATTACTGGCTGGCCACTCTCCTTGATCCACGGTACAAGGGTAAGGTTGCGGACCTTATCTTGCCGTCGTAGAGGGAGCAGAGGATGAGACATCTCCGGGAGGCCTTGCAGAAAGGTTTGTGCAACGTGTTCCCATAGACTGGGAGGTTACAAACTCCTGGTCCTGGACAACGAGTTGCTGAGGCTTCGGTCAGTAGCAGAAGGAGCGGTGGAGAAGGTGGTCGTCTGACCAATGCGTTCAGACAATTTTTTAGTCCGCAGCCCAAGGTATGATCGGTTCCAGCAACAATCGCCAGCGTCTGATATACATGGTGCAGGAATACCTAGGGGCAAGGTCAGACTTGGACACCTTTCCCACTGAAAATCCTCTGGGTTACTGGGTCTTGAGGATGGATCACTGGCTACAGCTTGCACAGTATGCAATTGAGCTACTGGCCTGTCCTGCATCCAGCGTTCTTTGGGAAAGCACATTCAGTGCTGCTGGAGGCTTTGTCACCGATCACAGGGTGCGCCTGTCCACTGACTCGGTTGATCGACTGACATTCATAAAGATTAATCAGTCTTGGATCACCACCAGCTACCAGGCACCTGAAGCTGATGTAACAGAATAATTAATTTTGAAATGTCACATCCCTTCAAGACTGCCTATGCTGATGCTGAGTGACTGTCCTGTTATGTTAACTGACTATCCTCTTCCTCCTCAATGATCCTGATGATAGCTTGGAAGAACATTTTTGTTTCTGGGTGCCGCCACCAGTGGCTAAGGCCCAATTTTTCAGCCCCTGTTTAACAGGGGCATGTAATTACAATTTTTTATGCAATGCTTTGCAGCAGGGCTCACTACTGCACTCCAAATAGAGTATCTGGGAGAGGTTGCAGTGTCGTGGCACCAGCACCAGTGCCTAAGGCCCAATTTTTCAGCCCCTGTTTAACAGGGGCATGTAATTACAATTTTTGATGCAATACTTTGCAACAGGGCTCATTGCTGTGCTCCAAGTACTGTATCTGTGAGGGGTTGCAGCAGTGCTGGTCCAAGACATTGTGCTGCCTGGTACCAAGAATTAAATGCTGCCCCCCCCTCCAAAAAAAAAACACGCCCAGTCGCCCACCAAAAGGCCCCCACATTCATAATTGTATATCATGATAAATTCGGAGGACCTGTCATGGCTCTTTACATGTATATAGAAGTATAAATAGGACCTGTCATGGCTCTATAAAAAGGACCTGGTATGGCTCTATTCATGTGTAGGACTATAAAGAGGAGCGGTCATGGCACTATACGTGTGTATAGGAGTGTAAAAGGAAATGTCATGGCTCAATACATGTATGTAGGAATATAAAGAGGACCTGTCATGGCTCTATACATGCATGTAGGAGTATAAAAGGACCCATCAGAGCTCTATACATGTGTATATAGGAGTATAAAAGCACATGTCATGGCTCAATAAAAAGGATGTGTTATGGCTCTATTCATGTATAGGAGTATAAAGAGAACTGGTCATGGCACTATATATGTGTGTAAATCAATATTCAAGTGTAAAAACACCCCCCTGCACATCCGTTTCCCCCCTCCTCTCACACACACACACACACATATCTGTTCACCCTCTGTACCCAATACACACATATCTGTTCCCCCTGCACACCTGCCCCCCCTCCCCACACACACATATCTGTACCCCCTGCACACCTGTACCCCTCCCCCACACACACATATCTGTATCCCCTGCACACCTGTCCCCTCCCCACACACACACACACACATATCTGTTCACCCTCTGTACCCAATACACACATATCTGTACCCCCTGCACACCTGTACCCCTCCCCCACACACACATATCTGTATCCCCTGCACACCTGTCCCCTCCCCACACACACACACACACACATATCTGTACCCCCTGCACACCTGCCCCCCCTCCCCACACACACATATCTGTACCCCCTGCACACCTGTCCCCTCCCCACACACAAACATATCTGTACCCCCTGCACACCTGTACCCCCCCACACACACACACATATCTGTACCCCCTGCACACCTGCCCCCCCTCCCCACACACACACATATCTGTACCCCCTGCACACCTGCCCCCCCTCCCCACACACACATATCTGTACCCCCTGCACACCTGTCCCCCCCCCACACACACATATCTGTACCCCCTGCACACCTGTACCCCCCCACACACACACATATCTGTACCCCCTGCACACCTGTTCCCCCCACACACACACACACACACACATCTGTACCCCCCTGCACACCTACCCCCCCCCACACACACACACACACACACATATCAGTTCCCTCTGTACACAGTGCAATGCACTATAAACTGACAGCAGAGTAAATTTTTGTTTCTTGTGAATGGGTGCAGGCTGCAGCAATGAGCTTCCACTATACCTGAGCCAGCGAAGGTGGTGGTAAACTTTACTCCAGGACTGGAGAGCGGCGCTGCTGCCTGCCAGTCCTCCCACAACAGATCCCTGAGAGACCAGGAGGAGGGGGGGCGGCGGGAGCAGATATCGTGGCAAGCCCGTAGTTACATGATGCAGGGCTTCCATATCATCTACCCCAGCCAGTTCCACTAAACATGCAGCACTTCCGGCCAGCTGCTCCTCGTCCCGGCTCTCTCCTCTCATCTTCTCACTGCAGCTGCTAGGGCGGCACTGCAGGCTGGGGATAGAGTGGTCTGTCAGGGATGTCTTCACAGCCCCAACCGCCCCCTAGGCTGGCGCCATAAGGCATGCATTTTAAAAATGCCGGGACCTTTCTCGGCAGAACACTGGCCCTGCTCGCAATGGGATAAGCAGCGCAGGGGAACGGGCTAGCTGGCTGGTGGGCGGCAATTTGCCGCCCCCTTTAAAGTGCCGCCTGGGACCGAGGTACCATCGGGTCCCATGGTAGGGCCGGCCCTGGGTTGCAGTGTTGTGGCACCAGCACCAGTGCCTAATGCCCAATTTGTCAGCCCCTGTTTAACAGGGGCGTGTAATTACAATTCTTGATCTAATAATTCACAGCAGGGCCCATTCCTACGCCCACCAAGAGTAACTGTGAGGGCTTACAGTGTTGTGGCAACACCGTTCACCACCACCACCACCAAAGGCCCAATTTTTCTGCCCCTCTTCAACAGGGGCATGCAATTACAATTCTTGATCTAATAATTCCCAGCAGGGCCCATTCATGCGCCCAAGAGTAAAGCCCTGTACACACGATCAGTTTGACTGATGAAAACCGTCTGATGGATTGTTTTCATCAGACAAACCGATCGTGTATGGGACCCATCAGTCTTTTTTCCATCAGTTTTAAAAAATAGAACATGTTTTAAAATTATCTGATGGATAAAAAACTGATGGCAATTTCCGATCGTCTGTGGGGAAATCCATCAGATAAAAAACCCAAGCATGCTCAGAATCAAGTCGACACATGCTCAGTAGCATTGAATTTCATTTTTCTCAGCTCATCGGAGTGTTTTACGTCACCATGTTTGGAACGGTCAGTTTTTAGACTGATGGTGTGTGGGCAAGACTGATGGAAAACAGTTTTATCAGATTTCTGATGGACAAATCCATCAGACGAAAATCCATAGGATATCTGATCGTGTGTACAGGGCTTAACTGTGAGGGCTTAGAGTGTTGTAGCACCAGCACCACCACCAAAGGCCCAATTTTTCCTACCACTGTTTAACAATGGCATGTAATTACAATTCCTGATATGGCAACACCAACATCTAAGGGGCAAATTTCTGCAGAGTATATACGGCAGGCCCCTACTTTCAAACACCCAACTTACAAACGACTCCTACTTGCAAACGGAAGGAGACAACAGGAAGTGAGAGGAAATCTACCCCTAGGAAGGGAAATTATCTCCTATAAGAGTTAATATGGGAAAATCCTTGTTTCAATAAAAACCCCACTTTTCCAAAAACATTTGTCATTGGGACGGAAAGTGAGGTGAAATGTTCTGAACAGGTGCACAGACAGCAAAACAAATGTTACAGGACTGATAACCATGGGCATCCGCTGAACTTTTTTCAGGGGGGGGCATAATTTTAAGGTCATCCATGCATCTTTGGGGCAGTGGAGCAGCACTGTATACACCACTCCTCCACCGCCCCTGCCCATTGAAATAAATGGGCACCGCTGCCGAAGCGCCTGCAAAGCGATTCGGCAGCGGCGATACACGGTTGCATTTAACCCAGTCTTCGACCCCACTAGCAGCCGAATAGCGCCACTAAAACGATGGTAAAGCGCCGCTAAAACTAGCGGCGCTTTACCGATAATGCGGCCAGCTGGCAGTGTGAAATAGCTCTTGAGGATAATTCAGCTTCACTCCACCATGTCCATATAAATATAGCCTAGAGAATGTACATCTTTCTATATTGCAATGTATTGCAATACATCTGTTGTGGCCATATTTTGATCTTTATGAAAACAGCCTATACTGTATAGGTTGTTTTCATCAAGATCAAAATATGGAAGCCCACAACAGATGTATTGCAATACAAAAAGATGTACACAGTGGTGTCATGACACAGGCACTGCTGTTACCTGTAGTTCTTCAGCGATAGGCCCAGGGCAGGCACTGGCAACGTATTCTCTCGTCTCGGCCACTGCACGCCACGCACCTGTGGGAGGAGCTGGCGCATACATTTACACAGGCTGAGGCAGCAGCCAATCACGGAACAGCCGGGTCACGGACGGTGATGTTAAGCAGAGGCCCGAGCGGCAGAGCCAATCCGATGCTTGGGCCGGGGGTGAGGAGGGAGGGATGGATGTGTAGTCGGAAACGACAGAGCAGCCCCAGCCCCCAGGCCAGCAGCAGACTTAGAAAAAAAGTCCACGGCTGCCGCGGTGGTGGCCATTGCAACACAGGGGGCAAGTGTCTTCACTCTGACTTCCGATTCCAGGGGGGGCAAATGACCCTAGCGGACGCCCATGGTGATAACCCTTCCACATGTTCTCCAAAAAGCTTAAAAATAGATTTTTTGTCTGCAGCTACACTTAAAAATTTACCTGTTCCAAATTACAAACAGATTCTACTTAAGAACAAACCTACAGTCCCTGTCTTGTTTGCACCGCCTGTATACTGCTGTTCAGAGTATATAGGGTTTTAGGTATAGGGCTTTATTTTGGGTGCAGGGTTCCCCTTAATATCCATACAAGACCCAAAGGTCTTGTAATGGGCTGGGGTGGGGGGGGGGTGATGGGGTGCCATGCCATTTTTCTCAAAGATTTTCATCCATATTGCCAGGACAAGACATGACATTAAAGCCGCAAGCAGTTTTAAATGGCTTTTTTTCCTTTACAAATGTCATTTTGTGCAGGGACAGTTCTTAACACGGGAAACACATGCCACTTCACAGGCATACTTTAGACACACCCCAGGTATGATATTTAAAGGAATATTTCACTTTTTTTTTTTTTTTTACTTTATGCATCATTAAAATGACTGCTCCATAAAAAATGTCCGTTTTTAAAACTTCTTTTTGCATTGATACATGTCCCCTGGGGCAGAACCCGGGTCCCCAAACCCTTTTTAGGACAATAACATGCATATTAGCCGTTATAATTAGCACTTTAGATTTCGAACGTTCGCGTCCATTGTATTTAATAGGGTTCTAACGTTCGCGCAAACTTTCGGTCCGTTGGCAGGTTCTGGTGCGAACCAAACCGGGGGGTGTTCGGCTCATCCCTAACTGTGATCAATCAGGCTTCACCAAGGGTCGCCAAGCACCCGACACTACCAGAAGACTAATGCCGCGTACACACGATCATTATTCACAGCGGTTAAAAAAACGCCGTGAATAATGTCATTAAAAATGAGGGAACGGCTTGTTCCCCACACACGGTCGTTTTTCACGTCGTTTTTTCTCTTGTCGAGAAAAACGACCGTCTGTGGGCTCCGCGGCAGTGTTTCCCTAAAAAACATGTTCTAATTTTTCTCGTCGTTTTTAATGCCGTCTTTCTCGTCGAAAAAAAACGACAGAAAGCCCACAGACTATCGTTTTTCTCGTCGAATGGGAAAAATTTTGTTTTTCTCGACGAGAAAAACGGCCGTGTGTACGCGACATTATAGATATTATCCAATACGCCGAGTCCAGCGGAACACCTTCTCTGCTTCTATCTATGGATGCAGAAAAGGCGTTGGACAGGATACACTGGACCTATCTCCAGAGTCCTTCTCAAATTTGGCTTCAAGGGCAGCATCTTGCAGGCTATTCTAGCCTTGTACACTACACCCTCTGAGAAACTATACTCCTTTTGAAATGCTATCTCAATTATTTCAAATAACCAACGGCACAGGGTAAAGATGCCCATTATCCCCCCTGATATTTAATCTACTTATGGAACCTTTAGTAGAGCACATCAGATCCAACCCCCTTATCTCTGGCTTCACAATCAACAGGTCATCAATAGGGATGAGCTTTGTGTTCGTGTCGAACACACGTTCGACTCGAACATCGGCCGTTCGATCGTTCAACGAAGAATGAACGTTATGGTCCGTTCGCGCCAAATTCGCAGTGCATTGCTGGCTGATGATTGGCCAATGATTGGCTGATGATTGGCCAAGCATGCACTATGACCCGCATGCTTGGCCAATCACAGCGCAAAAAAAACGGAGAGCCGTAATTGGCCAAAGCCAGGGTGGCTTTGGCCAATTATGGCTCAGGGGGTTTAGTACACGCCCCACACTATATAAGGCCGCCTGGAAGTCAGCCTTGTGTAGTGTGTTGGCGTTTGTGAAAGAGGCAGTTTCAGAGAGATAGACAGTGTCATTTATATTAAATTAGAGCAGGCAGGCGAGTCAGTTAGCTGCTGTTACAGTGTGTAGAGGATATATATGCATCCTAGGTATTGACACTGTATTGAGTTTAGCTAGATCTGTTCCTGTTAAGCCTCGTACACACGACCGAGTTTCTCGTCCAAAACCAACAAGAAAAGTGCAGAGAGAGCTTTATTGTCGAGAAAACCGTTCGTGTGTATGGTTTTACGACAAGAAAACTGCCGTGAATCTCGACGAGAAAGATAGAGAACCTGCACTCTTTTTTTCTCGTCCGGATTCTAGATTTGTCGTGTTTCTCGTCGCCCTGTTTTGCGACGAGAAAATGGTTCGTGTGTATGCTTTTACGACTATTCAAAAAGCGCGCATGCTCACAATCAAGTATGAGACGGGAGCGCATCTTCTGGTAAAACAAGCCTTAGTAATGGAGATAGCTCATTCGTCACGCTAAAACGAACTGAAAGCACGAAGACTGAAAAGCGCGAATCGTCTCTTCCCAAACTTTTACTTCACACACAGTAACACGAGATCAGCAAAAGCAGCCCAAGGGGTGGCGCCATTGAAATCGATCTTCCCCTTTATTCTGCCGTCGTACGTGCTGTACGTGACCGCGCAGAACAACAAAGAGATTTGGAATTGACAGTGTGTATGCAAGGAAAGTTTGACAAGAAACTCGTCGAGAAAAACTACAGGTTTTTTACAACGAGAAACTCGGTCGTGTGTACGAGGCTTTAGTCTCTATACTGTGACAGGCAGGTGATTGTGCTAGCTGCAGACAGTCAGTGTTTCACTTAGTGTACTACTGTGTGCTTTGCATAGCGATCACCTAAAGCTCACCTGTATACAGTTATTCTCTATACTGTGACAGGCAGGCCGATGATTGTGCTAGCTGCAGACGGTCAGTGTTTCACTTAGGGCTCTTTCACACGGACGGACCGTTCAGGTCTGCCTGTCAGTTTTTTAGGCGGACCTGAACAGATGCTCTATGTACCCCTATGGAGCCATGGATGTCAGCGGTGACATGTCCGCTGACATCCGACCCGCTCCGCCAAAACCCTACTTTTCCATCCATCTGCGGATCGGATGACAACAGACTCTACGATCTGTTGTCATCAGATCCCCCATAGGGGAGAGCGGCGCTCTGACAGGCCGGTCCCTGCACAGTGTGCGGAGACAGACCTGTCATCTGCCTGCTCAGGGGGATCGGCGGAGCGATCCCCGCTGAGCAAAGCGGAGCCCGCACACGGACACGGATCGTCTGAAAGGGGCCTTAGTGTACTAGTGCATTCATCGAAAGCTCACCTGGATACAGTTAGTCTCTATACTGTGACAAGCAGGCCAGTGATTGTGCTAGCTGCAGACAGTCAGTGTTTCACTTGGTGTACTACTGTGTGCTTTGCATAGCATTCACCAAAAGCCAAAATTTTTGATGCAATACTTTGCAACATGGCTCATTGCTGCGCTCTAAGTACAGTATCTGTGAGGGGTTGCAGTGTTGTGGCACCAGCACCAGTGCGTAAGGCCCAATTTTTCAGCCCCTGTTCAACAGGGGCATGCAATTACAATTCTTGATCTAATAATTCACAGCAGGGCCCATTCCTGCACCCACCAAGAGTAACTGTGAGGGCTTACAGTGTTGTGACACCAGCACCACCACCAAAGGCCCAATTTTTCCTACCAATGTTCAACAGTGGCATGTAAATACAATTCCTGATATAATAGTTGACAGCAGGGCGTTCCAGCGCCCACCAAGAGTAACTGTGAGGGCTTACAGTGTTGTGGCAACACCAACACCTAATGCGGCGTACACACGATCGTTTTTCATGCCATTTTTTTTACCGACGTTTTTCACGTCTTTTTTTTCATGTTTCCTCTCAAGCCTGTCTTGCGTACACACGATCATTTAAAAAAAACGTTCAAGCAAAGCGCAGTGTAGTACACCACGTACGACGGCACTATAAAGGGGAAGTTCCGTTCTAATGACGCCACCCTTTGGGACGCTTTTGCTAATTTCGTGTTACCGCTAGGGATGAGCTTCGAGTTCGAGTCGAACTCATGTTCGACTCGAACATTGCCTGTTCGCCCGTTCGCCGAACAGCGAACAAATTGGGGTGTTCGCGGCAAATTCGAAAAATCTATGGGAGAAATCTAAAGTGCTAATTATAAAGGCTTATATGCAAGTTATTGTCCTAAAAAGTGTTTGGGGACCTGGGTCCTGCCCCAGGGGACATGTATCAATGCAAAAAGAAGTTTTAAAAACGGCCGTTTTTTCGGGAGCAGTGATTTTAATAATGCTTAAAATGAAAAAATAAAAGTGAAATATCCCTTTAAATTTCGTACCTGGGGGGTGTGTATGATATGCATGTAAAGTGGCGCATGTTTCCCGTGCTTAGAACTGTCCCTGCAAAAAATGTCATTTTTGAAAGAAAAAAAGTCTTTTAAAACGGACTCGCGGCTATTAATGAATTGTCGGCTCCCGGCAATACATACAAAAGTCATTGATAAAAAAAAAAAAAAAAAGCGTGGGGGTTCCCCAGAATTCAATTACCAGGCCCTTCAGGTCTGGAATGGATATTAAGGGGAACCCCGCCGCAAATTCAAAAAAAATTGACGTGGGGTTCCCCCAAATATCCATTCCAGGCCCTTCAGATCTGGCATGGATTTTAAGGGGAACTCCACCCCAAATTTAAAAAAAAATGGCGTGGAGTCCCCCTAAAAATCCATACCAGACCCCTTATCCGAGCACGCAACCTGGCCGGCCGCAGGGGAAAAGGGGGGGACGAGAGAGCGCCCCCCCCCTCCTGAACCGTACCAAGCCACATGCCCTCAACATGGGGAGGATGTCCCCATGTTGATGGGGACAAGGGCCTCATCCCCACAACCCTTGCCCGGTGGTTGTGGGGGTCTGCGGGCAGGGGGCTTATCGGAATCTGGAAGACCCCTTTAACAAAGGGGACCCCCAGATCCCGCCCCCCCTATGTGAATTGGTAAGGGGTACATTGTACCCCTACCATTACACGAAGAAAGCGTAAAAAAATGTTTAAAAAAACACACAAACACCTTGAAAAAGTCCTTTATTTAAAAAAAATAAATAAAACATTCCAACGGTGAAATCCAGTGTCCCACGGCGATCCCGATGTCCAGCGCTGTCCTTCATTGGTTGTGCCTGAGCGGACCTGATGGGGAACTCCCTCTCAGTATTTTAAATGTATAGACCCGCCCCTTCTAAAGTTCCCCATCAGGTCCGCTCAGCGGACCAGATGCGGAACATGAGAAGGGGCGGGTCTATACATGTATTACCACAGTGAGAGAAGTTCCCCATCAGGTCCGCCTCCTCGGTATGTTGGACCCGCCTACGTCATTGGCTTGAGCGGGGAACTTCATTCACTGTGTAATTTAAATTTACATAGTGAAGGAAGTTCCCCGCTCAAGCCAATGACGTAGGCGGGTCCGACATACCGAGGGGGCGGACCTGATGGGGAACTGCTCTCACTTTGGTAATACATGTATAGACCCGCCCCTTCTCATGTTCCGCATCTGGGGAACTTTAGAAGGGGCGGGTCTATACATTTAAAATACTGAGAGGGAGTTCCCCATCAGGTCCGCTCAGGCACAACCAATGAAGGACAGCGCTGGACATCGGGATCGCCGCGGGACACTGGATTTCACCGCTGGAATGTTTTTTTTTTTTTTGTTTTTTTTTTTAATAAAGGACTTTTTCAAGGTGTTTGTGTGTTTTTTTAAACATTTTTTTACGCTTTCTTCGTGAAATGGTAGGGGTACAATGTACCCCTTACCAATTCACATAGGGGGGGGCCGGGATCTGGGGGTCCCCTTTGTTAAAGGGGTCTTCCAGATTCCGATAAGCCCCCCCGCCCGCAGACCCCCACAACCACCGGGCAAGGGTTGTGGGGATGAGGCACTTGTCCCCATCAACATGGGGACATCCTCCCCATGTTGAGGGCATGTGGCTTGGTACAGTTCAGGAGGGAGGGGGGCCGCTCTCTCGTCCCCCCCTTTTCTCCTGCGGCCGGCCAGGTTGCGTGCTCGGATAAGGGGTCTGGTATGGATTTTTAGGGGGACTCCACGCCATTTTTTTTTTAAATTTGGGGTGGAGTTCCCCTTAAAATCCATGCCAGATCTGAAGGGCCTGGAATGGATATTTGGGGGAGTCCCACGTCAATTTTTTTTTAAATTTGCGGCGGGGTTCCCCTTAATATCCATTCCAGACCTGAAGGGCCTGGTAATTGAATTCTGGGGAACCCCCACGCTTTTTTTTTTTTTTTTATCAATGACTTTTGTATGTATTGCCGGGAGCCGACAATTCATTAATAGCCGCGAGTCAGTTTTAAATGCATTTTTTTCTTTCAAAAATGACATTTTTTGCAGGGACAGTTCTAAGCACGGGAAACATGCGCCACTTCACATGCATATCATACACACCCCCCAGGTACGAAATTTAAAGGAATATTTCACTTTTATTTTTTCATTTTAAGCATTATTAAAATCACTGCTCCCGAAAAAACGGCCGTTTTTAAAACTTCTTTTTGCATTGATACATGTCCCCTGGGCCAGGACCCGGGTCCCCAAACACTTTTTAGGACAATAACTTGCATATTAGCCTTTATAATTAACACTTTAGATTTCGAACGTTCGAGTCCATTGTATTTAATAGGGTTCTAAAGTTTACACGAACATTTTGTCTGTTCGCAGGTTCTGGTGCGAACCGAACAGGGGGGTGTTCGGCTCATCCCTGGTTACCGCGTGTTAGTAAAAGTTTGGTGAGAGACGATTCGCGCTTTTCAGTCTTCGTGCTTTGAAGATCGTTTTGTAGAGTTCAGTTTGTGCCTGTGGGTTCGTGTCTGTCTTGCAGTGCTTGTAGTCAGTTCGTATCTGTTTATTCAGTGCGTTTTTGTCTGCTCGTTCCTGTTTTTCAGCTTGTTCTTCATAGGCCTTGCTGTTCTTCCGTTCGTTCTTCTAGTTCGTTCTGAGCTGCCGACCATTATCTAGCCATGTTGCGGCTACGTGCTCGTCGTAGAGTTCGTGCTGTAGTTGGTGCAGGGGTTCATGCTGTATCCCGACTCCAGACCATGAACAGGGTGAGGAGGAGTTCATGGACCAAGAATTGGTTGCTCCAGCGGCACCAGTTCTGTCATATGCCTTTGTTGCGGGAGATCAGGGAGAATAATCCTGAGGACTACAGAAATTTTCTCAGGATGTCTGACCCCGTATTTCAGCATCTGTTGGCTTTGGTGTCCCCCTACATTACCAGGCAGGACACCGTTATGCGTGAAGCCATCAGTGCTGAGCAGAGGCTCATTGCCACGTTGCGATACCTGGCGTCTGGGAGAAGCCTGCAGGACCTAAAGTTCTCCACAGGCATATCCCCCCCAGGCTCTGGGTATCATTATACCAGAGACGTGTTCTGCCATCCTTCAAGTTTTGCAGGAGGACTATATTAAGGTAAGTGTTCTTATTTCAAACATCACATTGTATGTATTTCTTTTTTTTGTTTTTTTTTTAGCAGTCCCTAATTCCCATGATTCTTAGCTGCAGGGAATGTCCCCTTTCTCCACATGGTTATTTATTTTTGGGAATGTTTTTATTAGGCCTACATTTAAATTTGCCTTACCTAACCTCTCCAGCATGCTATCCTGGGGCCATACCCACCTTGCCTAGTCATTTCCATGTATTTTAATCTATGCTCCATCGTAGTGCTTTACCCTAAACGCCACCCAAACATTGCCTAGGAATGTAAAATTTTTCAATAATTCATACAGAGTGCTACAGCCTACATTTGTGATCTCCCCAACTCATCTTCAACCCCCCCCCCATTTTTTGGGGGGGGTTTGTTTTTGGTTTGTTGTTGCTTACTAATAATGTTTTAATTTTTCGGTTTCTCCCAATGTTGGCCATGAATGGTTTTCTTAAATCTGCTTTCAATGTTTCTGTCTCAAAGTATTAATTTTTTTTTAAATTTAATTCCACAGTTCCCTTCTACGCCACATGAATGGCAGAATGTGGCATCTGAGTTTGCCCAACGATGGAACTTTCCGAACTGTGGAGGGGCCATCGACGGCAAACATGTTCGGGTCGTCCCACCACCCCATTCGGGATCCTTTTATTATAACTATAAGGGGTTCCACAGCATCGTCATGATGGCAGTGGTGTCGGCCACCTACGAATTCCTCTATGTGGACGTTGGCAAGAATGGCAGGATGTCTGATGGAGGAGTCTTTGCACAGACGGAGTTTGGGGAACGGCTCCTTTTGGATCAGCTGGCCTTGCCACCAGCGGAGCAGAATGTTGAGGGACTCCCATTAGTCTTTGTGGCAGATGAGGCGTTTGGCCTGGGTCCCCATTTGATGAGGCCATTCCCGCAACTCACCCTCACCCCTGAGAGGAGGGTGTTCAACTATCGGCTGGCCAGAGCAAGAAGGGTGGTGGAAAATGCCTTTGGCATCATGGCCAGCCGATTCTGCCTGTTCCTCACCTCCATCCACCTTGCCCCTTACAAATGGAACCATGTTGTAATGGCTTGTTGTGTACTCCATAATTATCTCAGGGTGCATTCAAGCAATTATCTGACTTTGACTGGGCCTGAGGCCTCATTATTTGAAGTGGAAAATCTTGTGGCCCTGGAAGCTGGCCGTCCAGGCTTGGCCCCCCCAAACCGGACGTGAGGTCTGTCACAGAAATTTCGGACCGACTCTCGTTACAAGTCAAGATATTTTATTGCATATGCAGAGAAAATGGTTAAAGTATATTTGCGGCTTCAGAGATCCATTTTCTGCCTGTCATAGATTTACATTCTACTTTTATAACCCTTAAACCTTCCCCTTTCCTGCTCGTAACGTCCTGATCATGTGTATAAGTTCAACCTTTATTCTGACGTTTCAGCAGGAAAGAGGGAAATATCCTTTTTCAGCCTACACCTTATGACAGGATATTTCATACAATGGATACATAAATTATCTCATACAATAGACACATAAATTATTTCATGGTTCACAGCCCATGTTTGGCAGATGTAAGCAAAATACAGTTTTACTATAAGTCAGCACATCTTTTGCACGAATAGAATATGGTCATATGACTTATTCCAGTAATTAGGACTATTAGAGCTATTCAGCATATTTATGTATAATAGAGTTATATAAAACAAACATTTTAACTTTAGAAGATTAATATGCATCTTGATAGTTGACAGATAAAGTATAATTTTAAATTTATCTAACATTCCCTCCTTATTATACTTATAATGTCAATACTTCAAATATCCAGGTTCTTTATTTTACCAGGTATTATCATTTAGACAAATAGGTCTTTTGAAAGGACTGTAAGTTCATCTTCATCAGGTTCCGGGTATAGTTCAGTGTTGTTCTGGAAAAACATAGTCTTTGTTAGTGATGTGTCAATCAGTCTTTGAAGAATTCCTCTAATACAAGGAATGCAGCAACATCCACACAGCGTAAGGACCGTGGCTGCCATGACAACAGAGATGAGCAAACCTTTTGCAAGATCACCCCATTTACCAAACCATTTTTCAAAGAGTCCTGTTAAGGGGTTCTCTACACCAGAGTTCTCAGTTAGTTCCTGGGATAACATTTGTAGGCCTTGCAAAGCCTTGGTGATACTTCCATCAGGTGCCGTATTATTTGGAATAAAAGTGCAGCAGAAGGTGCCGAACATTTCACATACCCCGCCCCTTTCTGCCAGCAACATATCCAATGCTATACGGTTCTGCCACGCTGTCAAAGAGGTGGCGTCCAATTGTGCTGCTATACCTTTGATAGCATCTCTGGTGTAATTCACAAACCTCTGCTGGTTGTAGTAAATGTAGTTTATCCAGTCGACATTCTTATTGGGCTGTACCCATAGGAAGAGTGAGGAGTCCTGCTGTTACTTGATTCTGTGCTTTAAATTCATCCGGAACTCCTCGTGGAACACCTATTGAGTCTATATAAACCCGGTTGTCAAAGGATCCTTGGGGTGTTTCTCGCTTAAACCATTTAAAATAGTGTTTACCTGGTAGTTTTATCAATTTGTTAGTCATAGGAACAATATAAAAGGGAAGCAACAGGCGGGTAAGGGCACAACTATCCTCCCATCTAGGTGGCAGTCTGGGTCTTAGTTTCATGTCCCCACACAGCCACCAAACATCAGCCAGTTGCCGTTTCTGTTCCTGAAACCATTTTAGTTGGTACTTAATGTCTGTAGTTGATGTTGTGGTCGCACAGTATTCAGGCGATAGGGTGCCAACCTTTGAACCATCCTTGTCTATGTTAGAGAAACAAGAAAAATTTCCTGGTAATGCTTGTACTGAAGGGGGTATACTTCGCATTTTAGTTTTAGGGTATCTCTTTTTCTCATTTGCACATTCAGACCCAGTAATATTTTCTGAAAACAGTCTTATTATGCAAGCTAAATCTGTTTCCTCTTCAGGGAGAGGAATGGTAGCTAGTTGTGGTCTTGGGTTTGCACAAGAAATACAATCACTTAACCCCTTAGATTGAGTTGTGTATCTGACCCATTCTATCCACTCATTTTTGTCTCCAAACCCTGTTTCTATACTTAATTGTTCCTTGTAGGTAAAATCTGTTTTAAACAAGGAGGGATTAAGTTGAAACTGAGTGGGCTCTGGGACTGGGGTGTTCTAAACAGGGATTGCAACCTTAATAGTAATTCTTCCTAGTAGATCACTCAGGCTGGGCCTATATACTCCTAGACCATAAACTCCAGCATCTGATACCTGCGGGTTTTTTATTGTCAAGGAGATAGGATTACATTTATTAGGTGTAAGCCAATCACGGGACTGGCAATCACCAGTCCACCCTCTTCGACTGTATATAGATATACGTTCTACCTGATCCTTCCTTTGTTTAGGGATCACGGCAGAACTAGCAAGCCAACCATTATCATCTGTTGACCACCACACATCAGCCCACGCACTGCATTCTGGAGTAGAACATAAGTATTCCGGGTGTGTCATAGGAAAAGCTTCCACCCACTTTGTAAACATATCAACAATAACCAGACAGTACTTTTTATTCTCACATTTGTTCAATTCAATAAAATCCATGCATATTGTGTGAAAGGGATAAGGGGGTTGTGGGAAATGACCTTGTAAGGGTCGTAGGGCACCTTGTGCATGGTATCTGTTACAAATCGGACATGTGAGACAAATTTTTTTTGAGTAGTTCGTAAATCCATATGTTGTGAATACCTTGTTGATCACCTGTACCATCCCTCCTTTTGAGGTATGGGCTTGCCCATGGCTCAATAATGCAGCATACCTAAATAATGATGTAGGTAAGATGGGTTTACCGTCTGTACTTGTATATACATCATTGACCAATGTTGCCCCTTTTGATAACCACTTTTGTTTTTCACCTTCCGGTCATGCCTTCTGCATTTCTGATAACCATGTTTCATCAATAGCTTTCCGCACCTCACCATTTACTTGGAGATTTGTATAACATATGTACGTTATTTGCTGTCCTTCAGCAGCTGCTTTTGCTGTCTTGTCTGCTAGTGCATTCCCTAGGGTAATTGGATCTGTTCCCTTTCTATGTGCTGCACATTTACAAATAGCCACTTGTGCTGGTTTTTGTACATTTTCTAGAAGGGCAAGAATGAGATCTCTATGTGTGATCGGTTTACCTGTGGACGTAATCATACCCCTATTTTTCCATTGCTGGGCAAATATGTGTATAGTGGAGAAAGCGTATTGGCTGTCAGTATAAATATTTATTTTTTTCCCTTCCCCTAGACTGCAAGCCCTAGACAGGGCTATAATTTCAGCTTGTTGTGCAGAATAGGAATTGGGAAGGGATCTGGCTTCAATGACCTGGTCATGTGTCACTATAGCATAAGCTGTTTGATTTATCCCTTTATCGTTTTTTCTACACGACCCATCAACAAAGAAGGTAATGTCAGCATCTAGAAAGGGAACATCAGTGAGATCCTTTCTAGGGAGTACCCGTTCATCAATTTGAGCTATACAATCATGTGGATCCCCGTCACCAGGTGTTGGCATTAGTGTAGCGGGATTCAATGTAGTGCACCTCTCAATTGTAAGGTGTGGCTGTCCCAGAAGTGTAGTCATGCATGATAAATGTCTGGCTGGAGATAAATAGGAGATCTTGTCTTGTAGTAAGATCACTGAGATGGCATGTGGGACCTTAAGTACCAGGGGATGGAACAATACTATCAATGCAGAGGACCGTATGGCCAATGAGGCTGCTACTACAGCTTGTACACAGTGGGGCAAACTCTGTGCCACTGGATCTAATTTAGTTGAGTAAAATGCAATTGGTTTGTGTTTGTCCCCATAAACCTGAGTGAGAACAGAAGTCATGTACCCCTCTTTACAGTCTACAGTCTGATAAAATATTTTACTGTAATTGGGTAAGCTGAGCACAGAGGAACCCACAATGAGGTGCTTCACTTTTGTAAATGCATCCTCTGCTTGTACATTCCACTGGATGCAATCTTTCGCAGACATTTGTGTACCATAGATGAGATCAGAAAGAGGCGCCACCTCCGTAGCATAATTAGCTATCCATGCTCTACAAAAATTTGCCATACCAAGAAATGACATCATTTCTTTTTTGGTGCGTGGTTTGGGGACTTGAAGGATGGCCTCTTTTCGGATCTCATCCAGATGTCTGCCTTCTTGAGACAAAATATAACCCAAGTATGTCACCTTTTCTTTCCATAGTTGTAGTTTATGCTTGCTGACCTTGTGACCTTGTTCTGCGAGGAAATGCATCAGAGCCAAGGTGTCAAGTTTGCATTGTTGCTCCAAAGGAGCTGCTACCAAAATGTCATCCACATACAAGAGAATTTGACTCCCACAGGGAGGTACAAACCGAGACATATTATTGGACATTTCTTGTGAGAAAATAGTTGGACTTTCACAATATCCCCGGGGTAATCTGGTGTATGTGTATTTTTTCTTTTTATGTGTAAAAGCGAACCAGAACTGACTGTCTTTGTGTAAGGCAATAGAAAAGAAAGTGTTACTGATATCAATGACAGAAAATACCTTGTTATCTGGGTGAAGGTCGTTCAGAAGTACATGCGGGTCTGGGACCACCGGGGCCCTCGGTAATACGGCCCTATTGACCGCCTGTAAATCCTGTACAAGTCTCCACCCATCTTCCCCTCCCTTCTGCTTCCTGACTGGGAACAGGGGCGTGTTACATGGTGAATCCGGACATTCAATGATGACACCATTTTTTAGTAATTCCATTATCAAGTGGTCTGCTCCCTCTTCGGCATCTTTCCTTAGTGGATATTGTTTTTGATGAGGCCTCATTGTACTTTTAGGGGTTATTTGGACCTCACTGGCTGTTTTAATTAGTCCAACGTCTGTTTTTCCTTTTGACCACAAGAAATCGGGGACGTCTTTTAAGGCATCCTCTTCTTCTTGGTTGAAAAGTGTCAGTCACTGTCTTTTGTCACAAACTTCAATCATGTGGATTCTGGGTGTACATTCAACAAACCATGCTAATCTGCACCTCCGAATCCCTTTGGATTCTAGTTCCTCATCTGTTAGTAGAACCCAGTCTGTGATAAGTTCTCCCAGCTCATACCATGATACCCCAGGGTTCCGGGTGACCGAAACATGAGGTACAGTATCCTGCCTGTATATTTGCAGAATTTGTTGTGGTAGGAGACAAGTAGCCACACTATTTCCTTCCTTATCACAGTACAGGTATCTTAAGAGCACTTCAGTGTTAGTGAGACTCATTAACTGTTTCTCATAAGACTTATCAGGCCCTGAGGTCTTTTTGTAGTACATAGTGCAATGGAGGTTCGTCTGGACCTTGTACCCGCTCCTCACAGGCTCTTCTTCAACTATTTCTGTCAGGGTTTTGGGCATCTTTAACCCCTCAGTTTGCAAATCCAAGCTATACCAGTATCGGGGCTCATTATCCACGTCTGTGATTCGTTTTTCACACAGCCGATGGGCTTTGAGGCCCCCCTCCACTGGTATGACAGAAATATCGAGAGCATGCAACATGTCTCTACCCAACAAATTAACAGGACATTTAGTTGAAATTACAATTTTACACTGAGCCTTTTTACCTGTCTGTGGATCTTCCACAGTAAGGCCTTCAGACACGGCCTCCTGGTGCATTAACCCATTTGCAGACTTTACATATACTACACCTGTTTTCTTTACCCCTGGTGGCATATCCAGTGGGTGTATTAGGGTCCTGCAAGCCCCGGTCTCACAGAGAAATGTTACCCAACTACCCTTTACAATCAATGTTATTTCTGGCTTGACTTCAGCATGCAAACAAGCTTCAACATTACACACATCCAAGATCTCAGACTCTTTCTCCTCATTTCCCTCTGTATCTCTCTCTGTGGACATACCAACATTTTCTAGTCATGCTTCTTCCTCTCTGTTTGACTCACATGCTCTCGCTAAGTGACCTCTTTTACCACACAGGAAACACTCCCCCCTCTTCTTTTTCCCCTCATAATCCTGAATGCGGGGCCTTGTTCGAGTGTTCCCCAATCTTTTGTTCCGATTCTCAACAACATACACATCATTACTTTCACCCATCATAAACACCTTCCCTTTTTTTACTTTCTTTTTTGATTGGAAGTGCCTTTCAGCATGCCTTGCATACTCAATTAGCTCCTGAAGTCTGCAAATCCTATGGTTAATCATGTGTTTGGTAACAAAACTTGATATAGGGGCTATCAGCCCCTTCAGGATTGCATTCTTTAGCTGTTGCTCATATGGGCTATCGTTCACTTGGTCTGCTGGGATTTCTATGCCAGAGTGGTTATTGAAAATCTCCCTCATCCTAACAATGAAATTATCCACTGTTTCCTCTTCTCCTTGCATACACTGGTTTATAATGGACCAGTCGGCCCGACGTACCCATCTATTTTCTATCCTTGCTATAAGAGCATTTCTCCTGACTTCGAGTGCTGCATCATCATGAGGCAACACCCTTCCCTGGTTGTTTTTAATCCACTCCAATCTCCCACTACATGATGCCAGTCAGGTCCCAGTACCTGTCGGATGACCTGCTCTATTTCCCTCCCATTGAGATGATAGCTAGCAATCATTCCCATGATACCATCCCTGAATTGAGCTATGTTAACTTTGGGATGTGGTATCCCTTCAATAGCTTTCTTAACATCCTCGGGGGTCCAGTGGCGATAGACCATCATAGTGTTGGGGGCTGGTACACCTCCTACATCTTGTCCTGCCCTAGGGTTGGGAACTTCAATTAATGGGAACTCTTCCTCCCCAAATTCTGTTTGTTCCCCAGCTGCGGGGGATATTAATTTATTGAGCAGGTGGCCGACGAGTTTTGTAACCGTTGCTGTAAGGGGGGTCCCTTGTGGACTTCTCTGGACAGCAAGGGTCATTTTGAGAGGGGGTTTTGCTGCAGCCGTAGGAGAAACGGTTGCATCTGGGGGTGACCCAGGTGACCACGAAGGGACAGCAAACAGTGGGGGGTCACATTGCATGGAAAAAGGGTTGTTTGCCGATAGTCGGGGGGTCAGTCGAGGTGGCCTATTGCATGCCTCTGTCCCGTATGGTGGTGGGGAATGTAAGTCTGCAATAGGGTATAGGGATTTGGGAGTGGGAGTTGTGGTTAAAGGGGGAGCGGCAACTGTCAGTGGGTTTGGGGTATCTTCTAAAGGGTGTGTGGGGGCTGTTGGGTGCATTTGATTTGTTGAGTTTTGTTCAGTCAATACTTGCTGAACTAAGCTTCGGAGGACGGTCATATTATTGTCCTCCTCTTTGTCTAAAAACATAGTTTATTTATGGTTTTCTGAATTTAACCTACGATTAGCCTCCTCAAGCCATTTTTTTGCCTGGGGAAGACCTAATTTCTTCTGTTTCCTTTTTTTTCGGGCCGGCCTTATTTTTAAGCTTTCTACACAGCATTACACAACCATCCTTATTTAAGGAAGTATCAAAATCATATTTTGTTTCCCACATCTTAAGAAATTTCACATTCTCTTTGTCTAGACTAGTGATGAGCCGAACACCCCCGGGTTCGGTTCGCACCAGAACCCGCGAACGGACCGAAAGTTCGAACGAACATTAGAACCCTATTAAATACAATGGATGCGAACGTTCGAATTCTAAAGTGCTAATTATAACAACTATTATGCATGTTATTGTCCTAAAAAGGGTTTGGGAACCCGGGTTCTGCACCAGGGGACATGTATCAATGCAAAAAGAAGTTTTAAAAACGGTCGTTTTTCGGGAGCAGTCATTTTAATGATGCATAAAGTGAAAAAAAAAAAGTCAAATATTCCTTTAAATATCGTACCTGGGGGGTGTCTAAAGTATGCCTGTGAAGTGCCACGTGTTTCCCGTGTTTAGAACTGTCCCTGCACAAAATGACACTTCTAAAGGAAAAAAAAGCCATTTAAAACTGCTTGCGGCTTTAATGTAATGTCTGGTCCCGGTAATATGGATGAAATTCTTTAAGAAAAATGGCATAGCTACCCCATGACCCCCCCCCCCCACCCCAGCCCATTACCAGCCCCTTTGGGTCTTGTATGGATATTAAGGGGAACCCCGCACATAAAATAAAAAAGGCCCTATATACTCTGAACAGCCCTATACAGGCGGTGCATACAAGACAGGGACTGTAGGTTTGTTCTTATGTAGAATCTGTTTGTAATTTTGAACAGGTACATTGTTGAAGTGTAGCTCCAGACCAAAAATCTATTTTTAAACTTTTTGGAAAACATAGGTAAGGGTTATCACCCCTGTAACATTTGTTTTGCTGTCTGTGCCCCTGTTCAGAACATTTCACCTCACTTTCCGTCCCAATGACAACTGTTTTTGAAATGTGGTGTTTTTCTTGAAACAAGGATTGCTGATAAAGCATCAGTACAGAGGAGACACCTTTCTCCCATATTTATTCTTACAGGAGAGAATTTTCCTTCCTAGTGGTAGATTTCCTCTCACTTCCTGTTGTCTTCTTGCGTTTGCAAGTAGGAGTCGTTTGTAAGTTGGATGTTTGAAAGTAGGGACCTGCCGTATATACTCTGCAGAAATAGGCCCCTTAGTTGTTGGTGTTGGCACAACACTGTAAGCACTCACAGTTACTCTTGGTTGGTGCTGGAACGCCCTGCTGTCAACTATTATATCAGGAATTTTAATTACATATAATTGTTGAACAGTGGTAGTAAAAATTGGGCCTTTGATGGTGGTGCTGGTGCCACAACACTGTAAGCCCTGACAGTTACTCTTGGTGGGTGCAGCAATGGGCCCTGCTGTGAATTATTAGATCAAGAATTGTAATTACATGCCCCTGTTGAACAGGGGCTGAAAAATTGGGCCTTAGGCACTGGTGGCACAACACTGCAACCCCTCACAGATACTGTACTTGGAGCACAGCAATGAGCCCTGTTGCAAAGTATTGCTTCAAAAATTGTAATGACACGCCCCTGTTAAACAGGGGCTGAAAAATTGGGCCTTAGGCACTGGTGGCACAACACTGCAACTCCTCACAGATACTGTACTTGGAGCACAGCAATGAGCCCTGTTGCAAAGTATTGCTTCAAAAATTGTAATGACACGCCCCTGTTAAACAGGGGCTGAAAAATTGGGCCTTAGGCACTGGTGGCACAACACTGCAACTCCTCACAGATACTGTACTTGGAGCACAGCAATGAGCCCTGTTGCAAAGTATTGCTTCAAAAATTGTAATTACACGCCCCTGTTAAACAGGGGCTGAAAAATTGGGCGTTAGGCACTGGTGGCGGCACCCATAAACAAAAATGATCTTACAAGCTATCATCATCAATCGTATCATTGAGGACTCGGAGGAGGAGGATAGCCAGTCAACATAACAGCACAGGCACTCAGCATCAGCATCAGTCTTGAAGGGATGTGACATGTTAAAATCAATTAGTCTGTTATATCAGCATCAGGTGTGTGGTAGCTGGTGGTGATCCAAGACTGGTTCATCTTGATGAAAGTCAGTCGATCAACCGAGTCGGTGGACAGGCGCACCCTGTGATCCGTGACAAATCCTCCAGCAGCACTGAATGTGCGTTCCGAAAGAACGCTGGATGCAGGACAGGCCAGTAGCTCAATTGCATACTGTGCAAGCTCTGGCCAGTGATCCATCCTCAAGACCCAGTAAGCCAGAGGATTTTCGGTGGGGAAGGTGTCCAAGTCTGACCTTGCCCCTAGATATTCCTGCACCATGTTTATCAGACGCTGGCGATGGTTGCTGGAACCGATCATACTTTGGGGCTGCGGACTAAAGAATTGTCTGAACGCATCGGTCAGACGGCCACCTTCCCCACCGCTCCTTCTTTGACTGGCCGAAGCCTCAGCAACTCGTTGTCCAGGACCAGGAGTTTGCAACCTCCCAGTCTCTGGGAACGCGTTGCACAGACCTTTCTGCAAGGCCTCCCGGAGTTGTCTCATCCTCTGCTCCCTCTGCGACGGTAACATAAGGTCCGCAACCTTACCCTTGTACCGTGGATCAAGGAGAGTGGCCAGCCAGTAATGGTCCCTCTCCTTGATCCGAAGAATACGAGGATCCTTCCGCAGACTTTGCAGGATCAGGGAGGCCATGCAGCGTAGGTTTGCTGAGGCATTCGCTCCGGAGTCCTCTGGGTCACTAAGGACGACATGATCCGCAGCCACCTCCTCCCAGCCACGTACAAGTCCACTGGTTTCTTGGGACTGTAAATCATCCCTAAAAGACTGCTGCTGATGATGCTGAGTGCCAGCCTCCACCTCCATGCTGACACAATCCTCCTCCTCCTCCTCCTCCTCCTCCTCCTCTTCCTGTGCGATGGGTGGGACAGAAGGAACACTGTCTGGGTAAAGGGGGCCTTGAGAGGCAAGGAAGTCCTCCTCTTCCTGCCTCTGTTCTGCCTCAAGTGCCCTGTCCATTATTCCACGCAGCGTGTGCTCCAACAGGTGGACAAGAGGTACAGTGTCACTGATGCATGCACTGTCACTGCTCACCATCCTCGTGGCCTCCTCAAATGGTGCCAGGACAGTGCATGCATCCCTGATCATGCCCCACTGGCGTGGAGAAAAAAAACCAAGCTCCCCTGACCCTGTCCTGGTGCCGTAGTCGCACAGGTACTCATTGATGACCCTCTGCTGCGTGTGCAGCCGCTGCAGCATGGCCAACGTTGAGTTCCACCTGGTGGGCATGTCACATATAAGGCGGTTCTTGGGCAGGTTCAACTCCTTTTGCAGCTCAGCCAGGCGAGCACTGGCATTATAAGATCTGCGGAAATGCACACAGACTTTCCTGGCCTGCCTCAGGACATCCTGTAAGCCCGGGTACCTGCCCAAGAAGCGCTGCACCACCAGGTTAAGGACGTGAGCCACACAGGGCACATGGGTCAGTTGTCCCTGTCGGAGGGCGGAGAGGAGGTTGGTGCCATTGTCGCAAACCACCATTCCTGGCTTAAGCTGGCGTGGCGTCAACCACCTCTCGGCCTGGCCCTGCAGAGCAGACAGGACCTCTGCCCCAGTGTGGCTTCTGTCCCCCAAACACACCAGCGCAAGCACGGCATGGCATC
Organism: Rana muscosa; assembly: GCA_029206835.1. Lineage (NCBI taxonomy): Eukaryota > Metazoa > Chordata > Amphibia > Anura > Ranidae > Rana > Rana muscosa. The sequence goes on from CM055121.1 coordinate 85,755,546, forward strand.
TTTTTGCCTGCGTACTTGCGTAGCCCCGTGAACGGCTACGGAGCACCGCTGGTTCATAGGACAAACCACAGGAAGAGGCCATGGAGGAAGAAGAAGAGGAGGGGGTGGAGGAGAGAGGTGTGTCACAACCAGTAGTAGCATTTTGGAGGCGTGGCGGTGGGACAACCTCCAACACTACTGCACCTTGTCCTGAATCCTTCCCAGCTGCCAAAAGAGTGACCCAATGGGCCGTGAAAGAAAGGTAACGTCCCTGTCCATGCCTGCTGGACCATGAGTCAGCGGTAATATGCACCTTACCGCTGACCGCCCTGTCCAGCGAGGCCAAGACATTGCCTTCCACATGCCGGTAGAGAGCCGGAATAGCCTTCCGTGAGAAAAAGTGGCGTTTGGGAACCTGCCACTGAGGAACCGCACATTGCACAAACTCACGGAAGGGGGCCGAGTCTACCAACTGAAAAGGCAGCAGTTGAAGCGCTAGCAATTTAGCCAAGCTAGCATTCAACCGCTGGGCATGTGGATGGCTGGGAGTGAACTTCTTTCGACGGTCCAGCAGCTGGGGCAGGGAAATTTGCCTGCTAGAATCGGACGTCGGTGTACTGCTAGCAGAGTGGGCGCAAGTACTTGGCTGTGACACACCTAATTCTACACCTTCATTCCTCTCAGTGCATGTTTCAGAGAGGACTGAAGTTATAGTGGGGTTGGAGATCCCAGCTGATGCGGTGCAAGGAGAGGTCCGCTTTGTTCTTTGGTGTGGGTCTTTGAGGTAGGCTTGCCAACGAGCTGCATGGCAGGTCAACATATGTCTGGTCAGGCATGTGGTACCCAAGCGGCTGATGTTTTGGCCACGCGATATACGCTTGAGACATATGTTGCAAACAGCAGCTGTGCGATCTGATGCACTAGCCTCAAAAAAGGCCCACACCAAAGAACTTTTTGAATGACGGGCAGAGGCAGCGCCCTGCACAGGCGGAGCTCTGCGGTGTGATTCCGTCGGTGTACTGCCCTTACGCTGGCCACCAAAGGGCATCCTGCCTCGTTGGAGATGTGCCTCCTCCTCATCCTCCTCCTCCTCCTCTCTCCTATTAGGCACCCACGTGGAGTCAGTGACCTCATCATCCCCTCCCTCCTCATCACTGGAGCCAATCTGGCAGTATGCTGCAGCTGCTGGAACATGACTGCCAGATTGGTGTCCTTCTTGAGCATCCCCTCTGTCTGCTCTCACGCTACTGCCTTCCTCTAGCTGGGTTTCATCATCAGACCCTTCGAAACGCTGGGCATCCTCCTGGAGCATGTACCCAACACTGTGCTGAAACAGTTCGGGGGACTCCTCAGGAGGAGGACATGGTGGGTCTAGGGAAGGAGTGACTGATGATTTGTCTGACATTGATACCAGGGAAGACGACGCTTTGGCAGCTGCTTTTCCAGTACCCTGAGCCTGGGTGAGAGAGGATGAGGAGGAGGAGGAGGGCTTGGTCATCCACTCTACCAAGTCTTCGGCATGATGTGGCTCAACATGTCCAGCTGCCGAAAAGAAGGACAAGCGTGTCCCATGGCCATGTGCTGATGACAATGCACCGCGTCCACGACCAGCACTGTTGCCCCCAGACACAGAGCCTGCTTGCCCTCTTTTATTGCCTCCTGACTGTCTGCCTCTCCTTGTTTGCCTTCCAGACATTCTAATAGATGGCCTGCAGGGAGATGGGAAAAAAGCAATAAGGGCTACCTTCAGGTGTCCTTCTCTGTCCCTTGAAACAAGGACTTTCACAGTGAAAGAAACTGACACTCTCCCTACCTACAGTTTTCTGTCCCTAGAAAAAATATTTTTTTTAAGCACAATATAGCACAAGGACAATTCACTCACTGTCCTTACAGGTCCCTGGAAACAAGGACTTGCAGAGTGAAAGAAAAAAAACACTCTCCCTACCTACAGTTTTCTGTCCCTAGAAAAAATTTTTTTTTAATCACAATATAGCACAAGAACAATTCACTCACTGTCCTTACAGGTCCCTGGAAACAAGGACTTGCAGAGTGAAAGAAAAAAAACACTCTCCCTACCTACAGTTTTCTGTCCCTAGAAAAAATGTTTTTTTTAATCACAATATAGCACAAGAACAATTCACTCACTGTCCTTACAGGTCCCTGGAAACAAGGACTTGCAGAGTGAAAGAAAAAAAACACTCTCCCTACCTACAGTTTTCTGTCCCTAGAAAAAATGTTTTTTTTAATCACAATATAGCACAAGAACAATTCACTCACTGTCCTTACAGGTCCCTGGAAACAAGGACTTGCAGAGTGAAAGAAAAAAAACACTCTCCCTACCTACAGTTTTCTGTCCCTAGAAAAAATGTTTTTTTTAATCACAATATAGCACAAGGACAATTCACTCACTGTCCTTCCAGGTCCCTGGAAACAAGGACTTGCAGAGTGAAATAAACTGACACTCTCCCTACCTACAGTTTTCTGTCCCTAGAATAAATGTTTTTTTTAAGCACAATATAGCACAAGGACAATTCACTCACTGTCCTTACAGGTCCCTGGAAACAAGGACTTGCAGAGTGAAAGAAAAAAAACACTCTCCCTACCTACAGTTTTCTGTCCCTAGAAAAAATGTTTTTCTTAATCACAATATAGCACAAGGACAATTCACTCACTGTCCTTCCAGGTCCCTGGAAACAAGGACTTGCAGAGTGAAATAAACTGACACTCTCCCTACCTACAGTTTTCTGTCCCTAGAATAAATGTTTTTTTTAAGCACAATATAGCACAAGGACAATTCACTCACTGTCCTTACAGGTCCCTGGAAACAAGGACTTGCAGAGTGAAAGAAAAAAAACACTCTCCCTACCTACAGTTTTCTGTCCCTAGAAAAAATGTTTTTTTTAATCACAATATAGCACAAGGACAATTCACTCACTGTCCTTCCAGGTCCCTGGAAACAAGGACTTGCAGAGTGAAATAAACTGACACGCTCCCTACCTACAGTTTTCTGTCCCTAGAATAAATGTTTTTTTTAAGCACAATATAGCACAAGGACAATTCACTCACTGTCCTTACAGGTCCCTGGAAACAAGGACTTGCAGAGTGAAAGAAAAAAAACACTCTCCCTACCTACAGTTTTCTGTCCCTAGAAAAAATGTTTTTTTTAATCACAATATAGCACAAGGACAATTCACTCACTGTCCTTCCAGGTCCCTGGAAACAAGGACTTGCAGAGTGAAATAAACTGACACTCTCCCTACCTACAGTTTTCTGTCCCTAGAATAAATGTTTTTTTTAAGCACAATATAGCACAAGGACAATTCACTCACTGTCCTTAGAGGTCCCTGGAAACAAGGACTTGCAGAGTGAAAGAAAAAAAACACTCTCCCTACCTACAGTTTTCTGTCCCTAGAAAAAATGTTTTTTTTAATCACAATATATCACAAGGACAATTCACTCACTGTCCTTCCAGGTCCCTGGAAACAAGGACTTGCAGAGTGAAATAAACTGACACTCTCCCTACCTACAGTTTTCTGTCCCTAGAATAAATGTTTTTTTTAAGCACAATATAGCACAAGGACAATTCACTCACTGTCCTTACAGGTCCCTGGAAACAAGGACTTGCAGAGTGAAAGAAAAAAAACACTCTCCCTACCTACAGTTTTCTGTCCCTAGAAAAAATGTTTTTTTTAATCACAATATAGCACAAGGACAATTCACTCACTGTCCTTCCAGGTCCCTGGAAACAAGGACTTGCAGAGTGAAATAAACTGACACTCTCCCTACCTACAGTTTTCTGTCCCTAGAATAAATGTTTTTTTTAAGCACAATATAGCACAAGGACAATTCACTCACTGTCCTTACAGGTCCCTGGAAACAAGGACTTGCAGAGTGAAAGAAAAAAAACACTCTCCCTACCTACAGTTTTCTGTCCCTAGAAAAAATGTTTTTTTAATCACAATATAGCACAAGGACAATTCACTCACTGTCCTTCCAGGTCCCTGGAAACAAGGACTTGCAGAGTGAAATAAACTGACACTCTCCCTACCTACAGTTTTCTGTCCCTAGAATAAATGTTTTTTTTAAGCACAATATAGCACAAGGACAATTCACTCACTGTCCTTACAGGTCCCTGGAAACAAGGACTTGCAGAGTGAAAGAAAAAAAACACTCTCCCTACCTACAGTTTTCTGTCCCTAGAAAAAATGTTTTTTTTAATCACAATATAGCACAAGGACAATTCACTCACTGTCCTTACAGGTCCCTGGAAACAAGGACTTGCAGAGTGAAAGAAAAAAAACACTCTCCCTACCTACAGTTTTCTGTCCCTAGAAAAAATGTTTTTTTTAATCACAATATAGCACAAGGACAATTCACTCACTGTCCTTCCAGGTCCCTGGAAACAAGGACTTGCAGAGTGAAATAAACTGACACTCTCCCTACCTACAGTTTTCTGTCCCTAGAATAAATGTTTTTTTTAAGCACAATATAGCACAAGGACAATTCACTCACTGTCCTTAGAGGTCCCTGGAAACAAGGACTTGCAGAGTGAAAGAAAAAAAACACTCTCCCTACCTACAGTTTTCTGTCCCTAGAAAAAATGTTTTTTTTTAAGCACAATATAGCACAAGGACAATTCACTCACTGTCCTTCCAGGTCCCTGGAAACAAGGACTTGCAGAGTGAAAGAAAAAAAACACTCTCCCTACCTACAGTTTTCTGTCCCTAGAAAAAATGTTTTTTTTAAGCACAATATAGCACAAGGACAATTCACTCACTGTCCTTCCAGGTCCCTGGAAACAAGGACTTGCAGAGTGAAAGAAAAAAAACACTCTCCCTACCTACAGTTTTCTGTCCCTAGAAAAAATGTTTTTTTTAATCACAATATAGCACAAGGACAATTCACTCACTGTCCTTACAGGTCCCTGGAAACAAGGACTTGCAGAGTGAAAGAAACTGACACTCTCCCTACCTACAGTTTTCTGTCCCTAGAATAAATGTTTTTTTAAGCACAATATAGCACAAGGACAATTCACTCACTGTCCTTCCAGGTCCCTGGAAACAAGGACTTGCAGAGTGAAAGAAACTGACACTGTCCCTACCTACAGTTTTCTGTCCCTAGAATAAATGTTTTTTTTAAGCACACTATAGCACAAGCACAAAACACACTGACACTCTCCCTACCTATCCTTCTCTTTCCCTAAACTAAAGGAATCCAGGTTAAGCAAGAAAGAAATAACAGTCACTGTCCCTGCCTATGCTGCTCTATCCCTGCTCCGGAACACACTACACTAGGCCGCCGTGCTGGCGGCCTTTTATAGTGTGGGGCGTGTACTAAACACCCTCAGCAATAATTGGCCACAGGCATCCTGCCTGTGGCCAATCATTGCTCTCCTCGCTGCCGGCGCTGTGATTGGCCAAGCATGCGGGGTCACAGTGCATGCTTGGCCAATCACAGCGCCTGGATGACACTGCGATGGCGTAGTGCATTGTGGGCCGTTCGCGTCACTCGAATTTGGCGCGAACGGCCCAAATCGTTCGATCTTCGTCGAACGATCGAACAGCCGATGTTCGAGTCGAACGTATGTTCGACTCGAACACGAAGCTCATCCCTAGTCTAGACTACACATATACTTAGCATCTTCATTCAAACCAACAGATTTTCCATGGATCACACCCATTTTAACGTGCACACAGAGTTTTTTTTTTTTGTAAGGTCTTCTCACACTGACACAATACCTGCACACAGTATCTTATCACTTCTGCAGCTACTCACAAACTTTCTAGTCGTGACATATCACTTCTAGATTATTGATCTTGTGTGCTGCTATAATACTGGTGTCTTGTCTTCTTACTTAATGTTTTATTCATTTATAGGGAGAATGAACAGAATTACAAGGCGAACGTAAATTCACCTGACTGGTCAACCCCCCCTGATCAAAACATTAATATTTCAGTAACTGTAGGGAGCATGAACAGAATTACAAAAGAGACTTAATTTCTCTCGACTGTTGTTTCCACACTTTATCAAAACATTAATATTTGTTGATTCAACGGTATTTATAAATGCCTGTACAGGTTTTTTACACAACATACAAGGCTGGCTGAGCGCAAGGGCTCATCAAATTACCTCTATTTGTTACCTGGAAATCTATCAGGCCATACCTTTGTATTAACAGGGGTTCATGTTTTTGATGTAGGAATATTTATGTGTCCCCCACGGGAATTCCTGCAGTTTACAAGGCTGTCAGGACCTAGGTCCTTTGTCGACAAATTTCCTTTATCTACACCCGGGTATTAGAATGGGACCATACTCCTATATCAAAGGGATTTAAACTACGGACATATCTACTTATATTCCCTCAACTCGGATAAAGCAAAACATATACACAACAGATAAACATTCAATTCATCTCTATATTATATGTATTTAACAAAAATCCCTTAATTCATTAAATCCCTAATCACATTTAGGCCTAAAGGTATAATATAATAAATGAAAATATCTTACCTTGTCCCGAGAGCGGTCTCTTGTGCTGATCCGGTAAGTCGCTGCCCGGGAGGCACTAGTTCAGTGAGCCGGCCTCTGTTAACGTCAAATTTAAGACGGAGGACTTACAGTGTTTTGCCGTACGGACATCGGTTCACTGGGTTGTTGGCTAGTGCTTTCCAGGAATTTGGACTTCCGGTCACAGAAATTTCGGACCGACTCTCGTTACAAGTCAAGATATTTTATTGCATATGCAGAGAAAATGGTTAAAAGTATATTTGCGGCTTCAGAGATCCATTTTCTGCCTGTCATAGATTTACATTCTGCTTTTATAACCCTTAAACCTTCCCCTTTCCTGCTCGTAACGTCCTGATCATGTGTATAATTTCAACCTTTATTCTGACGTTTCAGCAGGAAAGAGGGAAATATCCTTTTTCAGCCTACACCTTATGACAGGATATTTCATACAATGGATACATAAATTATCTCATACAATAGACACATAAATTATTTCATGGTTCACAGCCCATGTTTGGCAGATGTAAGCAAAATACAGTTTTACTATAAGTTAGCACATCTTTTGCACAAATAGAATATGGTCATATGACTTATTCCAGTAATTAGGACTATTAGAGCTATTCAGCATATTTATATATAATAGAGTTATATAAAACAAACATTTTAACTTTAGAAGATTAATATGCATCTTGATAGTTGACAGATAAAGTATAATTTAAAATTTATCTAACAAGGTCCGTCAACAATATGTTTATTATTTTGTGGGTAGGGGGGCCATTGATATGCCTGATGAATTTTAACCTTATTATTTTATAAAATAAAACCTTTTTTGGAGAAAATATTGTTTAGGTGTTTTCATTTAATATTCTTTTAGGTTTCTCGTCGGTTTACCTAATGCACTTGTATTGCCATGTGTATTTTGCATTCTTAATTAGCCTTCATTGTCAGTGTAAACACAAAACATTGTTTAGCTCACTTTGCACCACATTTACATAATGAAGCCACAAATTCTGCTTAAGAAAATACCTTTTTTAATTATTTTTGAGGAATTTTCCTTTGAAGTGTAGATGCTATTAAAATATTTTGGGGGTTAAAACGCATGAACAGCCATGCGTAAAAAATTAACAAATAAAAAAACGTGAAAATGTAAACATGTACTATTCATTATCAAGCTTAAAACAAAAACAAACCTGCCAAAACACAGCAAGTTCAACGTTCTTTTGTGTTCAAACATTATACACGCCCAAGCACAGCCATTATTTTTTGTAGCTTTTCCTCAACCCGCTTGGTATTTTGCCTGATTTCTATCAAGTCTCCCTTTATTTTTTCAAGGTCACGACAGCAGACAATGAGGTATTGGATCAGGATCTGGGCACTGTGATGTGTAAAGTTTTCGGGGTCTCCGGCCAGAACTGCACCTAAACAAAAAAAAATCATGTAGTATAGAATATGTAGGCCTACATGTATTAACCTGCATCTGTCTGGTTTGACACTGACCTCTTGTGGTGCCACTTTCCACTTCCACAACTTCACGTTCCTCTCCATCATGTGGTTCAGGGGGTATTGTTGAAGGTGTTGGATTTCTAGGCTCATCTGACGTATCTTTTTGAAGCCCTATGGAGATTGCAATAAAAGGTAGAGTTTCATTAGTAACTAATAATTTTTTGGCCACAAAAAAACAAGAAAAAGAGATTTCTAAATATTATTTGGAAGTGTGGTCCATTTTTAAATGTACCCTCAGTGACAACCGGAACACATGATTGGATACATTGCCCAAACCAGAGCATATACTTTTTGAAACAAAGTTTGACACATTGTAACACCCCAAAGTATATACACAGGATCACCTGTGTGTGACACCCTAAAAATTTAGGGGTTTGGTCCCACACTTGTACTACTGCGTTCAGATGTTTAAGCAGCTGCTGAGCATTCTCTCCCTTAACATTACAATGCCTACCCTTTTTCCCCAAAACAAATGTGATTTGGATTCTAAATATAAAGCAAATTGTTTACCAAATTTGCTCCCCAAAACCCCCAAAAAATTGTGTGTTCACACTGGATGATCCAAAAACATAGTTTTAGGAACTGGACGGAGAAAGAGGTTTACTACGTTCGTTTAGTGTGCGGACGAACATGAAAGTTTGTATCTTTCACTGTACTATATCAAAGTCTAAATATACACGACTTAATACAAGTAATAATCTTTAGCAGGGAAAATTAAGAAAAAGTACTTACTTTTTCCTATAACTTTCTTGATTCTTTTGTATTGGTCGGGCTCCCGCAACTTCAGATCAGACCATCGTTTTCTGAGCTGTTCCTTCGTTCTGCACACCCCAAATTTTTGGTGAAGAGTTTTGACCACTTTGCCCATAATTTTTGACTTGACAAGATTAGGCCTTTTATACGGCCCATGCTTGGCATCATAATCCTCCCTCCTCAAAATGGCCACCATCTCCACCATTTCCTCGAATGACATGTTGGATGCCTTATATCTCCTGGATCGGGATTTGGGCTCCTCTGGAATTTCCTCCTCTGTAGAGGTAATCTCAGCCACCTGTGTCTCCGCCATGTTGTTAAGCACTACGACGAGCGAGAAGGGGCGGAGAAAGTACAATCTCAAACATCGGGGGCGGGGAAAGCGTGCAGAGTTTCACGCATGCGCAGTGTATATCAAGTGAAGATCCATGTGTCGAAAATACGTTCATTTGGCGGGAGAGGGAGTTAGCAACGAACGTGTTGACCAAGGTACATAAGTTTTTAAGGATTTGGGTTTCATCAGAGGAGGAGATTTTGGGCTTGAAAATCTGTCAAAAATGCTGATTTGATGAATGTTGCCTGAAACATATGTATTTTCTTGTTGCTTGATTTTACAGAGAATGAATAGTTTCAAGAACCCTGACTTTATGGGGGAGTTCATTGATAAATGGAAAGACCTCCCAATCCTTTGGCAGACAAAAAGTGGTGCAAATAAAAATAAAGTGGCCAGGACAGCAGCACTGGAGAGCCTGCTTGCATTTGTGCAAACCCAGATACCCACAACAACTCTCCAAGATGTGAAAACCAAAATTGCTACCATCAGGGGGACATACAGGACCCAGAGGAATATGGTCCTGAAGTCCCAGAGGTCAGGTGCTGCAGCAGATAAGGTTTATAAACCCAGTCTGTGGTACTACAGCAAGTTATCTTTCCTGGATGACCAGCTGGAAGTGCGGGAATCTCTCTCCACCCTTCCCCCCAGAGGTCAATCCAGCCTTCCTTGTAGCCAGCCCTCCAGCTTTCCTTGCAGCCAGCCCTCCAGCCTTCCTTGCAGCCAGCCCTCCATCCTCCCTAGCAACCCTGCTCTGGCTTCCCCTGAGGATCAAGATGAGGTCCTTGAGGAGGCAGATTTGGATATATGGAGCCAGGTAAAGTATTGATATCTACATTTATATGTTACAAAAGTGATGATTTTCAATTGATGTTTTAGTATTGTTAGGTATTTAATGTTCAAAAAAAGAGGATTTAAAGAGCAAGATACAGTAGCGGTCAAATTTGATGGGGACAAGGCAACAATATCAGGAGGCGGAATCTATGCAAAATTAATACCTTTTGACATTCAATTCAAAAATGTCTGGAGGTGAACAATGTGTGTGATTGATGGTGTCAAAAAATAAAGAATGTCCCTTTCTTTTTTTACAGCCAGAGCTAAGCCAGGAAGAGGGTGATGTTGGGGACCAGGAGGAGGCAGGGCCCAGTGGCACACAGGAGGAGGCTGGGCCCAGCACAAGAGCCCAGATGCCTCCCCTGATAATGAAACAACGAGGGCCAAGGAGAGCTAGGCAGGTGGAGGAGGAAACAAGAGCCTTTCTAAAAGAGGCTACTGTGGCCCTCAGAGAGGCACCCTCTGCTGAGGAGGGCTTTGCCGCAGTCCTGGCCCATAAGTTAGGCAAAATGGACTTGCGGCAAAAGCTCTATAGTGAAAACCTTTTGCTGAAGGTGATTAATAAGGGGTTGCTCGGGGAACTGACCAAGTCCCTACTCCTCCACCTCCTCCTCCTCCTCCTCCTACTACTCCTCCTCCTGCCACCTCCTCTCTTCCTGATCCCCAGCCTCCGAGGAAGCAACCAACAAAGGCTGCAGGGAAGGCTGCAGGAAAGGCTGCAGAGAAGGCTGGAGAGAAGGCTACAAGGAAGCGAAAAAAATAATGCCTGCTGTAGTACCACAGACTGGGGACATATATGACTTATCTGCTGCTGTTCCTGACCTCTGGGAGTTCAAGCCAAGATTTGGCTCCTTTTTTTTTTTCAATTAAATAGTTTGGTTTTGACATCTTGGATGGTTGTTGTGGGGTCCAAAGGATGCACAAATGCAAGCAGTCTCTCCAGTGCTGCCTTCACATTTAATTTGTAATGTACCTAAATAAAGGATTCTTTTTTTTGGCTTCAAATACTTGACTATGTGATTTGTATTTCAAAAGAGACTTTGCTAGGGAGTAGGCAGGGACATTTCAAATAATATTATTGTTATTAACAAGGGACACAAACCTCCTTGAGGCAAAATGAGACAAATTTTGAAGGTTGGTGTGGTAACTTTACACACCAATAATTTAAGCAAAATCACCCAAAAAATTAATAAAAGAAGCCTGCATATATCAAAGAAGCCCATCAAAAATAATAAAGCTAACTTAATTACAAAAAAAAAAAAAAAGTAAAATTATGGTGATCTTTACATTTAGTTATGAATTTATGAGGGAGATGTGGCTTCAAAAGAATATTTTACAATCATTAGATCAATTAGGAATTACTTAAGAACCTAGTTTGGCATAACTCTCAAATGTCATTAGCAAAAGAAGGTAATTATTTAAGCATTATCAAAAGAAGAACGGAATGCGCAGCATTAAAACGATGCTATTAATTCCACCGTGACGAATGTGCCATCTCCATTTCCAACGCTAGTTTTACCAGAACGAGCGCTCCCGTCTCATACTTGATTCTGAGCATGCGCGTTTTTTTTCACGTCGTTAAAGCATACACACTATCGTTTTTAACGTCGTTAAAAAAAACGACATGAAAAACGACGTGACAAAATAGAGCATGTTCAAAATTTTTAATGCCCGTTTTTCACGTCGTTAAAAATGCTCTGGAGCATACACACGATCGGTTTTAATGGCCATTTAAAAAAATGGCATTTTTAACGGCATGAAAAACGATCATGTGTATGGGGCATTAGGGGCAAATTTCTGCAGCGTATACATGGCAGGCCCCTACTTTCAAACATCCAACTTACAAACGACTCCTACTTGCAAACGGAAGGAGACAACAGGAAGTGAGAGGAAATCTACCCCTAGGAAGGCAAATTCTCTCCTGTAAGAGTTAATATGTGAAAAAGGTGTCTCCTCTCCACTGATGCTTTATCACCAATCCTTGTTTCAATAAAAAAAACAAATTTTCCAAAAACATTTGTCATTGGGATGGAAAGTGAGGTGAAATGTTCTGAACAGGTGCACAGACAAAACAAATGTTACAGGGGTGATAACACTTCCCTATGTTCTCCAAAAAGCTTAAAAATAGATTTTTTTTGGGCTAGAGCTACACTTAAAAAATGTACCTGTTCCAAATTACAAACAGATTGTACTTAAGAACAAACCTACAGTCCGTGTTTTTTTTTGGACTGCTTGTATACTGCTGTTCAGAGTATATAGAGCCTTTTTTTTTATTTTGGGTGCGGGGTTCCCCTTAATTTCCATACAAGACCCAAAGGGGCTGGTAATGGGCTGGGGTGGGGGGGGGGGGTGATGGGGTAGCCATGCCATTTTTCTCAATGATTTTCATCCATATTGCCGGGACCATACATTACATTAAAGCCGCAAGCAGTTTTAAATGGCCTTTTTTCCTTTAGAAATGTCATTTTGTGCAGGGGCAGTTCTAAACACGGGAAACATGTGCCACTTCACAGGCATACTTTAGACACCCCCCAGGTACGACATTTAAAGGAATATTTCACTTTTTTTTTTTCACTTTATGCATCATTAAAATCACTGCTCCTGAAAAAACGACCATTTTAAAAGATTATTTTTACATTGATACATGTCCCCTCGGGCAGGACCCGGGTCCCCAAACCCTTTTTAGGACAATAACTTGCATATTAGGCGTTATAATTAGCACTTTAGATTTCGAACGTTCGCGTCCATTGTATTTAATAGGGTTCTAAAGTTCACGCAAATGTTCGGTCCGTTCGAAGGTTCTGGTGCGAACCGAACGGGGGGGTGTTCGGCTCATCCCTAGTCATCACATAAAATTAGCCAATTTGCAGATGATGTCACCCTAATGCCTCATACACACGATTGGACTTCCATCGGACAAATCCGTGCATTTTTGTCTGAGGGCGTTGGCCGTGAACTTTTTCAGCCAACATTCATGAAACAACGTGTTTTTTCTGCTCTTTAGCGCCACCCTTTGGGCAACTTCTGCTAATGTTGTCTTATGGTTAGCATTGGATCGGAGCATGCGTGTTTGTACTTTGGATTTTAGTCCGACGGACTTGTGTACACATGATCGGATAATCCGACGGAACACATTTGTTGTCGGACAATTTGAGAGCATGACCATCCAACATTTGTTGTCGGAAATTCCGACAACAATTGTCCGATGGAGCATACAGCCAGTCGGATTATCTGACAAAATACGTCCATCGGACAATTGTTGTCGGAATATCCGATCGTGTGTACGGGCCTTTATGGTCACAAACCCGACTCCTTACCTGGCAGAAATACAAAACGCCCTCAAGTGGTTCAATAAAGTATTATGCTACAAAATAGATTAAACAAAATCATTCATCCTTGACCTAGGTATACAGTAGATGCTACAACTAGACATCTACTATAATCTGAGTTCCCTTACACCTGGGCAGAAAAAAATATCTCATATCTAGGCATCCAGCTCACCAAATCGGTGAAAAATCTTTTTGCGTCTAACTATATAACATTTGCTAAAAAGATGCAATCTGACCTACAAAAATGAAACACAAATTATCGTGGACAGGGAGGCTAGCATCATTCAAAATAGACATGGACAGAAGGTTTCCCGAGGGATTTTTAAGCAGCAAAAAAGTATAATAAGATCCAAACTAGTAAAAATAGATTTTATTGATGAAAAAGGAAGTGCTTAGCACATAGTTGAAATAAAAAGAACATCAATTCATGATTGTATGAGCTCCGGTATTTCATAAAAGCCGAACACACATACAAGGGCAAAGATACATCTACAGATATTAGATACAAAATAAATGATCATACATAATTGAACCATGGGATGCAAAGAAAGCCCCGATGCATTTCTACCCGTTCGGGTCTTCCTCAGGGGGTCTTACATTCTGTAAAGTATTAGTAGATAACAGCATGTTAAGGTTTAAATAAATGTTTGCAAGCGTCTCTCATCGGATGAAACAGGTAATTAGCTTTATAGTTTTATATACAATATTATTTTTAGAGTAATTTAATATTAAATCGACAAAGAGACAGCTAATATGAAGAGAACGATGTTATACATCTATTTCCTTCTAGAGTAGAATAAAATGAATCTGTTTGATATTTACCCTTTTTGCCACATGGTATGGCTTGACCGGAGAAAAAGGTACACTTGGGTTCCTCAATATCCCATCGATGTTCCCAGATGAAAAAAGAGGGGGGGGGGGAATTGGGGGTGAATTACCGCGCTTCTTGGTTGTCCACCCTGTACCCAGCGGCGGGTCCGCTCCACACGAGTGTCTACTCTCAAGGGGTCACGCATTCAGGTGGGGACTCCACATGCAGACAAGAAAGCAGCTGGGATGGGTCGGTAACTATGTACCAATTGCTGAACACCTACAAGTCTGTAGTAGTAATAAACAATTTTTAGTATAACACTTGGGTTACAGTAATTAAGTCTATGTGCATGAGGACTAGATAAGAATACACTATGTTATACTGGGATGTAAAGGGCAGGGCCTGCAAAAGCTACTGGTATTGTTGATTAGATGATGTAATAAGGTATATGCCCTAAGGCATCTACATTAATTAAATGGCCAAAATGCTGATAGGCATTATTTGCATATAAGTGTTTTAATTGTTGATGAAAAAATTATTAAATTACCATTAAATCGTAATGGGTTGCATGATAAGGTGAGTGTGATAAAATATAAGATTAGATTAGATTTGTCAATATGTCTGGTGTGTATGATTTTATACCATTCCCATATACCAAATCATACACACCAGACATATTGACAAATCTAATCAGGCCTTTTATAGCCTATTAGACCGTAACCTCAGAGAAGGTACAATCACTAAAGAACTGTATGAATTCATATGCATTAAACATCCACGAACTCCAACGTTTTACAGTTTACCAAAAATACATAAAAACCCAACTGATCCCACAGGCCGTCCTATAGTCTCCGGGAATGGAGGCATCTCTGAGAACCTTAGTAGGGTCATTGATGCATATCTCCAACCCCTTGTAATCGCCCTACCTACATTCGTTAAGGATACAATTCATTTTCTCAAGATGATTGAACAACTCCAACTGCCTGATCAGGCAATTTTGGTTACTATAGATGTGGAGGCACTGTACTCCTCAATACCACATCATAAAGGATTAGCAGTAATCCAAAACATATTAGAAAGGACTTTGCGCTATGAAGGAGCAATCAATAACTTCATTTTAAATGGATTGCACCACATCTTATACAACAACTACTTCTCCTTCTACTGCTCCCACTACCTCCAGGTGCAGGGCGTAGCGATGGGGACATGTTGTGCCCCATCCTACGCCAATTTGTACCTGGGGGAGTGGGAGCAGTCATTAGCCAATGACGAGGGCCTCGTCGAGTACCTGGGCCATGTCCATACGTGGCTCAGGTACATCGACGACGTCTTCGTCATCTGGTCGGGAACTGAAATCGAACTTCTTCGATTTTTTGATATATTAAATGTCAATACTTTTAATTTAAAATTCACCATGACCCATAATACCAGGTCGGTCACTTTTTTGGACGTCAAAATAAACTGTGATATGCAGGGCAACATCACCAGTACACTATACCGCAAAACTACAGCAGGGAACACAGTCCTGCATGCGGATAGCTTCCATCCCGTCCCCCTGAAGAACTCCATCCCTTATGGACAGTACCTCCATTTACGGAGAAACTGTTCTAGCGATAAACTCTTTAAAATTGAAGCCGGTGAGCTTCAACTACGTCTTTTGGAACGCGGCTATAGCCGTTGCTGCCTACGCAAAGCATATAACCGCACAGTCCAACAAAATCACAAGATCCTACTCTCTGGTCCTTCCATTAAGACCACAAGAAAAATCGAACCACTATGCATCATTATGCGTTATTCGGCACAGCACCAACAAATACGTGATGTTATTTCACGCCACTGGATGATTCTAACAGACGATGATATCGTCAGAGACTTTGTCTCACCTGTTCCTTCCATCACTTTTAGACGAGTAGCCTCCCTAAAGGACAAATTAGTAAAAAGTGAATACTTTAGAACCAATAAAAAACACTGTTCGACCTTTGGCACCTATTCATGTGGACACTGTGCCCACTGTCCTTTCATTCGCAAAGAAAAGATTTTTGCTCTACCAGATGGCAAAATATTTAACCACTTGACCACTGGGCACTTAAACCCCCTTAATAACCAGACCAATTTTCAGCTTTCGGTGCTCTCACATTTTGAATGACAATTACTCAGTCATACAACACTGTACCCATATGAAATTTTTGTCCTTTTTTTCACACAAATAGAGCTTTCTTTTGGTGGTATTTAATCACTGTTGGGTTTTTTATTTTTTGCGCTATAAGAGAAAAAAGACTGAAAATTTTGTAAAAAAATGATTTTTTTTTCGTTTCTGTTATAAAATTTTGCAAATTACTATTTTTTCTTCATAAATTTTGGCCAAAATTTATACTGCTACATATCTTTGGTAAAAATAAGTACAAATTGGTGTATATTATTTGGTCTTTGTGAAAGTTATAGAGTCCACAAGCTATGGTGCCAATATCCAAAAATTGATCACACCTGAAGTACTGACGGCCTATCTCAATTCTTGAGACCCTAACATGCCAGAAAAGTACAAATACCCCCCAAATGACCCCTTTTTGGAAAGAAGACATTCCAAGGTATTCAGAAAGAGGCATTGTGAGTTTTTTGAAGTTGTCATTTTTTCCCACAATTCTTTGCAAAATCAAGATTTTTTTTTCTCTTTTTTTTTTTCACAAAATTGTCATATTAGCAGGTTATTTCTCACACACAGCATATGCATTCCACAAATTACACCCCAAAACACATTCTGCTATTCCTCCCGAGTATGGCGATACCACATGTGTGAGACTTTTACACAGCGTGGCCACATACAGAGGCCCAACATGCAGGGAGCACCTTCAGGCGTTCTGGAGCACCCAGGCCAATTCTGACATTTCTCTCCTACATGTAAAAATCATCATTTGTTTGCTAGAAAATTACATAGAACCCCAAAACATTATATATGTTTTTTTAGCAAAGACCTTAGAGAATATAATGGTGGTTGTTGCAACTTTTTATCTCGCACGATATTTGCGCAGCAATTTTTTTAACGCGTTTTTTACGGAAAAAAAATGTTTTGTGCTTAAAAAAAAAAAAAAACAGTAAAGTTAGCCCAATGTTTTTGCATAATGTGAAAGATGAAGTTACGCCGAGTAAATAGATACCTAACATGTCGCCCTTAAAAATTGCACACACTCGTGGAATGGCGCCAAACTTCGCTACTTAAAAAATCCCCATAGGCGACGCTTTAAATATTTTTACTGGTTACATGTTTTGAGTTACAGAGGAGGTCTAGGGCCAAAATGATTGCTCTCGCTCTAACGTTCGCAGAGATACCTCACATGTGTGGTTTTAAAACCGTTTTCATATGTGGGCGGGACTTACGTATGCGTTCGCTTCTGTATGCGAGCTCACGGGGACAGGGGCGCTTTAAAAAAAAAAAAAAAATGTATTCTTCATTTTACTTTATTTATTTTAGTTTGACATGTTTTTCCGCCCTAAACATTTTTTTGATCACTTTTATACCTATTACAAGGAACGTAAACATCCCTTGTAATAGGAATATGGTATGACAGGTCCTCTTTACAGTGAGATATGGGGGGGGGGGGTGTCAATAAGACCCCACATCTCACCTCTAGGCTGGGAAGCCTGAAAAAAATACAAAAAAAAAAACAACAATCCTGGCTTTGATCGTAGCGGTGAGTCGGTAGAAGCACCGGAGGGCGGCGGGGGGGGGGAGGGGACATCCCCTCTCGCCTCCCGTAAGAATGATTAAGCGGCGGAACAGCCGCTATGATTGTTCTTATGGTGTAGGGAATCGCCGGCTGAAAAAGCTAATATCTGAATGATGCCTGTAGCTGCTCCCATCATTCAGATATCCCCGCACAAAGTCAAGGACGTCATATGACGGCCGGAGGGCGGGAAGTGGTTATTGCAGAGTATTGCCGGGCATTGCGGAGTATTGCCGGGCATTGCGGAGTATTGCCGGGCATTGCGGAGTATTGCCGGGCATTGCGGAGTATTGCCGGGCATTGCGGAGTATTGCAGGGCATTGCGGAGTATTGCGGACTATGGCAGGGTATTGCGGTGTATGGCAGGGTATTGCACGGGTATTGCACAGGGTATTGTGGAGGGTATTGCAGAGTATTGTGGAGGGTATTGCAGAGTATTGTGCAGGGTATTGCAGAGTATTGTGCAGGGTATTGCAGAGTATTGTGCAGGGTATTGCAGAGTATTTTGCAGAATATTGCGCAGGGTATTGCAGAGTATTGCGCAGGGTATTGCAGAGTATTGCGCAGGGTATTGCAGAGTATTGCACCAGAGTATTGCAGAGTATTGCACCAGAGTATTGCAGAGTATTGCACCAGGGTATTGCAGAGTATTTTTCAGGGTATTGCGCAGGGTATTGCAGAGTATTTTGCAGGGTATTGCAGAGTATTGCGCAGGGTATTGCAGAGTATTTTGCAGGGTATTGCAGAGTATTTTGCAGGGTATTGCAGAGTATTTTGCAGGGTATTGCAGAGTATTGCACCAGGGTATTGCAGAGTATTGCACCAGGGTATTGCAGAGTATTGCACCAGGGTATTGGCAGGGTATTTTGCAGAGTATTGGCAGGGTATTTTGCAGAGTATTGGCAGGGTGTATTGCAGAGTATTGGCAGGGTATTGCACCAGGGATGGCTGAGCAGGGATGGATGAATGGCTGGATCTGTGACTGCAATTGTCACAGATCCAGCCCACAGTGCTGCTGCTGCCATCCGCTCCCTCCCCCTCCCCTCTCACACTGTACCGATCGGTACAGAGAGGGGAGGGAGGAACCGGCGTCATCAAATGACGCCGGTCTGTTTACAAGTGATTGCTCCGTCATTTGACGGAGCGATCACGTGGTAAACGGCCGTTATCAGCGGCGATTTACCGCGATTCGTGATCCGCCGGGTCCTCTGGACCCGGCGGTCACGGAGTTTCCCGTGTGCGCGCCCCAGGGGGCGCGCGGGAGCGCGATTCTGGGAGGACGTTATATAACGTCCTCCCAGAGTTAAGCAACCACCTTGTCGACGTTATTTGTCGGCAGGTGGTTGTTAAGTGGTTAAACCAAAACATTATGTTAATTGTCAGACACAAGGGGTGGTCTACCTGATGACCTGTGAATGCGGAGCATTCTATGTAGGCAAAACCCGACAACGCTTTTGGTGCAGGACTTCCAAACATGTCTACAACATGCAAATTGGAAATATTTACCTGCCATTGGGACGACACGTAGTCGTACAACACAAATACATAATGCCTAAAGTGTTCTTCGCCGCCCTGGAACAGATTCATATCCCGGGCAGAGGCGGCGATTGGAACAAGAGACTGCTTCAGATCGAGCAGAAATGGATCTTTAGATTGCAAGTAGTGATGAGCCGAACACCCCCGGGTTCGGTTCGCACCAGAACCCGCGAACGGACCGAAAGTTCGTACGAACATTAGAACCCTATTAAATACAATGGATGCGAACGTTCGAATTCTAAAGTGCTAATTATAACAACTATTATGCATGTTATTGTCCTAAAAAGGGTTTGGGAACCCGGGTTCTGCACCAGGGGACATGTATCAATGCAAAAAGAAGTTTTAAAAACGGTCGTTTTTCGGGAGCAGTCATTTTAATGATGCATAAAGTGAAAAAAAAAAGTCAAATATTCCTTTAAATATCGTACCTGGGGGGTGTCTAAAGTATGCCTGTGAAGTGCCACGTGTTTCCCGTGTTTAGAACTGTCCCTGCACAAAATGACACTTCTAAAGGAAAAAAAAGCCATTTAAAACTGCTTGCGGCTTTAATGTAATGTCTGGTCCCGGTAATATGGATGAAAATCTTTAAGAAAAATGGCATAGCTACCCCATGACCCCCCCCCCTACCCCAGCCCATTACCAGCCCCTTTGGGTCTTGTATGGATATTAAGGGGAACCCCGCACATAAAATAAAAAAGGCCCTATATACTCTGAACAGCCGTATACAGGCGGTGCATACAAGACAGGGACTGTAGGTTTGTTCTTATGTAGAATCTGTTTGTAATTTTGAACAGGTACATTGTTTAAGTGTAGCTCCAGCCCAAAAATCTATTTTTAAACTTTTTGGAAAACATAGGTAAGGGTTATCACCCCTGTAACATTTGTTTTGCTGTCTGTGCCCCTGTTCAGAACATTTCACCTCACTTTCCGTCCCAATGACAACTGTTTTTGAAATGTGGTGTTTTTCTTGAAACAAGGATTGCTGATAAAGCATCAGTACAGAGGAGACACCTTTCTCCCATATTAATTCTTACAGGAGAGAATTTTCCTTCCTAGGGGTAGATTTCCTCTCACTTCCTGTTGTCTTCTTGCGTTTGCAAGTAGGAGTCGTTTGTAAGTTGGATGTTTGAAAGTAGGGACCTGCCGTAGATACTCTGCAGAAATAGGCCCCTTAGTTGTTGGTGTTGGCACAACACTGTAAGCACTCACAGTTACTCTTGGTTGGTGCTGGAACGCCCTGCTGTCAACTATTATATCAGGAATTGTAATTACATATAATTGTTGAACAGTGGTAGTAAAAATTGGGCCTTTGATGGTGGTGCTGGTGCCACAACACTGTAAGCCCTGACAGTTACTCTTGGTGGGTGCAGCAATGGGCCCTGCTGTGAATTATTAGATCAAGAATTGTAATTGCATGCCCCTGTTGAACAGGGGCTGAAAAATTGGGCCTTTGGTGGTGGTGGTGGTGTTGACACAACACTGTAAGCCCTCAGAGTTACTCTTGGTGGGTGCAGGAATGGGCCCTGCTGTGAATTATTAGATCAAGAATTGTAATTACTAGACATGTGCACACTGAAATATTTCGTTTCGGAATTTCGTTTTCGTCCAAAAAATAAATTTATTTAGTTACTCCCGAAATTCGTTTTTATTTATTTCGTTTTTCGTTAAAAATTGCATTCGTCCGAAAATCTGAATTAATTAAGGTCGAATCTGTCATTGAAGGCTTATGGTGTCTGTCGAATGTTCAAAGAAGATTCGACGGAGCAGTGAAACTGTACGACTCTGCAATCATACATTTCCGGTCGAATGTTCCGCCTACAAGCAGTGATCTTTTCTCTCTATGTCGAATCTTTTCTCTCTATAATGTCGAATCTTTTCTCTCCTATGTCGAATCTTTTCTCTCTATAATGTCGAATCTTTTCTCTCCTATGTCAAATCTTTTCTCTCTATAATGTCAAATCTTTTCTCTCTATAATGTCAAATCTTTTCTCTCTATAATGTCGAATCTTTTCTCTCTATAATGTCAAATCTTTTCTCTCCTATGTCGAATCTTTTCTCTCCTATGTCAAATCTTTCCTCTCCTATGTCGAATCTTTTCTCTCCTATGTCGAATCTTTCCTCTCCTATGTCGAATCTTTCCTCTCCTATGTCGAATCTTTCCTCTCCTATGTCAAATCTTTTCTCTCCTATGTCGAATCTTTTCTCTCCTATGTCGAATCTTTCCTCTCCTATGTCGAATCTTTCCTCTCCTATGTCGAATCTTTCCTCTCCTATGTCGAATCTTTTCTCTCTATAATGTCAAATCTTTTCTCTCCTATGTCGAATCTTTCCTCTCCTATGTCGAATCTTTTCTCTCTATAATGTCAAATCTTTTCTCTCCTATGTCGAATCTTTTCTCTCTATAATGTCAAATCTTTTCTCTCCTATGTCGAATCTTTCCTCTCCTATGTCGAATCTTTCCTCTCCTATGTCGAATCTTTTCTCTCCTATGTCGAATCTTTCCTCTCCTATGTCGAATCTTTTCTCTCCTATGTCGAATCTTTTCTCTCCTATGTCGAATCTTTCCTCTCCTATGTCGAATCTTTTCTCTCCTATGTCGAATCTTTCCTCTCCTATGTCGAATCTTTCCTCTCCTATGTCGAATCTTTTCTCTCTATAATGTCAAATCTTTTCTCTCCTATGTAGAATAATCTTGGACTAATAGAGTTAAGGTTAGGCACATTCGACCACAGGTTCGATAGACACAGATTGTTATTGTCAGCGTCACGTCGAATCTCCTATCTATATCGAACTGTTGTAGCAACGAAAACGAAAATAAAGCATTTGTTTATGTCGGATCTTTTGGTTTTTGGATTCTGTGCTTTCGTTTTCGTTTGTTAAAACGATAACGAAAATAGCTGAAATTCGGACGAAAATGCATTCGGACGAAAACGAATGCACATGTCTAGTAATTACATGCCCCTGTTGAACAGGGGCTGAAAAATTGGGCCTTAGGCACTGGTGGCACAACACTACAACCCCTCACAGATACTGTACTTGGAGCACAGCAATGAGCCCTGTTGCAAAGTATTGCTTCAAAAATTGTAATGACACGCCCCTGTTAAACAGGGGCTGAAAAATTGGGCCTTAGGCACTGGTGCCACAACACTCCAACCCCTCACAGATACTGTACTTGGAGCACAGCAATGAGCCCTATGGCAAATTATTGCTAAAAAAATTGTAATTACACGCCCCTGTAAAACAGGGGCTGAAAAATTGGGCCTTAGCCACTGGTGGCGGCACCCATAAACAAAAATGATCTTCCAAGCTATCATCATCAATCGTATCATTGAGGACTCGGAGGAGGAGGATAGCCAGTCAACATAACAGCACAGACACTCAGCATCAGCATCAGTCTTGAAGGGATGTGACATGTTAAAATCAATTAGTCTGTTATATCAGCATCAGGTGTGTGGTAGCTGGTGGTGATCCAAGACTGGTTCATCTTGATGAAAGTCAGTCGATCAACCGAGTCGGTGGACAGGCGCACCCTGTGATCCGTGACAAATCCTCCAGCAGCACTGAATGTGCGTTCCGAAAGAACGCTGGATGCAGGACAGGCCAGTAGCTCAATTGCATACTGTGCAAGCTCTGGCCAGTGATCCATCCTCAAGACCCAGTAAGCCAGAGGATTTTCGGTGGGGAAGGTGTCCAAGTCTGACCTTGCCCCTAGATATTCCTGCACCATGTTTATCAGACGCTGGCGATGGTTGCTGGAACCAATCATACTTTGGGGCTGCGGACTAAAGAATTGTCTGAACGCATCGGTCAGACGGCCACCTTCCCCACCGCTCCTTCTTTGACTGGCCGAAGCCTCAGCAACTCGTTGTCCTGGACCAGGAGTTTGTAACCTCCCAGTCTCTGGGAACGCGTTGCACAGACCTTTCTGCAAGGCCTCCCGGAGTTGTCTCATCCTCTGCTCCCTCTGCGACGGTAACATAAGGTCCGCAACCTTACCCTTGTACCGTGGATCAAGGAGAGTGGCCAGCCAGTAATGGTCCCTCTCCTTGATCCGAAGAATACGAGGATCCTTCCGCAGACTTTGCAGGATCAGGGAGGCCATGCAGCGTAGGTTTGCTGAGGCATTCGCTCCGGAGTCCTCTGGGTCACTAAGGACGACATGATCCGCAGTCACCTCCTCCCAGCCACGTACAAGTCCACTGGTTTCTTGGGACTGTAAATCATCCCTAAAAGACTGCTGCTGATGATGCTGAGTGCCAGCCTCCACCTCCATGCTGACACAATCCTCCTCCTCCTCCTCCTCTTCCTCTTCCTGTGCGATGGGTGGGACAGAAGGAACACTGTCTGGGTAAAGGGGGCCTTGAGAGGCAAGGAAGTCCTCCTCTTCCTGCCTCTGTTCTGCCTCAAGTGCCCTGTCCATTATTCCACGCAGCGTGTGTTCCAACAGGTGGACAAGAGGTACAGTGTCACTGATGCATGCACTGTCACTGCTCACCATCCTCGTGGCCTCCTCAAATGGTGCCAGGACAGTGCATGCATCCCTGATCATGCCCCACTGGCGTGGAGAAAAAAAACCAAGCTCCCCTGACCCTGTCCTGGTGCCGTAGTCGCACAGGTACTCATTGATGGCCCTCTGCTGCGTGTGCAGCCGCTGCAGCATGGCCAACGTTGAGTTCCACCTGGTGGGCATGTCACATATAAGGCGGTTCTTGGGCAGGTTCAACTCCTTTTGCAGCTCAGCCAGGCGAGCACTGGCATTATAAGATCTGCGGAAATGCACACAGACTTTCCTGGCCTGCCTCAGGACATCCTGTAAGCCCGGGTACCTGCCCAAGAACCGCTGCACCACCAGGTTAAGGACGTGAGCCACACAGGGCACATGGGTCAGTTGTCCCTGTCGGAGGGCGGAGAGGAGGTTGGTGCCATTGTCGCAAACCACCATTCCTGGCTTAAGCTGGCGTGGCGTCAACCACCTCTCGGCCTGGCCCTGCAGAGCAGACAGGACCTCTGCCCCAGTGTGGCTTCTGTCCCCCAAACACACCAGCGCAAGCACGGCATGGCATCTTTTTGCCTGCGTACTTGCGTAGCCCCGTGAACGGCTACGGAGCACCGCTGGTTCATAGGACACACCACAGGAAGAGGCCATGGAGGAAGAAGAAGAGGAGGGGGTGGAGGAGAGAGGTGTGTCACAACCAGTAGTAGCATTTTGGAGGCGTGGCGGTGGGACAACCTCCAACACTACTGCACCTTGTCCTGCATCCTTCCCAGCTGCCAAAAGAGTGACCCAATGGGCCGTGAAAGAAAGGTAACGTCCCTGTCCATGCCTGCTGGACCATGAGTCAGCGGTAATATGCACCTTACCGCTGACCGCCCTGTCCAGCGAGGCCAAGACATTGCCTTCCACATGCCGGTAGAGAGCCGGAATAGCCTTCCGTGAGAAAAAGTGGCGTTTGGGAACCTGCCACTGAGGAACCGCACATTGCACAAACTCACGGAAGGGGGCCGAGTCTACCAACTGAAAAGGCAGCAGTTGAAGCGCTAGCAATTTAGCCAAGCTAGCATTCAACCGCTGGGCATGTGGATGGCTGGGAGTGAACTTCTTTCGATGGTCCAGCAGCTGGGGCAGGGAAATTTGCCTGCTAGAATCGGACGTCGGTGTACTGCTAGCAGAGTGGCCGCAAGTACTTGGCTGTGACACACCTAATTCTACACCTTCATTCCTCTCAGTGCATGTTTCAGAGAGGACTGAAGTTATAGTGGGGTTGGAAATCCCAGCTGATGCGGTGCAAGGAGAGGTCCGCTTTGTTCTTTGGTGTGGGTCTTTGAGGTAGGCTTGCCAACGAGCTGCATGGCAGGTCAACATATGTCTGGTCAGGCATGTGGTACCCAAGCGGCTGATGTTTTGGCCACGCGATATACGCTTGAGACATATGTTGCAAACAGCAGCTGTGCGATCTGATGCACTAGCCCCAAAAAAGGCCCACACCAAGGAACTTTTTGAATGACGGGCAGAGGCAGCGCCCTGCACAGGCGGAGCTCTGCGGTGTGATTCCGTTGGTGTACTGCCCTTACGCTGGCCACCAAAGGGCATCCTGTCTCGTTGGAGATGTGCCTCCTCCTCATCCTCCTCCTCCTCTCTCCTATTAGGCACCCACGTGGAGTCAGTGACCTCATCATCCCCTCCCTCCTCATCACTGGAGCCAATCTGGCAGTATGCTGCAGCTGCTGGAACATGACTGCCAGATTGGTGTCCTTCTTGAGCATCCCCTCTGTCTGCTCTCACCCTACTGCCTTCCTGTAGCTGGGTTTCATCATCAGACCCTTCGAAACGCTGGGCATCCTCCTGGAGCATGTACCCAACACTGTGCTCAAACAGTTCGGGGGACTCCTCAGGAGGAGGACATGGTGGGTCTAGGGAAGGAGTGACTGATGATGAGTCTGACATTGATACCAGGGAAGAGGACGCTTTGGCAGCTGCTTTGCCAGTACCCTGAGCCTGGGTGAGAGAGGATGAGGAGGAGGAGGAGGGCTTGGTCATCCACTCTACCAAGTCTTCGGCATGATGTGGCTCAACATGTCCAGCTGCCGAAAAGAAGGACAAGCGTGTCCCATGGCCATGTGCTGATGACAATGCACCGCGTCCACGACCAGCACTGTTGCCCCCAGACACAGAGCCTGCTTGCCCTCTTTTATTGCCTCCTGACTGTCTGCCTCTCCTTGTTTGCCTTCCAGACATTCTAATAGATGGCCTGCAGGGAGATGGGAAAAAAGCAATAAGGGCTACCTTCAGGTGTCCTTCTCTGTCCCTTGAAACAAGGACTTGCACAGTGAAAGAAACTGACACTCTCCCTACCTACAGTTTTCTGTCCCTAGAAAAAATGTTTTTTTTAAGCACAATATAGCACAAGGAGAATTCACTCACTGTCCTTCCAGGTCCCTAGAAACAAGGACTTGCACAGTGAAAGAAACTGACACTCTCCCTACCTACAGTTTTCTGTCCCTAGAAAAAATGTTTTTTTTAAGCACAATATAGCACAAGGAGAATTCACTCACTGTCCTTCCAGGTCCCTAGAAACAAGGACTTGCACAGTGAAAGAAACTGACACTCTCCCTACCTACAGTTTTCTGTCCCTAGAAAAAATGTTTTTTTTAAGCACAATATAGCACAAGGAGAATTCACTCACTGTCCTTCCAGGTCCCTAGAAACAAGGACTTGCACAGTGAAAGAAACTGACACTCTCCCTACCTACAGTTTTCTGTCCCTAGAAAAAATGTTTTTTTTAAGCACAATATAGCACAAGGAGAATTCACTCACTGTCCTTCCAGGTCCCTAGAAACAAGGACTTGCACAGTGAAAGAAACTGACACTCTCCCTACCTACAGTTTTCTGTCCCTAGAAAAAATGTTTTTTTTAAGCACAATATAGCACAAGGAGAATTCACTCACTGTCCTTCCAGGTCCCTAGAAACAAGGACTTGCACAGTGAAAGAAACTGACACTCTCCCTACCTACAGTTTTCTGTCCCTAGAAAAAATGTTTTTTTTAAGCACAATATAGCACAAGGAGAATTCACTCACTGTCCTTCCAGGTCCCTAGAAACAAGGACTTGCACAGTGAAAGAAACTGACACTCTCCCTACCTACAGTTTTCTGTCCCTAGAAAAAAAGTTTTTTTTAAGCACAATATAGCACAAGGAGAATTCAGTCACTGTCCTTCCAGGTCCCTAGAAACAAGGACTTGCACAGTGAAAGAAACTGACACTCTCCCTACCTACAGTTTTCTGTCCCTAGAAAAAATGTTTTTTTTAAGCACAATATAGCACAAGGAGAATTCACTCACTGTCCTTCCAGGTCCCTAGAAACAAGGACTTACACAGTGAAAGAAACTGACACTCTCCCTACCTACAGTTTTCTGTCCCTAGAAAAAATGTTTTTTTTAAGCACAATATAGCACAAGGAGAATTCACTCACTGTCCTTCCAGGTCCCTGGAAACAAGGACTTGCACAGTGAAATAAACTGACACTCTCCCTACCTACAGTTTTCTGTCCCTAGAAAAAATGTTTTTTTTAAGCACAATATAGCACAAGGAGAATTCACTCACTGTCCTTCCAGGTCCCTGGAAACAAGGACTTGCACAGTGAAAGAAACTGACACTCTCCCTACCTACAGTTTTCTGTCCCTAGAAAAAATGTTTTTTTAAGCACAATATAGCACAAGGAGAATTCACTCACTGTCCTTCCAGGTCTCCCGAAACAAGGACTTGCACAGTGAAAGAAACTGACACTCTCCCTACCTACAGTTTTCTGTCCCTAGAAAAAATGTTTTTTTTAAGCACACTATAGCACAAGGAGAATTCACTCACTGTCCTTCCCAGTCCCTAGAAACAAGGACTTGCACAGTGAAAGAAACTGACACTCTCCCTACCTACAGTTTTCTGTCCCTAGAAAAAATGTTTTTTTTAAGCACAATATAGCACAAGGAGAATTCACTCACTGTCCTTCCAGGTCCCTGGAAACAAGGACTCGCACAGTGAAAGAAACTGACACTCTCCCTACCTACAGTTTTCTGTCCGTAGAAAAAATGTTTTTTTTAAGCACAATATAGCACAAGGAGAATTCACTCACTGTCCTTCCAGGTCCCTAGAAACAAGGACTTACACAGTGAAAGAAACTGACACTCTCCCTACCTACAGTTTTCTGTCCCTAGAAAAAATGTTTTTTTTAAGCACAATATAGCACAAGGAGAATTCACTCACTGTCCTTCCAGGTCCCTGGAAACAAGGACTTGCACAGTGAAAGAAACTGACACTCTCCCTACCTACAGTTTTCTGTCCCTAGAAAAAATGTTTTTTTTAAGCACAATAAAGCACAAGGAGAATTCACTCACTGTCCTTCCAGGTCCCTAGAAACAAGGACTTACACAGTGAAAGAAACTGACACTCTCCCTACCTACAGTTTTCTGTCCCTAGAAAAAATGTTTTTTTTTAAGCACAATATAGCACGAGGAGAATTCACTCACTGTCCTTCCAGGTCCCTAGAAACAAGGACTTACACAGTGAAAGAAACTGACACTCTCCCTACCTACAGTTTTCTGTCCCTAGAAAAAATGTTTTTTTTAAGCACAATATAGCACAAGGAGAATTCACTCACTGTCCTTCCAGGTCCCTGGAAACAAGGACTTGCACAGTGAAAGAAACTGACACTCTCCCTACCTACAGTTTTCTGTCCCTAGAAAAAATGTTTTTTTTAAGCACAATAAAGCACAAGGAGAATTCACTCACTGTCCTTCCAGGTCCCTAGAAACAAGGACTTACACAGTGAAAGAAACTGACACTCTCCCTACCTACAGTTTTCTGTCCCTAGAAAAAATGTTTTTTTTAAGCACAATATAGCACAAGGAGAATTCACTCACTGTCCTTCCAGGTCCCTAGAAACAAGGACTTGCACAGTGAAAGAAACTGACACTCTCCCTACCTACAGTTTTCTGTCCCTAGAAAAAATGTTTTTTTTAAGCACAATATAGCACAAGGAGAATTCACTCACTGTCCTTCCAGGTCCCTGGAAACAAGGACTTGCACAGTGAAAGAAACTGACACTCTCCCTACCTACAGTTTTCTGTCCCTAGAAAAAATGTTTTTTTTAAGCACAATATAGCACAAGGAGAATTCACTCACTGTCCTTCCAGGTCCCTAGAAACAAGGACTTACACAGTGAAAGAAACTGACACTCTCCCTACCTAGAGTTTTCTGTCCCTAGAAAAAATGTTTTTTTTAAGCACAATATAGCACAAGGAGAATTCACTCACTGTCCTTCCAGGTCCCTAGAAACAAGGACTTGCACAGTGAAAGAAACTGACACTCTCCCTACCTACAGTTTTCTGTCCCTAGAAAAAATGTTTTTTTTAAGCACAATATAGCACAAGGAGAATTCACTCACTGTCCTTCCAGGTCCCTAGAAACAAGGACTTACACAGTGAAAGAAACTGACACTCTCCCTACCTACAGTTTTCTGTCCCTAGAAAAAATGTTTTTTTTAAGCACACTATAGCACAAGCACAAAACACACTGACACTCTCCCTACCTATCCTTCTCTTTCCCTAAACTAAAGGAATCCAGGTTAAGCAAGAAAGAAATAAAAGTCACTGTCCCTGCCTATGCTGCTCTATCCCTGCTCCGGAACACACTACACTAGGCCGCCGTGCTGGCGGCCTTTTATAGTGTGGGGCGTGTACTAAACACCCTCAGCAATAATTGGCCACAGGCATCCTGCCTGTGGCCAATCATTGCTCTCCTCGCTGCCGGCGCTGTGATTGGCCAAGCATGCGGGGTCACAGTGCATGCTTGGCCAATCACAGCGCCTGGATGACACTGCGATGGCGTAGTGCATTGTGGGCCGTTCGCGTCACTCGAATTTGGCGCGAACGGCCCAAATCGTTCGATCTTCGTCGAACGTTCGAACAGCCGATGTTCGAGTCGAACGTATGTTCGATTCGAACACGAAGCTCATCCCTAATTGCAAGCTAATAATTATCCAGGCCTCAACGAGGCAATATCCTATGTTCCCTTTTTGAAGGGGTTTGTCTCAGGGAAAACAAGTTAGAAATCATGGGGATCCCTTGTAGGGCCTTTTTTTTCCCCCCCAATAGATCTATATAGACTTTCATACAAACATTGTGATTTATATCACTCCGACAATTTTTCTAAATATAGGAATTCATTGAGATAACACCATAGCAAACTGATGATTTCCTTGTTTCCCCTTCCCCCTTCCTCTCTTTAAAACTTTTGTAAATCTTTAGACAGAAGTATATTTAAGATATTTCCATATATCTTCTATTTTTCTTTCCCATTAATTCCAA
The DNA here is from genome assembly GCA_029206835.1 of Rana muscosa. Lineage (NCBI taxonomy): Eukaryota > Metazoa > Chordata > Amphibia > Anura > Ranidae > Rana > Rana muscosa. Next base: position 85,785,705 of record CM055121.1, read on the forward strand.
TTCCCTCCAGTTCCCATGTTGTTACCCTAATCGCTCTCTATATTTAACACGATGTATTAAAAGTGTGATGAAATAATCGCTAAAGGTCGTGTATTCTGATCCAATATGTACACTATTTCTCTAAATTACAATTTGAACGTGCATTTTCAATATTGAACTAATATCCTTGGGCCATTCCTCCCATCGCTCTTCCCCGGGGGTGATGGGGGGTTTTTCATCAGCGCTGGGTGTCCCCATCCTCTGCTCGCGGCGTTTCTCCGTTCCCCTATGTGATCTATTCTCCGACACTGGGGGAGAGACGATAGTGTCCTCCAACACCAGCGCAGACAGTGGGTGTCAGCACCACTAGATGGCGCTGTCTAAGTGCCGTGCCGTCCCACGTCCATCGTCGGGCGCCCTGGAGTGACGTGGTGCGTAGGCGCGGGGTTGCGTGGCGCCATGATGGCGCCGGCGTGCTCCCGTGCGCGCGCGCATCGCCTTCGGGGATGCCATCACTTATGCGGGGATGTAGGCTGAGCCTGGACCTCTGTCCACTGGGACAACAAGGGGGCCACTCATGGGGAACCACTGCGGACGGCAGGGGGAGGGACTGAACACCAGCTCCCAATTAAGAATAATTGCATACAGGTAAGATCCCTATTTAAATCACAACCCCACAGGAGGTAAGGTCTGCTGATTTTCTGGCAAGCACACCATTCCTGATTATCCACTCTATGGGAGGTAAGCATGCATCCTGCAAATCTGGGCTTTCAAACAATACATACTCTTTGATTCTCCTCTAATTGTAGCATTATATGATCATTTCTTTAAAGGATTTTCTTCTCACACTGTTCCCATCAGCGTTTTTGAGACTCACAAACTAGGCAATGTGAGTACAAACTTTACTTTATTCAATCACAATATTCACTGTCACTATACATTCACATCACCTTTTCAATTCATGTTCACTATTCCTATCTTATTTGACTTACATTCTGTTACTTTTTCTATCCCTTTCTTTTATTTTATTTTCTACTTATTCTTTACCTCTTATATTTCATTTTCATTTTCATTTAATTAATTATTTTATTTATTTATTTAATAATATTTTTTATTTTTATTTATTATTATTTTTATTATTTTTAGATTTATATTCATTTTTATTTTCATTTTTTATTTATTCTATTTTATTTTATTTTATTTTATTCTATATATATTTTTTTCTCCTATTCAGGCTTTCTTGTTTTTATTCCTACCATTTCACTACTTTACTTTTTCACCTCTTTTTCACCTTAATGTCTATATCACATCTTAAATGTAGGCATACGTATATAATTATTTATATTTATATTTTTCTTCACTTATACACATTATCATCATCAGCACTTTAATTGCGCATTTACCATCTTATATTTTATCACACTCACCTTATCATGCAACCCATTACGATTTAATGGTAATTTAATCATTTTTTCATCAACAATTAAAACACTTATATGCAAATAATGCCTATCAGCATTTTGGCCATTTAATTAATGTAGATGCCTTAGGGCATATACCTTACTACATCATCTAATCAACAATACCAGTAGCTTTTGCAGGCCCTGCCCTTTACATCCCAGTATAACATAGTGTATTCTTATCTAGTCCTCATGCACATAGACTTAATTACTGTAACCCAAGTGTTATACTAAAAATTGTTTATTACTACTACAGACTTGTAGGTGTTCGGCAATTGGTACATAGTTACCGACCCATCCCAGCTGCTTTCTTGTCTGCATGTGGAGTCCCCACCTGAATGTGTGACCCCTTGAGAGTAGACACTCGTGTGGAGCAGACCCGCCGCTGGGTACAGGGTGGACACCCAAGAAGCGCGGTAATTCACCCCCAATTTCCCCCCCCCTCTTTTTTCATCTGGGAACATCGATGGGATATTGAGGAACCCAAGTGTACCTTTTTCTCTGGTAAAGCCATACCATATGGCAAAAAGGGTAAATATCAAACAGATTCATTTTATTCTACTCTAGAAGGAAATAGATGTATAACATCGTTCTCTTCATATTAGCTGTCTCTTTGTCGATTTAATATTAAATTACTCTAAAAATAATATTGTATATAAAACTATAAAGCTAATTACCTGTTTCATCCGATGAGAGACGCTTGCAAACATTTCTTTAAACCTTAACATGCTGTTATCTACTAATACTTTACAGGATGTAAGACCCCCTGAGGAAGACCCGAACGGGTAGAAATGCATCGGGGCTTTCTTTGCATCCCATGGTTCAATTATGTATGATCATTTATTTTGTATCTAATATCTGTAGATGTATCTTTGCCTTTGTATGTGTGTTCGGCTTTCATGAAATACCGGAGCTCATACAATCATGAATTGATGTTCTTTTTATTTCAACTATGTGCTAAGCACTTCCTTTTTCATCAATAAAATCTATTTTTACTAATTTAGATCTTATTATACTTTTTTGCTGCTTAAAAATCCCTCGGTAAACCTTCTGTCCATGTCTATTTTACATTTCGGGATGTGCAGTCCTCTCACCCAATTTATATGTGTCTAAAACAAGTTAGAGCATCATTCAAAATGAACCACCTTCCAAACTGCGTTATATTTTTTAGAACAATACTCATTCCTATACTTCAATAGTATTTAAGTTCCTACAAACCATCTTAAACCAGTTCATCTGGCAAGGCAAGAAACCCCGCTATGCTGACTCGAAACTCATCAAACACAGATTAGCAGCAGGAGGATCAGGATACATTGACTTTACAGATTATTACCTAGCCACCATACTAATGCAACTACGATACTGGTTCAGGCTGTTTAGTCTGCTTAAAGCGGTTGTTTACCCTAATTTTGAACTTTTACCTATAGGAAAAGCCTCGTACACACGACCGAGTTTCTTGTCAAAAAACGACAAGAAAACTGCAGAGAGAGTTTTCTTGCCGAGAAAACCGTTCGTGTGTATGGTTTTTCATCGAGAAAACTGTTGTGAATCTCGATGAGAAAAATAGAGAACCTGCTCTCTTTTTTCTCATCAGGATTCTCGATTTTCTCATTGTGTTTCTATTCTGTTTTGCGACGAGAAAACCGTTCGTGTGTATGCTTTTCCGAGTCTTCAAAAAGCGTGCATGCTCAGAATCAAGTATGAGACTGGAGCGCTTCTTCTGGTAAAACAAGCCTTCATAAAGGAGATCGCACATTCGTCCCGCTGTAAATTATTGCATCGTTTAAATGTTGCGCATTTAAATCTTCTTTAGAATGTTACTATAATGAAAACTAAAGAACTTGTTTTGCTGCTGATATTCACACAGAGTTCTGACTAACTATTTTAAACATTTTTCATGCTGATCTCATGAATATTTAGCTGTATGATATTGAGCAAGATCTCCTTAATATTTATATCATAAAAAATGTGTTCGCTGTCCCTTTTATTTTATTTGTTAAAATGTATCTGCCTACTCCCAAGCTAAATTTAGAATTATTATAAAAACACATAGTCAAGTATTAACTGTAAAAAAAAAAGCATTTATTCATTTATTCATGTATATAACACAATAAATAGAAGGCAGCGCTGGAGAACCTGCTGCCAGGGACCCCAGAGCACACATCAACCCTGTGTGGACAATAAAATTGGGAGCTTGAGAAGCACATCAGTTGTGAGCACAATCTGATGCTGGACTCCCAGAGGTCAGGAACAGCAGCAGGTGATATACATGTCCCAAGTCTATGGTACTACAACAGGCTGCCTTCTGTCAGACCACATTGAAGCAAGGCCATTGCTTCCTGGTCTTCTTGGCAGCCTTCCCTGAAGCCTTCCCTGCAGCCTTCCTTCTGCGTGTGGCTGGAGGCTGTGCCACTAGAGGTGTACTCGTGTCAGGAGGAGGAGAAGGAGGTGGAGGAGAAGAAGAAGGTGGAGGAGGAGGAGGAGGAGGTTGAGGTTGGGAAAGCTGGGCGACCTCACATATGGCCGTATTGGGGGTAATTCTCCCCATCACCCCCTTGTTCAGCAAGGTGATCAGCAGGGGCTCGCATAGGAGGCGTTGTTCCATGCTCATCACATTGAACTTGGCCCCAACTAGGCCGGCAATGGCCTCTTCAGTGGATGTTGGCTCCTGGAGGGTGGTATATGCCTCTCTAATAAGAGCCATTGCTGCCTCGCTTGTGCTCCTGTCCCTCCTGGTTCTTTTAGGAAGGTGGTTGGGAGGCACCTGAGATCTGGTCCTGCTACTTGGTCCAGCCACCTCCTGTGTGCCACAGGGCCCTGCCACCTCCTGTGTGCCACTGGGCCCTGCCACCTCCTGGCTCACAGTGGGCCCTGCCACCTCCTGGCTCACAGTGGGCCCTGTCACCTCCTGGCTCACAGTGGGCCCTGCCTCCTCCTGGCTCACAGTGGGCCCTGCCTCCTCCTGCCTGACACTTTCCAGACCCTCCTCCTGACTGATGTCATCCTGTGCATGAAAAAGGGACATAGTTTTAGTTTTCGGTTCATCATTTACACACAAATTATAGCTCATGACTCTTGCAAATTTAATGTAAATCAATAGAAAAGACTATTATTATGACCCCATCAGTTTTCATTCTTCTCCGCCAATTTTGGGCCCACTACTGTCTATTGATATTGAGATCAGTTTTTGCTCCCAATTTTGGGGGGTATTTACATATTATCTTATTTTTCATGCATTCGTTTTATCACAATACATTTTATGAAAATACTATACCTGGCTCCAGATGTCCAAATCAGGTTCTTCCAGGATGGCTGCCTCCTCTTGCTCCAGAGAAGGCTCAGGTTGGTTGCAGTGAAGTCTGGGGGAAAACTGGACAGTGATGGCCTTGCCTCAAGGTGGTCGTTCAGAAAGGACATCCTGCTATAGTACCACAAAGTCGGGACATATACATCAGCTTCTGCTGCTCCTGACCTCTGAGAAGCCAGGACCCTAAAGCGCTCAGTCCTGTATGTGCCTCTCAAGCTCCCAATTTTACTGTCCACCTGTTGTGTGGTTGCTGTGGGTACCTTGGTCTGCACAAATGGGAGCACTGCTTTCCTCACACCTTTTTTCCAGTGAATGTGGTTTTTGGTCTCCCACAGAGCGGGCAGCTCCCTTACCCGGTCTATAAATTCACCCAGGAATTCCCTATCGCTGATGAAAGCATTCATTTTGGGTCTGCAAGCCAAAAGACAAGACAAAAAAAGTAATGTCAGTCACACAGTCTAAACTCATGTAAATCTGATTCCCCATATATATCCTCCAACAATCTCTAGGCAGTATAGGCCACCGATTTCACGAAGTATAAAAAACACATACCTTTGTTCTCACGTCCGTCACTTTTCCTCCTCTCTCTGCACACCAAACGTAGTAATGTCACATGTGTGTTTGCTTTATATACACCACGCATGCGTGAAACTCCGCAGACGTCGCCCCGCACACGTCGCCCCGCACATGTCGCCCACCCATGACGTTCACAGTATCAACTTTACCCCGCCAATTCTCTTTCGGCGCGCAGACAGATATGGCGGAGTCACAGCAGGTGTCTGCTAATTCTTCCAATAATGAGGAGGAGACAAGCCCAGACCGTGAAACGTCACGATCAAGGAGGAGATTCAAGGCATCTAATATGTCTTACACGGAGATGGCGGAGATGGCGGACATATTGCTAAAGTCGGATTATGATGCAAAGCATGGACCGTATACCCACCCTAATCTAAGGAAGTCCAAAATAATGAAGAAAGTAGTGAAAAGTCTGAAGAAGAATTTCGGGGTGAAACGATCAAAGGAGCAGCTTAGAAAGAGGTGGTCTGACCTGAAACTGAGGGAGCCGGAGCAGTTAAGGAGCATTAAGAGAATGCTAGAAAAAAGTAAGTACTTCTCCTGTGTTCTTATTATTGTATTTCAGAACTTGCATGTTGCTCCATGTTGTTGCATTTTACTATTGTCCCTTAGAAAATGTCATTGGTAAAACTTGGTTTGGCCCAGTATTCGTTCGTTACAGACACATCGTTCGCACACTATATGCAATGTTTTGCGAGGATACAGGGTTCCAATTATTTAGAGAGATGCCTGTTTTTATTCCATAAATGTTATTACAGTGTTGGCTAGATGATGTGTTTGGAAAGAGAATGAAATGCAAACTTTAATCAGTGTAAAGGAGAGGACACTCAGCAGCTGTTTCCACATCTGGACTCTGGAGCACTATAGTGTGGTTCACCAGAACAACCTTTTTAGGGTGCCCCACACAGGTGCATCAGTGTATTTTTGGGGTGCCTCCATGTGTAAAAATTGTCAGACAAAGGTGAATAGTCAAGATTTCTATATTTTGAAATAATGTCTTCAGCTTGTAACTCGGCCCAAACAGACACTTGTACCCCACTTCCAAGCAATGTAGCATGTTCATTTTTTTAGCTAAAATATCTGTGTGCTAAGTATACCTTTTGTTTGATTCTCATAGGGGAAAGAAGACTGGGAGGACACAACTCCAGGGAGCACAGGAACCCCACACCTTCTAAAGAACCCCAACCTCATCAAGAACAACAACCTGAGGATGTTGAGGAAGTTGAAGTGGAGGAAGGAGAAGTGGAGGAAGGAGAAGTGGATGACGTGGTGGAAGTTGTCACCACAACAGGTCAGTATCTGTCACCACAGCTTCAGGTAAGAGATGTAGGCCTGCAGAGTTATAATACCTTTTGTATTTTTTTATAGGGGATGAAAATGTTGTTGGGAAAGAAAGTACGCATTTCTCTGCTGACAGTGCCCTACGAATCATCCAGCAAGTGTTGGAATGTAGTACAGAACTGGATGGAATTAAGCAAAGAATGAATGTGATGGATCAAACCTTTAAGGACATCCTAGATTTTTTGGGGCAAAACACCCCATTTTTTTTTTTGATATTGTTATTCCCCCAATTTTTTGCTTTCAGACAATCAATCAAGCCAAAATTTGAAGATGCACACAGTGTGTCAACATATGCCATCTGCCATCAGGGGATATCCATGTACGGATTTTGGAGGTGCAACCCCTTCATCGCATCTCAAGTAGGTGAAATGAAGAAGGGGTTGCACCCCCAAAACACGTCCATTGATCACCCCTGATGGCAGATAGCACATGTTGACAATAGGGATCAGGAGTCAAAAATCCCTTTTTTTTTTTTTTTTAATCAACAAAGGTTTTTATTGAAATAAAGTCAATGTATACATACACATCAAACAGCACATGGCTCAAATCCAGTGACATTGTTTACAATCGCACATTATACAGTTATATGTAACTATTGACCGTGGGTGTTCCTACTAGAAATATGTATGGCATGAAATACAATCCTTAAAACTTTATGTGTGATACAAGGAGTAAACAATACCACATGTGGGTAGTAATCATCTTAACATTATACACAGGTTTCAGAACTTTGTAGCCAGCGATCCCAGATCTTCTCATATTTAGCCGGGCATCCTCTATTTATATAGATGCATTTTTTGTAAGGTAAAGTAACATTGACCTCAGCTTTCCACTCAGATAGCGTGGGGGGTATCTGCCTCATCCATTTTCTAGCTATTATCTTCTTGACTGAAAATAAAGTCTCCTGTAAAAATATTTTAGTGAATTTGTCTACCCCTACTAGGAAAACTCCCAGTAGGCACTGTTTCGGGTCCATTGTGAGTGGTGAGCCCATACTGTCATGCAGAAAGTCCACCACCTGTTTCCACAGAGCCTGAATCTTAATACAGGCCCACAGCAAGTGGAAGAAGGTGCCCGTCTCAAATCCACAGAGTGAGCACAGAGTGGATTGCTCTCTCTTATATCTAGCCACTCGAAGCGGTGTCAGATACGCTCGGTGCAGGATGACAATTTGGGACAGTATGTCTGACAATCTGGGGGACACCACCTTGCAAGTCTCGAGTGCCTCCTCCCACTCCTCATCATCCATAGGGCCCACCTCCCTCTCCCATCGGGGCTTCAAAGCAAATGCCAGTTTACTAAAGACAGGAGTATTCAACATATTGTAGAAATATGATATGAGGCCTTTAGGGTCTGACCCCCAAGCCACCGCCATAATCGGATTAGGTGTGGGTCTAGGGGGAGACTGTGGGAACTGAGCCCGAGCTGCGTGGCGGACCTGAAGGTATCGGAAGAACATGTGATTTGGAAGCATACATTGGTCCCTCAGTGTATCAAAGGTTTTGAGACTGCCATCAGATAGTAGATGGTGCAAATAATATACACCTCTGGAACTCCAGATCCCCGGATCCCGGATATGTCCAAATTCTGGCATGGATTTGTTGTGCCATAGCGGCGTGTAGTCATTATGCGGTGGTATGTTTAGCTTGACGGACACAAGGTTCCATACACGCTTATAATGGTACAGAAGGGATTTAGTGTCCCCTTCTGGATCTGCACCACTCACCCCCAGGGTCACAGAATATAGAGGGTCGTGGGTTAGTTGCGCCCACTTTGGACATAGTAAGGTACGAAATCTTTCGCTATCTGTCTTTTCAATATGATATAGATGGGATAGCTGAGCTGCCAGATAATACAAGTTAAAATCCGGCAGAGCTGTGCCCCCCATGTCTGTTGGGTTTTTGAGTGATTGCCATGAAATCTTATGTCGATTAGGTCCCCATACAAATGGTTTGAGGAGGTCTTCTAGCGCCTTGAAGTGTTTTAACTGGAGATAAATGGGGGAGTGCCAAAGTATATATAAGGCCTTGGGCAGGAGGATCATTTTAATTAGATTAATGCGGCCCCATACCCCAAGGGGTAGCCTGGCCCATGTGCGCATCTTGGTTCTGACTAAAGCAAAAAGGGGTTCAATATTGAGGGCCAGGTAGTCCAAGGGGTTCCTGGATATGTGTATCCCCAGATATTTTATGACTCCAACACTTTGAAGCTGGAGATGGGCTTGCGATTCCGTGGGCGGAAAGCTATCTAATGGCAAGATCTGTGACTTATCCCAATTGATCTTTAGACCAGAGAAAATTCCGAATTGCTCAATGACTTGAAGGGCCTTGTGAAGAGAGGGGCCTGAATCCGCGAGGTATAGCAATGTGTCATCAGCATATAAGCTTATTTTTTCGGTGAGGGCGCCTAGACTCAATCCCACTATCTCCGGATCTGTACGAATTGCCAAGGCCAGGGGTTCCGCCGCCAGGGCGTAAAGCAGGGGAGAGAGCGGGCAGCCCTGTCTTGTGCCTCTACTTAGGCTAAACAATGAGGAGGGCCCTCCGTTCGCTACCACTCTGGCCGACAGATCCTGGTATAGGAGCTGAGTCCACTTTATAAAATTTGGCCTCTAAACATTTCCATAAGTATCTCCATTCAACTGAGTCAAACGCTTTTGCGGTGTCTAGTGACACCAATACTCGCGTCCCGACATTCTCGTGGTTAGCCTGTAAATTAATAAAAAGTCTCCGTAGGTTGAACGACGTATTGCGGCCTCGCATGAAGCCTGCTTGGTCTGGGTGTATGAGGGATAAGATAATTTGGTTGAGGCGTATAGAAAGAACTTTGGCTAGGATTTTAATGTCCACCTGTAACAAGGAGATGGGGCGGTAGGATTCCGGGAGGCCCGGATCCTTCCCAGGTTTGGGGATAAGGACTATCGTGGCCTCCCGCATGGATGGTGGCAGGGCAAATGACTCAAACAGATCTTCATAAAGCTACAGCAATTTAGGTATGAGAATTTCTCCAAATCGGGAGTAGAACTCAATGGGGAGGCCGTCTGAGCCTGGGGACTTGGATCTGGCAAAGCTTGCTATAGCATTAGTAATCTCAATTTCCGTGAGGGGTGCCTCAAGAAGAGACACCTGGTCTACTGTCAGCTTTGGGAAGGGTACATTCGCTAGGAAAAAAGTCATGGGATCACTGTCTGGAGGGGCTTTAGATTGGTAGAGGTCAGAGAAGAAGTCTTTGGATTTAGAGGTAACTATGGGCGGGTCTGTAATCTGAGTCCCTCCCGGGTCATGTAGGGTAATCACCACAGGGGGCCTGTCCTCGCTATGGACTAAGTAAGCCAATAATTTGCCGGCCCTTTCACCGTGTTCAAACATCTTCTGCCTGGTAAAAAACTATTTTTGTTTGGCTTTTACAAAATGTAGCTGATTAACTAGTCTAGTTTGAAGTTTAAGCGCATCTGCATTAGAAGGAGATGGATCAGTCTCATATGCACGTTCCGAGCTGGAGAGTATCTCCAACGCCTTATCCAAGGTCTTAGAGGAGTCTGCCTTGATGCTATTGATGTGGGAGATTAAATGTGCCCGAGCATGTAACTTGAATGACTCCCAGACAATTGAGGGGGAAGCAGAGTGTGCATTCTCCGAGAAGAACCTCCTCCACTCCTCTGTGAGTTCGTCCTCCTCTGGTAAGAGTGACAACCAAAATGAGTTCAGGCGCCACGTCCGTGGTGGTTTGTCTAGGGGTACACTCAGTGTAATCATGTAGGGGCTGTGGTCCGACAAAAGTCTGGGCCCAAACACTGCGTCCTGCAGGCGCGGTGCAAGGCCCTGAGAGACAAAAATAAGGTCAATCCGGGACATAGATCCGTGTGAGGCGGAAAAGCAGGAATAGGCCCTAGTTTGTGGGAATTTATGTCTCCAGGTGTCAATAAGGTGAAAGGAGGAGACAAGCCTATAGAATTTTGTATCCCCAGTAGGGCCCGCCCTCCCCGGTGATAACTGCAGCCTGTCCATATCTATGTTCAGTACCATGTTGAAATCCCCCAGCCAGATAGCTTGCACGGTGGGATATCTGGCTAGGAAGGAAATACCATCTAGGATTATAGATTCACTATACGGGGGAGGTACATAGAAGGCCAAAATTAGAAGGGGTTCCCCATACAATTTGGCTGATAAAAACACGTAGCGACCGCTTGGGTCCGTAGTAACCTCTCCCAGCTCGAAATGCACCGACTTTGCCACCAACACCGACACCCCCCTAGAGTGGGATGTGTGGGTCTAGTGGTATGTCCACCCCACCCAAGGCCTGCGGAGGGCCATCTGGAGTCTCCCCTCTATGTGCGTTTCCACCAACACAACCAAATCAGCTCGCTGCTTCTTTAGAAATGTGAGGGCAGCCGCACGCTTAATCTTATCCCGCAGCCCCCTCACATTCCATACCAAGAATTTTAGAGACGCCATAATAACTCCCTCTCAGTAGAACACCGCCATATTTTGTCTATGTTCGTTATAGTTCCATAGTATATCATCACAGTGAACCTGTGATACATATAGAAAAACAGTAACATTGAGCGAAGCAAAGTATAAAAACACCAGATTAACTTCGTGCGATGAAGCATGTAACGTATCAAACTGTGTGTACACATTGACATATAGATCAACATTAACTCCCTCCCCCCCTCCCCCCTCCCTGCCCTACATCTTTTCAAACTGACGCGGGCATTATCCCAAAACAAAACTGTAACTGCCCTCCAGGAAAAAACGGTCATAACAAATATCAGAAGTAGGAGCGCATGGGGCCCCGATATGTTCAATATGGAATAAGTAAGCAAATCAGAGAAATATTGACTAGAAGTCAGCAATGGTATAGATCTTCCTTTGCACATGTGTGGGGACCCCCAAATGTCACCATTAAGGCTCCGGGCATAATAGTCACGTATCCTGGATGAGCGTGGGGGAAAATCTTGCTGCACTGTACACTTGAACAGCAGAACTCCCACTGGTTTGGGGCTCCAGCTGCCATCACAGTGAAGGATGAATGGGAGCCTGTAACGCGGCTCAGGGATCATAGTCATAAACAGAACAAATAGTATACCACAGGTTGTGTAAGCCGGTTTAATCCCTGCCGTCTAGCTAGGGGAACTAAAAACCAAGTTGTTGAGGATCAGGCTTAATAAAGTCCGCAGTTCAAACATCATGTGGGGGCTTGAAAGTGAGGGGATTGAACTTGGATAACAGTTTAGGTCATGTAGCATACAGGCAAGGAGCAGGTAGAGTATGGGCAGATAAAGGAGAATAAACAGTGTATTTGCAGAGTACCTCATTTCTCAGCTCCCTGGAGAGCGCAGCGTTCCAGCCAGTTGATTGCGTTTTCCGGGGTAACAAAAAAGGAGACCATGCCATCGTGCTCCACCCTAAGTCGTGCTGGAAACAGCATGGCGTATTTATAATTGCGGATTGGGAGCCTGTGTTTAGCCTCCATGAAATTATGGCGGCGGCGCTGGACGTCTGCTGAGAAATCTGGGAACACTTGAGCATTTCCTAAGGTGATGTTTCCCTTCACTCTGGCCATTCTGAGGGCAGCATCGCGATCTTTATAATTTAGCAATAAATGTGCGTGGTGGTGCGCCTTGTGGTGGTGCTTTGGCCGGCATGCGGTGTGCTCTTTCAACCGCCAGCATGGGGGAGAAGGCCTCTCTACCATAGGATGTAATGAGCAACTGCTCCAAAAAAGTGGTAGGGTCCTTACCCTCAGCTCCCTCGGGCAGGCCGACCAGTCGTAGGTTGCATCTTCTCAGCCTGTTCTCCATCTCGTCCTGCTTGGAGAACAGCTGCATGATCTGTTGTTGCATGCGATCGGCTCCAGTATGTAATGGCGGGAGTGCATCCTCCACCTCACTCAGTCGTGTCTCCGCGGTTCTAACCCTGTCGCGCAGGTTTTGCATGTCCTGCCTGATAAGGGACACATCCAACTTCACCTCCTCGATCTGCGATGCGAGGGATGTGCGGCATAGGGTTATAGCCTCCAGGAGTTGAGCTGTATCCCCCGCAGGCCTCCCACTACCCTCCGGCGCCGCACCGCCATCTTCCCCAGAGTGATCTGCATCTTGATGGCGGAATTGCGATAGTTTCGCTGCCGCGGATTTGCTTGTTTTTGAAGGCGATATGTCTTCTGTGGACTGGGGTTTCCAGGTAGGTTTATGCGGTGTAAAGATCTGCTCTGTGGGTCACAGGATGGAGTGGATTGCAGGATCAACGGCTGGAGCTCCTCAGCGAGCGTCCTACTCCATGCACCGTCAGGCCACGCCCCTCCAAAAATCCCTTTTTAAAAAGACTCTAAATTGTGTGCATCTTCAAATCTTCAAATTTTGGCTTGGTCAGGGGTGCCAACATCCCATATTATGACGGGCAGATAGAGACATTTTTCGTTAAATTGAATGTCTGATATTGCCAAGAGGTATACAATGTTGTAGTTTGTTGGATGGTAATGATGGTTTTGTATTTTCCTACCCAAAAAAATCCCATAGTGTTATATTTACCATGTGTGTGAATGTGCACAGAGTAAAATGTTTGAACAACAACAAAGTGTAGCTTCTTTATCAAATACGCTCTAACCTTATTTGTGTATATTTTTGGTGTTACTAGTGAAATGGTATATTATATAGGAATAGGAGTCCAGATTCAGAGATATAACTCAGCGATCTGCATAGGTTTACCTGTTTGTGTTGCAGTGCAGTCTTTTTACACTGCTATGAGCCCAGTGTCAGAGAAAATCTACCTTTTATCTGCAAGCTCAGTGCACCAGCACTGCATATATTACGTTGAGAGATACACCGTTTCCATACTGTGGGTGTATTCTGCTCTTGGAAAAAGATCCATTTAGGACAAAAAAAAGGCACTTTATTGTGCTCTTTTCCAAAAGACCCATTAAGGGCAAAAAAAATAAAATTTCCATTTTATTTTGCTCGTGCAAAAAAAGACCCGTTTAGGGCAAAAAATAAATAAATAAAAAATTTGCACTATATCGTACGCTTGCAAAAAGACCCATTTAGGGCCACAAAAAATATTTTGCAGTGTGTTATACATATGTGGAGGCGTGTGAAGTAAACCATTTCTATATATTTGTCTTCTACTGTGCTATACTAAAAAAAAAACATTTTTTTTTTAATAGCATTTTCTGCAGTTCTGTAGCTGTGCGATTCAGCGGTTACGTACTGTGGGTGTATGGTGGTCTTCCAAAAAATGCCATTTAGGGCCACAAAAAATATTTTGCAGTGTGTTCTACATATGTGGAGGTGTGTGAAATAAACAATTTCTAAATAGTTTTCTTCTACTGTGCTATACTAAAAAAACAACATTTTTTTTAATAGCATTTTCTGCAGTTCTGTAGCTGTGCGATTCAGCGGTTACGTACTGTGGGTGTGTTGTGGTCTTCCCAAAAACGCCATTTAGGGCGCTTCCACCTACACAGCCACATCCACCGCCACCTCAACCTCCTACTCCATATGGACCTCGTCCTCCTAGGTCAAGATTATAATTTTTATTTTATTTTTTTGTAGCGCACAGATCCTTTCCCCCTTACCTGCCTTTATGTTGTTGGCTCCTCGCAGGAGGGAGAAAGGCACACCGCACTACCAGCCCGTACCCTCCTATATAAAGAGGTTGAGCGGTGTACTTGACGGGCCGTGTCCACAGCCGGAGTCAAAACTCCTCCAGAGGATGATTCTCACCTCTACTGTAGGTAGAGTCAAGTCCTTTAATTCCCAGTAAAGTCAATGTCCACACCAGCTGAAATTACAACTCTTATTCTCTCATGGCAAAATAAACTCTACTCGGATAGAAAAGGTTAGAGCAAAGAAACAGGACAGCTTAAGGTGTGGAGGAGGTCCAGGCACAAACGTAGCACATTCACTTCACTGCTTAGGTTTCTCAAACAGTTTTAGGTGCACGGTCTCTGCCATAGACCTTGAGGTTGGTCTCTGCCACAGACCGGGTGTACAAGGCCCCTGCCACGGACCTGGAGAACTTTGGTCTCTGCCACAGACCAGGGTGTATAAGGCCGCTGCCATGGGCCGGGTGAATAAGGCCTCTGATACAGTCAAGATGACCTTGAGCTTCTCCTTCTACGAACCTAGCCCATATCAAGGGGAAGACATCTCTCTAGGGAGTCAACAGACCATTCCTTCACCGTGACTCCCGTATCGGTCCATCAGAATGATCCTCCCTTCCCTGGAACATGGTCCCCTACACGAGGCGGCACCCTAAGACTCCTCGACCTTTAGCGGACTCCAGACGAAGGCTCTGGACTCCAGGCTTTACTCCCGCACCTAGGCCTCCATACCCAGGGCAGCAGGAACTCCAGGATAGTACCTCACCCCAGGCTAAAGGTACCCGAGATGGAACAGGAACACATGCATCCAGGCCGAAGGCACCTGGGCGTGGACCCCACTGGACATCAGCCCCCAGGCCAAAGGTCTGCCCCTTTTATATGCTCTCCCGGCATGCACAGCAGGTTCCCCGCCCCGCTGTACTACTGCCAAGAGGGGACACAAAAGGCACAGCACTGTATCGGCGGTTCAACCCTAGCCTACCATGGCAGCGCCACCTGTAGGCCGCAGGGAACTGCACACCAATACTGTCCCCCGAGGACAAAATGGTCCATGAATCCTACAGAATTAGGGTGTTTGAGCCTATTTACCACTCAAACACTTCCCTTAAATTTAGCACCCTGCTACATTTTTATTTCAAAGTATTTTATTTTCCCACTAGCTTATCCATTAAATTGAATAATTTATTCCAGAAAGGGCGTATTCTGGGGCATTCCCACCATATGTGTGGCATCGTGCCGTTGAGTTTCTGAGGTTCTTAATGACTTCCCGTACCTCTTCTGCTGAAAAGGGGGCCTCCAGCATATTTTTAATTTTTTTAATTTTTTTTATGTTATTTTAAGTTAATTCCCTATCCACATTTGTTGGCAGAGCACTTGCCATGCTCTTAACAACATTTTGCTGCCATTTGCAGCCCTCTAGCCCTTTCCATTACTTTTTTACAGCCTTTTTAGTCCTTAGAAGTCCGGGTCCCCATTGACTTCAATGGGGTTCGGGTTCGGGTTTCGGGTTAAAGTTCGGTCCCGAACCCGAACTTTTTTCCGAAGTTCGGCCGAACCCGTCGAACCCGAACATCCAGGTGTCCGCTCAACTCTACTCATGAGATGCGGTCCCAGTCCAAAGGCTTCATCAGCCAAAAACACAAAGGGGAGTCCTTCAACATTCCCTGCATCCGGTGGCAATGCAAGGTCGTCACTCTGGAGACGGAGGGCAAACTCTGTCTGGCTGAAGGATCCCCCATCGGACATCCGGCCATTCTTCCCCACATCCACATAGAGGAATTCATACTGTGCTGACACCACCGCCATCAGCACAATACTATGAAACCCCTTGTAATTGTAGAAGTAGGACCCAGAACGGGGTGGAGGCACGATGCGTACGTGCTTCCCGTCAATGGCTCCACCGCAGTTGGGGAAGTCCCACCGCGTGGAAAACTCAGATGCCACAGTCTGCCATTCCTGTGGCGTGGAAGGAAGCTGTGGAGTCAAACAAGAAAAAAAAATATTAGTACTTTTGCACATAACATTGCAAGCAGATTATACTAAAATACATTCTAGCCCAACATCATTATAATTTTCCGTTTAATGTGTTTTTAAATACTCAAATAGAATGCTCAAATATCATATTCATCACCCCCTCTGATGGTCCATTGTAACAATATTTGGGGGGGGGGGGCTAGATAAGTTTGGGAATGCTCAAAAATAATGACAATTAACATTTTGACAAATTTTAGGGGGTGATTAGGGGGGGGAGGGTAAAGCACTACAATGGAGCAGAAAAAATACATTGGGAAGTGACTCGGCTAGATGTGTTTGGGCCCAGGATAGCATTGCAGTGGCGGTGCGTCCATAGTGGGTGCAGGAGCGCTGCCCCCTCTCTCTCCTGCGCCCGTCACTCAAAATAATACATAGGTTCATGCCTTGCATGAACCTATGTATTGTCGATGCCACCCACTATTCAGGTGGATGGCCCCCTGTTGAGCGCCGGCCATCTGAATAACAGCGGCTGGTTGATTTTTGGAAGTGCCTATCAGAGCCAGCGGCTATGATAGGCTTCCCGATTACAGCCTGAGGGCTGTAATTGGCTTCAAAAAAGTTAACCAGGGGACGCAGGGGGGGTGCGTTCCTTGGTTAAACACTGACAGGCTCCTCTGCCAATCATGTTCACCGGGTCTGTTTACCGGTAACCTGATTGGCTGATGTAACATCGAGGGCGGGAGAAGACATCGAGGAGAGAAGAAAGACGGCGCTGACCAGAGGAAGGAAAGTGCAGGGCTGGGGGGGAACTGCCTGTATTTGTGGACAAACTGGCTGCATTTGAGGGGAAAACTGGTGGTGTTTAATCGGCACAGTGGCTGTGTTTAATGGGCACAGTGGCAGAAATGGATGTTTTTTATTTTGAAATTTTTTGGCTGGCCCCCCCAAACATTTTGAGCACCAGCCGCCACTGCTGGAGAGGTTAGTGAAGGGAAATATGCATGGAGGAGAAAAAAGGGGCAATAAAAGCTTACAGCATGCATGAGGACAAAGGGGACATTCTCAGCATATTACAATCATGGTAATTAGGGAAGGATGAAAGAAATACAATACATTAGCATACATGAAGTACATAGAATGTGATGTTAAAGGAGAAAACTTACCCTAATATAGTCCTCCTGCAGAACTTGGATAATGGCAGAACAGGTGTCTGGGATTATGAGGCCCAGAGCCTGGGGGGAGATGCCTGTTGTGAACTTCAAGTCCTGCAGACTTCTCCCTGTCGCCAGGTAGCGTAACGTGGTGATGAGCCTCTGCTCAGCACTGATGGCTTCCCGCATAATGGTGTCCTGCCTTGTAATATAGGGGGACACCAAAGCCAACAGATGCTGAAAAACGGGGTCAGACATCCGCAGGAAATTCCTGTAGTCCTCAGGATTATTCTCCACGATCTCCCGCAGCAGAGGCATATGACAGAATTGGTCCCGCTGGAGCAACCAATTCTTGGTCCATGGACTCCTCCTCACCCTGTTCATGGACTCGTCTTGGTCCAAGACAAGCAGACCAACACCAAGCGCACGCACAGCACGAACTCTTTACGATGAGAACGTACCCGCAACATGGCTAGGAGACGGTCGTCTGATCAGAACGTACTAAACAGAACGCACTTAAGAACAGCAAGGCCTATGAAGAATGAACTGAAAATCAGAAACGAACGGGCAGGAACGCACTGTAAAACAGATACGACCTGCCTACATGCCCTGAAAGACAATCTACAAACCCACAAGCACAAACTGAACCACAGAAAACGAACTGAAAGCACGAAGACTGAAAAGCGCGAATCGTCTCTTCCCAAACTTTTACTTCACACGCGGTAACACGAGATCAGCAAAAGCAGCCCAAGGGGTGGCGCCATTGAAATCGATCTTCCCCTTTATACTGCTGTCGTACGTGCTGTACGTGACCGCGCAGAAACAATGACGAGATTTGGAATTGACAGTGTGTATGCAAGGAAAGCTTGACAAGAAGCTCGTCAAGCTTGACAAGAAAAACGACAGTTTTTTTACGACGAGAAACTCGGTCGTGTGTACGAAGCCTCAGCCTATAATAAGGCTTACCTGTAGGTAAAAAGAATATCTCCTGTATGGTTTAGGAGATATTCCCCTTGCAATGAGCCGATGAATGCAGCGGCACATGCGCAGCAGGGATTCTCGCCTAAAGCCCGGCAGCCGCCGGACCTTGCCGACACGCGGCAGTGACGACATCGCCGCCCAAGCCACTCACAGCGCTGGAGCGGCGAAACCCAGAAGACACGCCGAGGCAAGATGACATCTCCCTCGGCGTGGACCAGGTAAGTTCCCGACGCCCCGTTCTAAGGTAAGTGCATACTAGCTCATTATGCCTTTTGCCTTTCAGGTATGAAAAAAAAAATCAGCAGCGGGTATACAGCCGCTTTAAAGTTGGACGCAACATATCATACAGTACTCACCAAGGGCTCTGTCAGAGTAAAAACTGAAAAATACCTGGTGGAGTACACAATCACAGTGCCCAAAATGCATTGTGCTGGGTCTTTGTAATCGCTTCATCACTCTCACTATCATTTTATAACAGCAATAGATTTAATAAAACAAAAAGTCTGGGCACTCTTACTTATAAATAGGGATGAGCCGAACACCCCCCCGGTTCGGTTCGCAGCAGAACATGCGAACAGGCGAAAAATTTGTTCTAACACGCGAACACCGTTAAAGTCTATGGGACACGAACATGAAAATTCAAAAGTGCAAATTTTAAAGGTTAATATGCAAGTTATTGTCATAAAAAGTGTTTGGGGACCCGGGTCCTGCCCCAGGAGACATGTAGCAATGCAAAAAAAGGTTTAAAAACTGCCTTTTTTTCGGGAGCAGTGATTTTAATAATGCTTAAAGTGAAACAATAAAAGTGAAATATTCCTTTAAATTTCATACCTGGGGGGGTGTCTATAGTATGCCTGTAAAGTAACGCATGTTTCCCGTGTTTAGAACTATCCCTGCACAAAATGTCATTTCTAAAGGAAAAAAAGGTCATTTAAAATTACTCGCGGCTGTAATGAATTGTCGGGTCCCGGCAATACAGATAAAAGTCATTGAAAAAAACGGCACGGGTTCCCCCCCCCCCCCAGTCCGTTACTAGGCCCTTTGGGTGAACCGTACCAGGCCACATGCCCTCAACATGGGGAAGATGTCCCCATGTTGATGGGGACAAGGGCCTCATCCCCACAACCCTTGCCCGGTGGTTGTAGGGGTCTGCGGGCGGGGGGCTTATCGGAATCTGAAAGCCCCCTTTAACAAAGGGGACCCCCAGATTCCGGCCCCCCCTCTATGTGAATTGGTAACGGGTACATTGTATCCCTACCATTTCACAAAAAAATGTGTCCTTTATTAAAAAGGAAAAAAAAGAAAAAAAAATCCTAACAATGTAATCCTCTCTCGAGCGATACAGAGGGAAAAAAAAGGCACCCGCGGAATGACGCTCTCTCGCCGTGACAGCTCTTTTATAGTTGAGGGCGGGGCCACCCGTAACTTGCGCGGGTGACCCTGCCCCCCTCTGACTCAACAGGGAAAGGCTGGGGTTACACAGTGACATGTACGGGTGACTCCACCCCCTCTGACCCAACACGGGTTTCCCACGCACGTGATGGTTGGCCCTGCCCTCAGCTATAAAAGAGCTGTCACGGCAAGAGAGCATCATTCCGCGGGTATGGCTTTTTTTTTCTCCGTATCGCTCAAGAGAGGATTATATTGTTGGAATTTTTTTTTTCTTTTTTTTTTTTCTTTTTAATAAAATAACTTGTCCCAAGCTGTGTACCATGGTTTTTAACATTTTTTTATAATTTTTTTGTGTGAAATGGTAGGGGTACAATGTACCCTTTACAGTTCACATAGGGGGGGGCAGAATCTGGGGGTCCCCTTTGTTAAAGGGGGCTTCCAGATTCTGATAAGCCCCCTGCCCGCAGACCCTCACAACCACCGGGCAAGGGTTGTGGGGGTGAGGCCCTTGTTCCCATCAACATGGGGACATCCTCCCCATGTTGAGGGCATGTGGTCTGGTGTGGTTCAGGAGGGGGGGGGCGCTCTCTCATCCCCCTATTTTCCTGCGGCCTGCCAGGTTGTGTGCTTGGATAAGGGTTTGGTACATCATTTTATTTTATTTTTTTGTGCGGGGTTCCCCTAAAATCAGACCTGAAGGGTCTAGTATGGATTTTGAGTGGGACCCCTACGCCCTTTTTTTCTAATTGGCGCTGGGTTCCCCTGAATATCCATACCAGACCTGAAGGGCCTGGTAATGGAATTTGGGGGAACCCCCACACATTTTTTTTTTAATTTTGGTTCCCCCCGAACCCCTGACGTTTTTTTCAATCACTTTTATTTGTGTAGGGACCCGACAATTCATTACAGCTGCGAGTAGTTTTAAATGACTGTTTTTCCTTTAGAAATAATATTTTGTGCAGGAACAGTTATAAACATGGGAAACATGTGCTACTTTGCAGGCATACTATAGAAACCCCCCAAGTATGAAATTTAAAGGAATATTTCACTTTTATTGTTTCACTTTAAGCATTATTAAAACTTTTTTTGCATTGATACATGTCCCCTGGGGCAGGACCCAGGTCCCCAAACACTTTTTATGACAATAACTTGCATATTAACCTTTAAAATTTGCATTTTTGGATTTCCACCATAGACTTTTAAAGAGTGTTCCGCGGCTTTCGAATTTGCCGCGAACACCCCAAATTGTTCGCTATTGGGCGAACAGGCGAACAGCCAATGTTCGAGTCTAACTCATGTTCGACCGGAACATAAAGCTCATCCCTACTTATAAATGAATAAGACAACCCAGATATTAGTTGCTGTGGAATTCATAGAAAGTGTGGTTCCTTTTCATCATCCCTAGCTATTGTACATTAGGTACAGGTTCCACCCATGTACCACAGTCATTTGTCTTTAAACTAACCTGGGATAATGGAGCAGCATGTGATGGTATACCTTGGGAAGCACAATAAGTTATTGCTACAAAGATCTGGATTGTAAGACATGATATTTGATAAGTCATACATGCATGACTTGCATTCTGCCAGAGTATTGTGCAGATAGCCTTTGAAGCTAAACTCCATACATATGCTAGTATGTGGATACAAGAAAAGAAATCAATGAATGCAGATTTGCATTCATTAAAAAAGTAATTAAATATATTTTAAATGCAACTGCAATAAATACTTAATTTGCCTTTATGGTAACCCATGTACAGCAGCACTAAGACAGGGGGAGGTGTTCTGCGTTCATATCTTCATGAAAAGTGTGTGTGTGGGGTGTGGGCATTTTGTATTCATCTTCTTCATATAAAGAAAAATTACTACAGGAACAAAAAGCAGAGATATACATCTAGTTATTATTCAGTCTGTGGCAGCTTCTTTTTTGCATGGGCTGGGGCCAGAAAGAGACCTAACCATGTTGTCTAACAGCAGCAGAGAAAAGTCAACAATAAGGCTGGTGATGCTGTCTGCCAGAGCTGGGCAACTCTCGGAACTGGTTGGACAAAACTACAATTTCTTCAGTGGGTAATTCCTACCTCTGATATACACTATATTTTCAAAAGTATTGGGACACTTGCCTTTACACGCACATGAACTTTAATGGCATCCCAGTCCTAGTCTGTAGGGTTCAATATTGAGTTGGCCCACCCTTTGCAGCTTTAACAGCTGTCTTCTGGGAAGGCTGTGAACAAGGTTTCGGAGTGTGTCTATGGGAATGGTGACCATTCTTCCAAACGCAAATTTGTGAGGTCAGACACTGATGTTGGACAAAGCCTGGCTCGCAGTCTCTGCTCTAATTCATCCCAAAGGTGTTCTTTCGGGTTGAGGTTGTGCAGGTCAGTAAAGTTCCTCCACCCCAAACTCGCTCATCCATGTCTTTATGGGCGTTGCTTTGTGCACTGGTGTTCAGTCATGTTGGAACAGGAAGGGGCCATCCCCTAACTGTTCCCACAAAGTTGGGAGAATGAAATTGTCCAAAATGTCTTGGTATGCTAATGCCTTAGGAATTTACCTTCACTGGAACTAAGGGGCCAAGACTAACCCCTGAAAAACAACCCCACACCGTAATCCCCGCTACACCAAATGATATGGACCAGTGCACAAAGCAAGGTCCATAAAAACATGGATAAGCGAGTTTGGGGTGGAAGAACTTGATTGGCCTACACAGAGTCCTGACCTTAACCAGATAGAACACCTTTGGGATGAATTAGAGCGGAGACTGCAAGTCAGACCTTCTTGTCCAACATCAGTGCCTGACCTCACAAATCCGCTTCTGGAAGAATGGTCAAACATTCCCATAAACACACTCTTAAACCTTGTGGACAGCCTTCCCAGAAGAGTTGAAGCTGTTATAGCTGCAAAGGGTGGACCAACTCAATATTGAACCCTACAGACAAAAACAGGGATGCCATTAAAGTTCATGTGCATGCAAAAGGCAGGCATCCCAATACTTTTGACAGTATAGTGTATTTGAAATTTTATTGCATAAACGCTAATATTTTTTACAATGCCACATGCTCTGAAGACACATGAGAGAATCTGATTTGATTTGTGTTAAATAATTGCCCTTTTTCAAGGCTTATATGTAAGGTAAGGTCAAAAGGAAAAGGGCTGTGATTGGCCCAGGTACTATGTAATGGCTGTGGGCCAATCACAACATCACTGTATAGGAAGCACAGCTGGTTTAAACGACATTCTTTCATAACAGCTTTGTGAGCATAGTGATTACATGATCTCAAGGCTGCTCACAGCGGAGTATCGGGAGTCGCAATCCGCTGTATCATCAGGTGGACACAGGAGGGGAGCAATGCACAGCGCATCCCAAGCTGAATTGCATACATGTACATGATCCAGCCTGCCCGTGCCATCTGCCTGCAGTAAATGTACTGTGTACAGTGGTTAATGTATCTGTCCCCAAAGCAGCTATTGCTCAGAATCTTAATGCCAGCTTAGCAAAAATGCTGACTTTGCAGCTGTTCCCATTCCAACCCAAGGAATTTCCTCTTTGTGTGAGTTTATGGCCTGTGTTACACCACATTGGCAAAAACCCAGCTGCCATTTTGCCCAGATGGCCATCCCCCAGTCTCTGTGTTTCTGATCCAGGCTGCTACAAGAGAAAAAGCTTGGGGGGAACAAAGAGCATACTATCCAGGACTGTGCTGTGAGAGATGCTGGAGAGACCAAGAGGTGAAGGCTTGAGAGGTAGGCCCAAAACGTGGTGGGCTACCTTTAACCTCATTCCACTCAGGAGTTTTGGTACAGCTTTGATCTTTATCCATCCTTAATGTAGGAACAGCCCTCACTTTAACAGGACAGCAGTGGTGAGAGGCATATTTTCACTTTGAATTGTTTGTTCTTTTGTTGTCATTGTTGTCTGTTGAGGAATTCCGAACATTCTCCACTGGTCAGTGGCTTATCAGGAACTGAAACTTATAGATTGGTTGCTTTTGTATTTTTGCTATTGACTGATGTAGCAATATGGACTGTTACCAGAAAGCTTTGTACCTTCCAGTGTTCTAAACATTGTTTGTCCCTGTAATTACTCGTGTAGCCAGTGACCTCATACCTGTGTTCCAACTGAGTGAAGTTCTCTTTGAATCTGCTGCTATGCATCCCTGTACCCTAAGACTACAAATCCCAGGGACCCTGACAGTGGCCTGAAGGTTGCTGGGAGGGATGATAAAAGGAGCTTAGAAGCCTGTACATGCTCTCTTCCTCCTGGGCCTGATGCATGACCGACCTCTCTGTGTGACAGAGAGAGAGAGATCGCGGCCTACCACATGGAACGCTACTTCCACCCCAAGGCCTGGGATCAGGTTACTAGCATCATTTACAGCGCCTACCCATCGGTGCGGAAGTGTGGAGAAATCACTACATAAGACCGAGACAGAGGATCCGTTGCCGGATTGTTGCCATCTGTGTTCCTATCAAGAAGACTGCAGATTGATTTGGGTTGTAGGTGAAAGAGCCAGCTGCTCAATCTTTATCTATTTACTACCACCATTACAAAACACAGTGTGCACACATCTCTACCAAAGAACACTTTACTGCATTGCTGGAACACTGTACTTAGATGCCTTAGGCCTTCACCACTTGGAATCTATTGTTTCATCTGCAACCAAATGGATTACAGTTAACGAGCTCCAACTAGCTAGCGAAGAAAAACAGATTTGCCACGTGAAACTCTACTGCCATTACTCATAGGAAGCCATATATATATATATATATATATATATATATATACCTAACACCAGCAGGGGATTAGCTCTCCCATTAAAATAGCATAGGCTGTCTAGATTACATCTATCTCAGTGTGGCCACATGTTTAGTTAACTAAAAAATCCACTAGGAGGTGACTTCGGATCTTAATATAGTATATCCTTGTGTGTGTATATAGCATTATTCATTGTTTTAAATATTGCTGTGCGTTCGGGAGGAGTCTGTTTGCTGAGTTGGCGCTGTTATCACTGCTCAGTGGATTTACTCCTTTCTTTGTGAAAAAAACTTCCTATTTGGTTCAAGTAAAACATTTCAGAACCTTATACTACTGAGTTGCTTGATTCTTGCTTCATAGTATTAACAGGATGTCTGAACCCAGAGTGTCAGGTGGGTTGGAAGGTTCACTTGATCATGGCCGTGCAGATCAGCAAGTACTGTGACATGACCAGCCAATGGGAATTAAATAATTCTCAGTGGTCCTCAAGGGGGCCGTGCTACACTGATATTTGCTATGCCAGTAATTTGTGAAAAGTTCTAAAGTGCATTTTTATTTGAAACCGTGATCTTTACTGAAACATAACCACATGGGAGATTACACAGGTGACATTGGAATAAAAGCAGTAGATACTAATATACAGTAGTTAGAGATATCCCTCCAAAAACACAAAAGGAGACTGAAGATTGGAACATATTAGGGATCTTTTACACGGGCGGATCCCATGATGATCCGCCCCATGAACATCCTCTTGCTCAGCGGGGATTGCTCCGTTGATCCCTGCTGAGCCGGCGGATGACTTGTCCGTCTCTGCACATTGTGCAGAAATGGACCAGTCAGATCACCGCTTTCCTCTATGGGGTGTGCTCGTGGGTGTGCTTGTGGGCCCCGGGAACTCGATGTTCCGGGTGGGGGCGCGATTGCGGTCGGCAAAGGCAGAACAGGGGGATGCCTTTGTAAACAAGGCATTCCCCTGTTCTACCTAGTGACATGCAGTTTCCATGATCGGGAACGGTGATCAGTGATGTGTCACTGGTAGCCACGCCCCCTAACAGTAAGAATCACTCCCTAGGTCACACTTAACCCCTTTAGCGCCACCTAGTGGTTAACCCCTTCAGTGCCACTGCCAGTGTCATTTTTACAGTAATCAGTGCAAAGTGGTACCAAAATGGTGTCAAAAGTGTCCGATGTGTCCGCCATAATGTCGTAGTCACAATAAAAATTCAAGAGCTGAGTGTGAGGAGTGTAACCTTCCTGCAACACAACATCTTGCAATCGGATTTCCAGCTGTGAAATTGGTTTCATGTAAGAATATTTTGATGAACTTGTCAAGGTCTGGGTCAGGATAAAGACCCAGCAAACACGGTTTGGAATGAAGAGTTAGCGGGGAACCCATAGTGTCGTTCAGAAATTTTCTTCTGTGTTTGGATTGCAGTTAACAATTAATGACACTGAAAGTGCAACTAGGTAATTTTAGGTGTATAAACGTGGCTGTTCTGTCTCAACTACAAAGCGATAAAGTTCATCTCCAGGTTTAAGTAGGCCTTACTCAAGCTGGTTTGATATTCATCCCTTGCATCGATACAGGCAGTTTAACTCAATGAATAAACTCACAGTTAGGACGACAGACGATGAATCCTTTCGAATGTTCCGTTTAATGATGGATATTCATAGGTAGAAAAACGTTGCAGTTGTAAGCCACATGTAAGATGTTTAGCATGGAAGATATACAGGAGTAATGACCAGAATCAGGAAGTGGAGGAGACATATAAAGAACTACGGTGAGAGAGAGAGTTCAGCTAGAAAGAAGGGGACAGATCTTAAAGACACAGAGCAAGAATAATCACATAGTGTAACACAACACTCCCCGTCTGAAATCTTTAGATTTCATAACCTTAAACTAAAATATATGTTTTCAAAATGTCCAATACTGACGAATGTCCTGGAACCTGTAATGAAAAACATGCAACAAGCAAATAATAAACGTAAGTTCAACAGGATGAAGAACATAAAGTCACAGTATGATGTCTTCAAATAATTCCAAAGTTCTGAGTAGAACCTGTAGATGGCAGCAATGTACTCCCCGCCGTGCCAACAGCATGGCTAGTCCTTGCACAAGTCACTCACCTGGCAAAAGGAGTACTAACTCTGTAATTGGTCGACTAAAGGTTCGTGTCGATCCTCCCTTGGTTACCTTAACTTCTACCTTCCGGACTGTGTTATTGTCGCTGGGCATAACTTTAGTAATAAGACCCATAGGCCACTCATTCCGACAAACTTCCTTGTCTTTTAGAAGGATGAGGTCTCCAACCTTAAGATTTGGCTTAGATGCTTGCCATTTGTTATGACCTTGAAGGTGGTGAAGATACTTTTTCTTCCAGCAATGCCAGAACACATTGGCTAGATGCTGCACCTGCTTCCATTGATGCCTGTAATGGTGTGACCGCAGCTTCTGTTTTGTACTTACAGAAGTGTAGAGTGAGGTGTTCACAGTTCTTATTTTCTTTATCATCTTCAGGGCTTACTAGTCCATAGGTGGTGTCGATAGTGGGTGAGTGGGAGTCCTCACACAGAAACCTTGGAGGTGACAGCCATAGGCTGTCCTGAAGAGCAGCAGGTGACACGGCTCTGGTCCCACAGTCAGCTGGGTTGAGTTCAGTGGGAACGTGATGCCATTGACTTGGTAGAGAGAATCTCTTGATACGTTCAACCCTGTTGCTGACGTACACATAAAATTGTTTTGTTTGGTTGTTTATGTAACCAAGTACTACCTTACTGTCTGTATAGAAGGTGAAAGAATCAATTTTAGTGTACATTTCACTTCGTATGACCTCTGCAATTTCTACTGCTAGCACGGCTGCACAAAGTTCAAGTCTTGGTATGGTATGTGCAGGCTTGGGAGTGAGTTTTGCCTTGCCTAGGACAAAACTACAGTGTGATTCTCCATTCAGTTCAGAGGTCTTCAAATAGGCTACTGCAGCAATAGTTTCAACTGATGCATCAGAGAAAATATGAATCTCTCTCCGGTTAGCAGTTGAAGTGGATCCTGGAACATAGCAACGGGGAATCTGAAGTTTTTCTAGTGACTTCAAAGAATATCTCCACCTTTCCCACTTGTGTTGATTCTCACTAGGCAAGGGAGTATCCCAGTCTATGTTCTCAGTAGACAACTGTCTTAGTAAAATCTTACCTTGAATGGTAACTGGAGCAAGGAAACCCAGTGGGTCATAGATGCTATTCACCACGGACAGGACTCCTCTCTTAGTGAAGGGTTTGTCACAAGTTGACACTTGGAAGGTGAATTTGTCTTGCTTGATGTTCCACAACAAACCCAGACTTCGCTGTACATGAGGCACATCTGTACCTAAGTCAAGGTTTTTTAGACTAGTGGCATAGTCCTCAGAGTGAAAGGCATTCATAAGCTCCTGGCTGTTGGATATAATCTTGTGCAGTCTAAGGTTTGCTACAGACAGCATCTCCTTTGTTCTGGTGAGAAGATCAATTGCTTCTTTAGCAGTTGGAAAGGACTTAAGTGCGTCGTCAACGTAGAAGTTTCTTTCAACAAATTGACGGGCATCAGATCCATATTCAACTTCTCCAGTCTGAGCTGTTCTCCTTAGCCCATAAGTTGCCACTGCTGGGGAAGGACTGTTACCGAAGACATGTACCTTCATGCGATAATCTATAACTTCCTTGTTGAGGTCATTGTCCTTGTGCCATAGAAACCTGAGGTAGTTTCTGTTGTCTTCTCTGACGATGAAGCAGTGAAACATCTGTTGAATGTCGGCCATTACTGCTACAGGCTCTTGTCTGAAACGAATCAAGACTCCTATTAGACTGTTGTTCAAGTTGGGTCCAGTAAGGAGCATGTTGTTAAGAGAAACACCTTCGTACTGAGCACTGGAATCAAAGACAACTCTGATTTGGTCTGGTTTGCGTGGGTGATACACGCCAAAGGATGGAAGGTACCAGCATTCTTCTCCCTCCTTTAGTGGGGGAGCAGGCTCTGCATGATCTCTGTCAAATACATTTTGCATAAAGTCCACAAAGTGCTTTTGCATCTCTGGTTTCCTGCTTAAGTTTCGCTTTAAGGAGGAGAATCTACTGATGGCCTGCTGTAAGTTGTTGGGCAATCTCTCTCTTGGGAGACGAAAGGGTAGGGGTGCTTCCCAGTTATTGGAGTCATCTTGAAAGAACTCATTGTCCATTACCTTGATGAATTCCTTGTCTTCCATTGAAGGAGCCAGTATGTCATCTTCACTGGTTGCATTAAACACTGTAGAGCCGAAGTCGCCATCATGGCAGGAGAAAGGGCTTGTGTCACCTGAGATACCATGTTGCCATCCGTGGCTGGCTATCTTCTCTTTCACCCAGTAATGATGTGGGCATGGCTCAAAGTAAGTGTTTCGGCCATTTGGCAGAACATTTGTCTTGAATGACGAAATGTTGGTAGGTCTTTTCATTTTGC
Organism: Rana muscosa; assembly: GCA_029206835.1. Classification (NCBI taxonomy): domain Eukaryota; kingdom Metazoa; phylum Chordata; class Amphibia; order Anura; family Ranidae; genus Rana; species Rana muscosa. Next base: position 85,814,694 of record CM055121.1, read on the forward strand.
CTATGCAGACATTGCCTATGATGACCCACCCTAGATCCATGCGCTGGGCAAATGGGGCATCTGGGGGTCCACTGACTTGTCTGTGTACCTTGTGAACTCTTAGAATGTCTCTTCCTAACAGAAGAAGGATCTGAGCATCTTTGTCAAGCGGCGGTATCTCATTTGCTATTACCTTGAGGTGAGGGTGATGGAAAGCAGCAGCTGGAGTAGGGATTTCTTCCCTGTTGGCAGGTATCTGATTGCACTCAACAAGTGTAGGTAAGGGTAATTGCAAGTTACCTTTGAGAGAAGATACCATGAGTCCATGAGCCCTTCTTCCAGAAACCTCTATAGTTCCACTACAGGTACCCAAGGTGTAAGGATGAGCTTCGCCTTTTATTTCAAATAGATTGAACAATTCCGATTTTGCAAGTGATCGATTGCTCTGATCGTCTAAGATAGCATATGCCTTTAGAGACTTTTCTGGTTGATCCTTGTGGTATATGTTCACCAAGCATATCTTAGCACAGGACTTACTACAGTGGTCTTCTCCACAAACTTCAGTGCAGGATGAAGAAATGATGGTAGAATTAGGCACTTGGTCTGTATTCTCCCCGCCATGCGTTAACCTGGGAGGAGTGTTGGCAGGTTGTGCAGAGCTGGGCTCAAGAGGATGGAGGGCTTGCACATGTTCTTCAGAGCCACACTCTATGCACTTGATGGACACATTACAGTCCCTTGCAAAATGTTCTGTAGTAGCACATCACCTGAAACATACCCTAAATGTCTTTAAAAGCTCCTTGCGCTCTTCCAGAGGCTTTTTCCTAAAGCCGATACATTTATTGAGGGGGTGTGGCTTCTTGTGTATGGGACACTCTCTGTTAGGGTTTTCAATCTTCCTACTCTGTTTGTTCGTGGCCAGAACTGTGGTAGGAGTGGGAAGGATGTCAGTCTTTTTCACGGACACTGGGCCTCTATGGTTTCTATAGTTGCCCTGAAGACTGGTACTCTTAGGAAAGGGTGAGAAGAGGCTGTACTCACCGTAGGAAAAACTTGGATCATTCTTGGTCTCTGCAATTTTCCTGATGAATTCACAGAAGAAAGAGAATGGAGGGAAGGAAACCTTGTTCTCTCTTTTGTATGATGACCCTAGTGCAGTCCATTTCTCTTGCAAACCATACGGGAGCTTGGAGACAATTGGGTTTACCCCTCTTGGAGTGTCAAGGTAACTGAGTCCAGGTAGTTTTGGGTCTGTCTTGGCTAGCTGAAGCTCAAGGAGAAGGTCACTCAGTCTCTGGAACTCCTTGTTGTCCTTACCGGATATCTTTGGGAAAGTTTCCAGACGCATGAACAAAACATTTTCTATAGCTTCTGGACTGCCATAACTTTGCTCTAGTCGCTCCCATGCAGCTGTGAGGCCTGCAGTAGGATTGTCCATGAAAACCGATCTTAATGGCTTAATACGTGCAGCAGATAGAGGACCAAGCCATTTGATCAGCAGATTCAATTCTTGATCAGCTGTAATGCCAATATTGCTGATTGTAGTTCTGAAGGCACATTTCCAACTTCTGTAGTTCTCAGGTTGGTCATCAAAACTTGTAAGACCAGTCTTTGTGAGCTCTCTGCGAAGCATGTACCTCACAAACTCTTCTGTCTCAGTTGTCTCCGCCTTTATGTGAGATGCTGTTGGCTGTATGGTGCTGATTGCGTTATCTTTGACATTGTTGTTAAAGGGCACAGGGAAATATGGTGCAGCAGATGCATCCAGGTGAGTTGCTTGCTTGAAGTCAGTTGTTCCAATGGTACGTTGATTCAAGGCTGTACCGATGACTGGAGATTGATGACTTGCCTAAAGCTTGCACTGATGCTCTGTGACGTATGAAGGCAGGCAAGCTAGACAGGTAGGAAATGCAGTGGAGTGATTTTGAGTGCAGGAAGTTGCTGGAACCTCTTTAACTTGAAGCTGTGAAGGAGTCTCTATGTAGTCGGGAGCATTGGAGACAATAGAGTGTGCACTGCAGTGGCTTAGGACATAGTCTTTAGTGCGTTTGAGGGGGTCTTCCATATCTGCTATGTTTAGGTTAATGCTGTCTTTCTCACTTGCACCTTCGTCTGCACTGATAGCTTGCTGTAGGACCCTTAGCTTTGCCATAGCTGCGTCATGTTTACACTGTTCATTTAAGGTTTCCATTGTTGCTCTTTGTCGCGCTGACTGCGCTTCCAACTCTGCCCTTTGACGTGCTGACTGCGCTTCCGACTCTGCCCTTTGACGTGCTGACTGCGCTTCCGACTCTGCTCTCTGAGCTTCCAACTCTGCTCTTTGACATGCTGACTGCGCTTCCAACTCTGCTCTTTTTTCTGCATATGCCACCTGCACTTTGCTGGCTTCCACTTCAGCGCGGGCATTAATAAGTCGCTCACTGAGTGTTGAGTATCTTGAACTATGGGATCTTGACGAGTTTTTAGAACGTCTGGTGGAAACAGATCTGTGAGATGCAGTGTCCTGAAACAGCTTTATTTTTGCTTCTGCCTTTAATCTGGTTTGCTGGATAAAACTGTCTCTTTCAATATTGAGAGCATTGACGCGCTTTAATTGCATCATCGCACTTTCTGACTTCATGTTTTGTAAGACATTAGTGAATTTGATGCTGGTAAGCTGATAAAGCTCATATGAGGCAGAAAGTTGTTTAATGGCGCCCTCTAGTGTCAGTAGTTCACGTTCAACAGACACTGTATTGGCTTCAGCAAGGATTTTCTCCCAGACTAATTCCAAGCTATTTGACAATTCAGTCCTTGAAGCTTCATAATTCTCCATTACTTTCCAAGTGGGTTTAACTGAGCGTTTGGGTAACTCAGTTTCTTCAGGAACTTGTGGGGAGGTAGATGTGAGTTCACATGCAGAAGCTTGGTCACTCATGATAGCAGACTGACTGTGAAAGCAGGCAGGATCTGTGTGCTGAAATATGACACTGTGCAGATTGTCTCAGGCTATAAGGCTGCCATGTGCTGCTCTGTCCCTTCTGTCTTGCTATGAGGGCAGTAAATCTTGTCTGTTTCAGTACTGACTTGCAGAAATCTTGTAATTAGGCTGTGAAACTCCGTTTTTCTACTGTTCTGTCTCAACTACAAAGCGATAAAGTTCATCTCCAGGTTTAAGTAGGCCTTACTCAAGCTGGTTTGATATTCATCCCTTGCATCGATACAGGCAGTTTAACTCAATGAATAAACTCACAGTTAGGACGACAGACGATGAATCCTTTCGAATGTTCCGTTTAATGATGGATATTCATAGGTAGAAAAACGTTGCAGTTGTAAGCCACATGTAAGATGTTTAGCATGGAAGATATACAGGAGTAATGACCAGAATCAGGAAGTGGAGGAGACATATAAAGAACTACAGTGAGAGAGAGAGTTCAGCTAGAAAGAAGGGGACAGATCTTAAAGACACAGAGCAAGAATAATCACATAGTGTAACACAACAGTGGCCATATACTATACAATCTGATTATACAATCTCTTTACAATCTCCTTTAGATTTACCAAAACGATATAATAGGAGGAGACACCATCAATCCAATCACCCTGTATCCAATCAGGCAGGCACTTGCACTACATCAGAGGTGTCCCATGGTCTGCATTAGGGATGAGCTGAACACCCCCCGGTTCGTTTCGCACCAGAACCTTTGAACGGAACGAAAGTTCGCACGAACTATCGAACCCCGTTAAAGTCTATGGGACTCGAAAGTTCGAAATCAAAAGTGCTAATTTTAAAGGCTAATATGCAAGTTTTTGTCCTAAAAAGAGTTTGGGGACCCGGGTCCTGTATCAATGCAAAAAAAAGTTTTAAAAACATCAGTTTTTTCGGGAGCAGTGATTTTAATGATGATTAAAGTGAATAAAAAAAAAGTGAAATATTCCTTTAACCACTTGCTGACCGCCTCCTGTACATTTACGTCGGCAGAATGGCACGGACAGGAACATCAACGTACCTGTACGTCCCCTTTAAGTGCCTGTCCGTGTGGTCGCGCATGTGCTGCCAGAGGCGCGCTCGCGACCCTGCTGTCATCCCCGTGAGTCAGACCGCGGATCCTGCGGACTCGATCGCCGCGGGGATCCCCGCGATCGTCTCACGGAGGTATGGAGCAGGGAGATGCTTGTGTAAACAAGCATCTCCCAGCTCTGCCTAGTGACAATGACACGGATCTTGGCTCCGGAGATCAGTGTCATGTGACACACAGCCCATCCCCCCTACAGTTAGAAACACTATGCAGGGAACACTTAACCCCTACAGTGCCTCCTAGTGGTCAACCCCTTCACTGCCAGTGTCATTTTCACAGTAATCAGTGCATTTTAATAGCACTGATCGCTGTCAATATGATAATGGTCCCAAAAATGTGTCAAAAGTGTCCGATGTGTCCGCCATAATGTCGCTGTCATGAAAAAAATCACTAATCGCCACCATTACAAGTAAAAAATAAATAAATAATAAAAATGGCATAAAACTATCTCCTATTTTATAAACGCTATAACTTTTGCGCAAACCAATCAATAAACGCTGATTGCAATTTTTTTTACCAAAAATTTGTAGAAGAATAAGTATCGGCCTAAACTGAGGGAAAAAAATATATATATTTTTTGGGGAAATTTATTATAGCAAAAAGTATAAAATATTGATTTTTTTTCAAAATTGGCGCTCTATTTTTGTTTATAGCGCAAAAAATAAAAACCGCAGAGGTGATCAAATACCACCAAAAGAAATCTCTATTTGTGGGAAAAAAAGGACGTCAATTTTGTTTAGGAGCTACGTCGCACGACCGCGCAATTGTCAGTTAAAGCGACGCAGTGCCGAATCGCAAAAAGTGGCCTGGTCTTTAACCAGCCAAAATGGTCCGGGGCTTAAGTGGTTAAATATCGTACCTGGGGGGTGTCTATACTATGCCTGTGAAGTGGCACGTGTTTCCCGTGTTTAGAACTGTCCCTGCACAAAATGAAATTTCTAAAGGAAAAAAAGAAATTTAAAACTGCTTGCGGCTTTAATGTAATGTGTGGTCCCGGCAATGTGGATGAAAATCATTGAGAAAATCGGCATGGGTACCCCCCCAGCCCATTTGGGTCTTGTATGGGTATTAAGGGGAACCCCACACCCAAAGTAAAAAAGGAAAGTCGCGGGGCCCTCAGGCCCTATATACTCTGTACAGCAGTAGACAGGCGGTGCAAACAAGACAGGGACTGTAGGTTTGTTCTTAAGTAGAATCTGTTTGTAATTTTGAACTGGTAAATTTTTAAAGTGTAGCTCCAGCCAAACAATCTATTTTTAAGCTTTTTGGAAAACATAGGGAAGGGCTATCACCCCTGTAACATTTGTTTTGCTGTCTGTGCACCTCTTCAGAAGATTTCACCTCACTTTCTGTCCCAATGACAATTGTTTTTTGAAAATTTGTTTTTTTTAGTGAAACAAGGATTGGTGATAAAGCATAAGTGGAGAGGAGACACCTTTTTCCCATATTAGCTCTTAACAGGAGAGAATTTCCCTTCCTATGGGTAGATTTCCTCTCAGTTCCTGTTGTCTCCCTCCGTTTGCAAGTAGGAGTCGTTTGTAAGTTGGATGTTTGAAAGTAGGGGCCTGCCCTATATACTCTGCAGAAATTTGGACCTTAGGTGTTGGTGTTGCCACAACACTGTAAGCCCTCACAGTTACTCTTGGTGGGCGCTGGAACGCCCTGCTGTGAAATATTAGATCAAGAATTGTAATTACATGCCCCTGTTGAACAGGGGCAGAAAAATTGGGCCTTAGGCACAGGTGCTGGTGCCACAAACCTGCAACCCCTCACAGATACTGTACTTAGAGCAGAGCAATGAGCCCTGTTGCAAAGTATTGCATCAAAAATTTTAATTACACGCCCCTGTTAAACAGGGGCAGAAAAATTGGGCCTTAGGCACTGGTGCTGGTGCAACAACACTGCAACCCCTCACAGATACTATAGTTGGAGCACAGAAATGAGCCCTGCTGCAAAGTATTGCATCAAAAATTGTAATTACATGCCCCTGTTAAACAGGGGCTGAAAAATTGGGCCTTAGCCACTGGTGGCGGTGCCCAGAACCAAAAATGTTCTTACAAGCTATCGGCATGAACATTGATGAGGAAGATGATAGTCACTCAGCATAACAGGATAGTCACTCAGCATCAGCATAGGCAGTCTTGAAGGGATCTCCCATTCAAAAAAAATAAATATTCGGTTACATCAGCTTTAGGTGCTTGGTAGCTGGTGATCCAAGACTGATTCATTTTTATGAAGGTCAGCCGATCGACCGATTCGGTGGTCAGGCGCACCCTGTGATCGGTTACAAAGCCTCCAGCCGCACTTAATGTGTGTTCCGAAAGAACGCTGGATGCAGGACAGGCCAGTAGCTCAATTGCATACTGTGCAAGCTCCGGCCAGTGATCAATCCTCAAGACCCAGTAACCCAGAGAATTTTCGGTGGGAAAGGTGTCCAAGTCTGATCATGCCCCTAGGTATTCCTGCACCATGTAAAACAGACGCTGGCGATGGTTGCTGGAACCGATCATACCTTGGGGCTGCGGACTAAAAAATTGTCTGAACGCATCGGTCAGACGGCCACCTTCTCCACTGCTCCTTCTTTGACTGACCGAAGCCTCAGCAACACGTTGTCCAGGACCAGGATTTTGTAACCTCCCAGTCTCTGGGAACGCATTGCACAGACCTTCCTGCAAGGCCTCCCGAAGATGTTTCATCCTCTGCTCCCTCTGCGACGGCAAGATAAGGTCTGCAACCTTACCCTTGTAACGTGGATCAAGGAGGGTTGCCAGCCAGTAATGATCCCTCTCCTTGATCACACGAATACGAGGATCCTTCCGCAGGCTTTGCAGGATCAGGGAGGCCATGCAGCGTAGGTTTGCTGAGGCATTCGGTCCGGAGTCCTCTGGGTCACTCAGGATGACATAATCCGCAGCCACCTCCTCCCAGCCACGTACAAGTCCCTGGGTTTCTTGGGACTGTAATTGATCCCTTGAATACTGCTGCTGATGCTGAGTGCTAGGCTCCACCTCCATGCTGACACAATCCTACTCCTCCTCCTCTTCCTCCTCGTCCTCTTTTTGTGTGATAGGCGGGCCAGAAGGAACACTGTCTGGATAAAGGGGGCCTTGAGAGGTAAGGAAGTCCTAATCTTCCTGCCTCTGTTCTGCCTCAAGTGCCCTGTCCATTATTCCACGCAGCGTGTGCTCCAACAGGTGGACAAGAGGGACAGAGTCACTGATGCATGCACTACCACTGCTCACCATCCTCGTGGCCTCCTCAAATGGTGACAGGACAGTGCATGCATCCCTGATCATGACCCACTGGTGTGGCAAAAAAAAAAACAAGCTCCCCTGACCCTGTCCTGGTGCCATATTGGCACAGATACTCATTGATGGCCTTCTGCTGTGTGTGCAGCTGCTGCAGCATGGCCAACGTTGAGTTCCATCTGGTGGGAATGTCACAGATTAGGCAGTTCTTGGGCAGGTTGTATTCCTTTTGGAGGTCAGCCAGCCAAGCACTGGCATTATATGACCGGCGGAAATGCCCACAGAGTTTCCTGGCCTGCCTCAGGACCTCCTGTAAGCCCGGGTACCTGCCCAAGAACCGCTGCACCACCAAGTTAAGGACGTGAGCCAAACAGGGCACATGGGTCAGTTGTCCCTGTCGGAGGGCGGAGAGGAGGTTGGTGACATTGTTGCAAACCACCATTCCTGGCATGGCGTCAACCACCTCTGAGCCTGCCCCTGCAGAGCTGACAGAATCTCTGCCCCAGTCTGGCTCCTGTCCCCCAAGCACACAAGCTCAAGCACTGCATGGTATCTTTTTGCCTGCATACTTGCGTAGCCCCTTGAACGCCTACGGAGCACCACTGGTTCCGAGGACAAAGCACAGGAAGAGGCCATGGAGGAAGAAGAAGAGGAGGGGTGGAGGAGAGTGGTGTGTCAGAATCACCAGTAGTAGCATTTTGGAGGCGTGGTGGTGGAACAACCTCCAACACTACTGCACCTTGTCCTGCATCCTTCCCAGCTGCCAGCAGAGTCACCCAATGCGCCGTGAAAGATAGGTAACGTCCCTGTCCATGCCTGCTGGACCATGAGTCAGCGGTAATATGCACCTTACCGCTGACCGCCCTGTCCAGCGAGGCCAAGACATTGCCCTCCACATGCCGGTAGAGAGCCGAAATCGCCTTCCGTGAGAAAAAATGGCGTTTGGGAACCTGCCACTGAGGAACCGCACATTCCACAAACTCAAGGAAGAGGGCAGAGTCTACCAACTGAAAAGGCAGCAGTTGAAGTGCTAGCAATTTAGCCAAGCTAGCATTCAACTGCTGGGCATGTGGATGGCTGTGAGCGAACTTCTTTCGGCGGTGCAGCAGCTGGGGCAGGGAAATTTGCCTGGTACAATCTGGCGTTGGTGTACCGATAGCAGATTGCCCGCAAGTACTTGGCTGTGACAAACCTAATTCTACACCTTCATTCCTCTCAATGCAGGTTTCAGAGAGGACTGAAGGTATAGTGGGGTTGGAGATCCCAGCTGATGAGGAGCAAGGAGAGGTCCGCTTTGTTCTTTGGTGTGGGTCTTTTGGTATGCTTGCCAACGAACTGCATGGCAGGTCGACATATGTCTGGTCAAGCATATGTTGCCCAAGCGGGTGATGTTTTGGCCACGCGAGATACGCCTGAGACATATGTTACAAATAGCAGCGGTGCGACCTGATGCACTTGTCTCAAAAAGGCCCACACCAAAGAACTTTTGGAATAACGTGCAGAGACACATGCGGAGCTCTGCGGTGTGATGCAGTCGGTGTGCTGCCCTTAAGCTGGCCCCTGGAGGGCATCCTGCCTCATTGGAGATGTGCCTCCTCCTCTTCCTCCTTTCTCCTATCAGGCACCCAAGTAGAGTCTGTGACCTCATCATCCCCTCCCTCCTCATCACTGTAGCAAACCTGGCAGTATGCTGCAGCTGGGGGAACATGACTGCCAGATTGCTGTCCTTCTTGGGCACCCCCTCTCTCTGGGCTCTTGTTACTGCCTTCCTCTAGCTGGGTACCATCATCGGAGCCTTCAAAACTCTGCGCATCCTCCTGCAGCATGTACCCAACACTTTGGTCAAACAGTTCGGCGGACTCCTCAGGAGGACATGGTGGGGCTAGGGAAGGAGTGACTGATGCCATTGAGCCAAGGGAAGAGGCCGCTTTGGCAGCTGCTTTGCCAGACAAAGTACCCTGAGCCTTGGTGAGCGAGGATGAGGAGCATGAGGACGGTTTGGTCATCCACTCTACCAAATCTTCGGCATGTTGTGGCTCAACATGGCCAGCTGCCGAAAAAAAGGACAAGCGTGTCCCACGGCCACGTGCTGATGAGGATGCAACGTGTCCACGACCCGCACTGTTGCCTCTAGACACAGAGCCTTCTTGTCCTCTTTTATTTGCTCGTGACTGTCTGCCTCTCCTTGTTTTCCTTCCAGACATACTAATGGCCTGCAGGAAGATGTAGCTGCACAAAGCTGGGATGTATATATATATATACCGATTACACTGCAGCTAGCAGAATCAACTGCTTGCCTGTAGTATTATTAGTAAGAGAAAACCAGCAATTGTATTCAGGTAGCTTTAGGTGCACACTGTGCAAAGGACACAGTACACTAAATGAAAATACTGCAGCTCCCCGCCTGTATTTGTATGAGAACACCAGCAATTGTATTCAGGTAGCTTTAGGTGCACACTGTGCAAAGGACACAGTGCACTAAACGAAAATACTGCAGTTAGCACAATCAACTGCCTGCCTATCAGTATATTATGAAGAGAATAACAGGAACGGATCTAGCTAAACTGAATACAGTGTGTGTGTGTGTGTGTATATATATATATATATATATATATATATATATATATATATACACATACATACAACACCTAGGATGCATATCCTCTACACACTGTAACTGCAGCTAACTGACTCGCCTGCCTGCTCTATCTAACTCAAATGAGATGACACTATCTCTCTCTCTGTCTTTCTTTCACTGCCACAACACACTACACAAGGCCGCCACGCATGCGGCCTTATATAGTGTGGGGCGTGTACTAAACCCCCTGAGACATAATTGGCCAAAGCCACCCTGGCTTTCGCCAATTATGGCTCTCCGTCATAGTGCATGCTTGGCCAATCATCAGCCAGCAATGCACTTCGATGCCGCAGTGAATTATGGGCCGTGATGTTCGAAATTCGACGAACGGTCGAACAGCCGATGTTCGAGTCGAACATGAGTTTGACTCGAACTCGAAGCTCATCCCTAGTCTGCATGTGGCCCCAGGGAAATTAGCATGCAACCTGAGCCCATCCAAAGGGACGCCGGGGAAGTCAGGCAAATTCACACATTATAATCTTACCCTGCTGTAAACTTCTCCACAACTTTATTCCTGACCTGTCTGGTGTGTACCTTAAACTTCATTATGCTTTTTGTTCACTAAGATTCTCTAACAAACCTCTAAGGGCTTCACAGAGCTGTATTTATACTGAGATGAAATTACACACAGATGGACTCTATTTACTAATCAGGTGACTTCTGAAAGCAATTGGTTCCACTAGATTTTAGTTAGGGGTATCAGAGTAAAGGAGGCTGAGTACAAATGCAAGCCACACTTTTCACATATTTATTTGTAAAAATACTTTGAAAACCATTTATCATTTTCCTTCCACTTCACAATTATGTACCATTTTGTGTTGGTCTATCACATAAAATCCCAATAAAACACTTTTATGTTTTTGGTTGTAATGTGACAAAATGTGGAAATTTTAAGGGTTATGAATACTTTTTCAAGGCACTATATTGAGTATGTTTTGTTTTATTTCTTTATCCATCAAAGAACAAACAGAAAAATATAGCTAAGAAGAGCAGGTGGAGAAACTAGTTAACTATGGCTAGTCAGGTGTAACATTGGATATTCTTTATTTAATTTTTTTTCCTCTTTCAAAGTCTATTCAGCAACTCAAGTGTAAATAAAATGACAGTTGAAGCTGTTTAAAAAAAAAAAAAAACGTTATTTAGTTACTCAGAGAGTCACATCTGCCTACAATATATATTTAAATAAACTTTCAGAAGAAACAGCTGCGCTATTCATTACTGTAATACCTGTTAGTAGCAGCTCTGATACACAGACCAGGACATTAGTCATCAAAATGACAACAGCTCCCAGCGGCTACACCTGTGAGCTCCACAGGAAAGATTGCTAGGTCATATTAAGCATTTCCTAGTATCTAATTGGTTTAATTAAGACATTAATTTTACAAGGTGTGCATTTATTTTTAATTATTTGCATATTTGCAATTGCTGGCAGATATTTAAGGAATGTTCACAATAAGCTTTTCCACCAATGCGAGGTATGGTAGTTTGTCCAAAAATATGTTGAGTCTCCCCAAGGTGCATACAAAACTTCATACAACAATGTATCCTGGCTGGCAAGAAAATAAGCCAGGGAGGGATTCCAAGCCACATGTGCTCAACATGGGGAGGGTAACTTGCAAGGGGCATCTCCATAACAATCAGCCTGAGCTGGAAGCTGTCACATTTAGCAGGTTAGCATCACTTCCTGCAGTCAGATGCTCAGCTCGGCCGGAGGGCGAATCCCCTATTTCGTTTTACCACTCACAGAACACTGAACAGGCTAAATTGAGACCAAATTCTAGTTTGGTCAGAATTCAAAGCTCATCCCCAGTATTGCAGTAAGTCGTGAATTTATTTGGGCACATTTGCATCAGAATACAGTATGTACAATGGTTTCAGACCCTTCCTCAGGTAAAATAAGCATGTAAAATTGTGAACATATCCCAATATGTCACAGTATATATCACTCCCTGAAAACCAGAAACCCCTGTAAAAATTAACCTCAAATAGCCCATCTAATACAATTAGGAATGCTACAGTGTTAAAACGTGCATTGTTTCACATGCTTGTTGTACCTGGGGAGGGTCTTAATGGATCTGAAACTGTTGTGACTTCAAATAAATTCACAATTTGCTGCAGTACTATTGACTGGATTTTTACTATATATATGTAGCGCTCCCCAATATTTGGGGGCGCTATGTGTAAATTTAAGGGTATAAACAAAGACACAAAAAGACAGACAAAACCCAAGCTCAACTTACCAACCAATCAGCAACCAACCAAAATCACCTGTCTAATAGTGCGTTTAAAAACAGGGGTTTAGTTGCACGCATTTGCAAATACATGTGTAAGCTGCAGGCCTCGTCAAGGCTCCCTGTGTACTGCAGACCTAACTCTAAAATTTAAAGTCTTCTCAGTGGAAGCACATGTAAACCCCTGTTTTTAAACGCACTATTAGACAGGTGATTTTGGTTGGTTGCTGATTGGTTGGTAAGTTGAGCTTGGGTTTTGTCTGTCTTTTTGTGTCTTTGTTTATATGCGATTCGCCCACCCCAGTGCTTCTTGCTGTGAAGACCAGTCATAGATAAGAGCAGTGACATTTTGATTGTTGTAATGTTGGCATTTTTTGTCATTGTGGTCAGGTAACGCACTGGCACCTCTGCTTCTATGTGCTGGGTGCCTAGTGTGCTCCTGCCCCTTTAAAGGAGGGTGGGCCCCCTCCAGTTATCTGCCCTTTATCTATCCATCAGCATACATGTGCTTCCATTGAGAAGACTTTAAATTTTAGAGTTAGGTCTGCAGTACACAGGGAACCTTGACGAGGCCTGCAGCTTACACATGTATTTGCAAATGCGTGCAACTAAACCCCTGTTTTTAAACGCACTATTAGACAGGTGATTTTGGTTGGTTGCTGATTGGTTGGTAAGTTGAGCTTGGGTTTTGTCTGTCTTTTTGTGTCTTTGTTTATATGCGATTCGCCCACCCAAGTGCTCCTTGCTGTGAAGACCAGTCATAGATAAGGGCAGTGACATTTTGTTTGTTGTAAATTTAAGGGTAGTCTGAGCCAGTAGTTGGGCTCAGACCAATTGATTGTTCTGGATTTGCTTCTGCTCTGGGTGTGATACTGCCTGGAAGTAGTGTTCCCTGTTTGCCTGTAGGTGGCACTGTCATCACTGGCATAGGTTGAACTACAGCGGGTATCACAACACCTTGGGTGTCCATTCTCGGCAGCCGTGCAGTGGGCGTGTTCTACTCGCTGTGCATGCTGGGAGAGGGTACATAAGGGGCAGAGGCCATTAATTGGAGTTCTTGTGCGCCTCATGGCCCTCCAGGCCAGGGGTGCGCGTGTGTGGAATAGTCCCGGGCACCTTTAGCCCGAGGCTACATCGCTGCATAATAGGCCAAGCTCTGCTGGCTGAGGCCTATACTTTTCAGAGGGATCCTTAGCTACCCATGTCAGGGAAGCCAGGCTTGGGGAAGGAGACCAGGGTACTGCTGTCTCGGAAGGAGGCCTGAAGCTCACCTAAGGAGGGATCCATCATTACAAGCCCTGTAATACGACAATCCGGCTTAAAGGTTCTTTTCTATTGCTTGGCTGGGAGGTTTGGGACTAGCAATCCTCTGGCAGAGGATTCCTGATCGCATCCCCTAAAAAGTTCACAATTTATCCATGCTCCATCCTGGCTGCTAGGACTGCTCACAAAGGGACTATCCGGGTGAGCAATACCCACTCAAGCTTGAGTGGCGACAAAAGAGTTGCACTGCGTGTTTAAGTGCTGTGTACCTGAACCTTCCCCTACTTCTCTCATTTCCCTACTCTCTCTTCAAGTTTACTGCAAAGATAAAGAATAAAACCTTACTGCTTAGGTTTTACTCCTGTGTGGACATAGGACTTATTCTCTACCTAGACAACGGAGCAAGGGAACCACTTGAAAGAGGTAATTGCTGCAAGGCCCAAACAATGACACCGCTCGCCCCTCTATACAAGGGGGATACCGGGCAAGTAGCAGGTGTGCCTGACTGCGAGCGGAGGATGGCAGAAAAGGGTCTGTGTGCTACACGTGGGGGCTCGAGTCCGGGATTTGCGGCTACCTCTCGCAGTTGAATTATTCTCTATATGTTTGGAAAAGTCGGCCATTGAGGAAATTGAACTGTGTTGTTTCTTTTGGAATGAGAGAAGGGGTTAAGGGGGTACAGAACTGTTCTTTTTCTAAATGCGTAGTTCGTGGGCGGATCCAAAGGAAGAAAAGCCAGCGAGTTACGTGCAGGAAGAGAAAATGGGAAGGAGTTCCCGCCACCTGTGTGTTACACGTGGGTGCATTGGCGCCAAGGAACAGAGAGAGATTGGATCAAGTGAGAGGAGCAACATGTCTGCGTTCCCATGGACCTCAACTTTATCGGGACCCCGGATGTTCCCAATGCCTACTACCATGGACATTGCTCCACTTACAGCCCCACTCACGGATACGGGGATCCGGCTCAAGCCACAGGGCCACTTCGCTTTATACACCTGCCGAGATGCGGAGGCCCTGGGCATGCTCTGTCCTAGATGCGGTGGATTGGCTGTGCAGCTACGGCCGTTCGGACGATGTTTGTCCTGTGGGGAATTCCTGTTTGAGGTGGACCAGCCCACCGAAATCGCCCCGGGCCTACCGGGTAAATTGTGTTACAGGCGTCGTTACTTCCGAGGAAGATGCCTATGCCCCTACAGCCGAACCCACGCGCATCGCATTGGCTGCCACGGAGGTGACCGAAGAGGATGCCTCTGCCGCTGAAGAGCCATCGGCGGACACCGCAGCGGACGCTGCCTCCAACACTACCGAAGTTCATATCCCGCCAGCAAAACGGAAGGTGGGATATGTCAAGGCCTCCCGCGGCTGCGGTCGAAGCCTGCCCCAGCGCCTGCCGGAACCGGACTTTAAAAGTAAGGAGATGCCCGAGAAGTCCACGTCAGGGGACGGTAAGGAGGCTGGGAGAAAAGTGTCTTTAAATGCCAGGAATTACCTTCCTGCAGAAGAGATAGATTCCTCGGATATTGACTCGTCATCCGATGTTGGGGATGATGTGGAGATAGATGAGATCTTCCTCACAAAGGGATGGGACAAGAGGAAAAATGTTGTCTCAATCCGCAGCCTTCGAGAGGGATCGCCCATGAGCTCTGGGGATACCACACCCCGGGTGGAAGTCCCCACTTTGACAGAGAAGGCTATCGCTGTGTCAAATGAAAGACTCTCACTGGAGCCTGTTACGGCTTTGGTCCAGAAGTCTCCGGATTCATATGTAATGCCCGGAGCAGGAGACCAACTCTGCCCAAACTTGCTTGCCTGCAGCGGATCCTTATGAGAAGAGTGGCTGGTGAGTACGGCTTGGAGTACCCCTATTTACCCAAGGAACTATTATTTGAAATTGAGGCCTGTCATGAACGGTGGTATGGAGAAGCTATCTGGGACTACCTTAAAGTGCCCCAGCCGTACAGGAACTTTGCCCACTCAGCTGCCATGACAGATCGGTTCAAATGTTGCCGCAGGGACTGGAACTATGGTCGTCCCATCTACGCTGACCGAGTTGTGATTTTCTGCCCAGGGAGAAATGATGTGACTTACTTCATAATGACTCTGGACAAGCAGTGGAAATCGGTGACCCTTCCGGATCCAAGTTTGTATCTTTAAAAACTAAAAGACAGGAGTTTGACTTTGCTTTTATATCCTGTCCCTTCACGGGTGAACCGCATCTTGGATCAAGGTGACTTTGTCATCTATTAAAAGAGGATGTCTGCTCCTAAGGAGGAAAAAACGGAGAGCATGCTTTGTTTTGTTTTTTTTCAGTTTTTCTTCTCTCCAAAAAAAAAGGACAGTTTTTCCCTCTGAGCAAACTTTGGGTTAGATAGTTAGTATGTTATTGTCAGTACTAGGATCCCTTTAGGACCCAGCACAACTCACCTGAAACAGCCTTTGCCAGGGAAACAACAGTGATTGGCCAGCTCACCTTTAAATCACCTGTATCATCATCCAATCAGTGCTCGTGATAGAGTTACCTTTGTGTGCCACTGTTTGATACAGCTGATATCTGCTCTGTGTATTTCGTGTATGACTCGGCTCGTTTGACCCTGCTTGCTTGCTTCTGATTCGGTACCGTTTGGACTCTGATCTACCTGTGTATGATCCAGCTTGCCTAGACTACGCTTTGCCTGATTCTACTGTAGTACCTTCATCTGCAGCGGTGAACTACAAGCACCAGCCAACATCCATCTGCAGTGGTGAACTACAAGCACCAGCTAACATCCACCTTCATCTGCAGCGGTGAACTACAAGGTCCAGCCAACATCTACCTTCATCTCCAGCGGACCTGCTCATGGTATGTGCTCTTGTTCTTGAACTCTTTGCATAACCAGCACACCTGCACTGTTACCTGTTATCTGCTCCTAGCCTGACATTATCACGAGCCATACATAAAAAGGGAAACCTATCATGGATCCTGAGCAGGCTCAGTTGTTTGCACAGGAACTTTGCAGTTTATCCCATCAAGTTCAGGAAATGGCCACAGAGCTCACCAAGGTGCAATCTCCTTCTACTACCACCACTACAAAAACTCTATCTAAACCAAAAATTCCTTTGCCTGACCGGTTTTCTGGTGACCGTAAAGGGTTTTGCAACTTTAAAAACAGCTGCAAATTATATTTCAAGTTAAGGCCATCCTCGTCTGGCTCTGAAACTCAGAGGGTTCAAATCATTATCTCTCTACTACAGGGTGACACCTAGGCTTGGGCCTTTAACCTGGAACCAAACCATCCAGCCCTGCTAACAGTAGATGCCTTCTTTGAAGCCCTCGGTTTGCTGTATGATGATCCAGATCGTGCTGCTACTGCAGAATCAACCCTGCGTAACTTAAAGCAAGGAACTACCACAGCTGAAATGTATTGCTCAGAGTTTCGCATGTGGGCCCCGGAATCTGGCTGGAATAATGCAGCTCTCCACAGCCAGTTTAGAATAGGCCTTTCAGATGCAATTAAGGATGCTCTGGTCAACTTCTCCTACCCAGCCTCACTGGAGGAGGCTATGTGTCAGCCATTAGAATTGACCGCCGCCAGCGAGAGAGAGAGGAGGCGAGAACAAATGACGGCTGTGGCAAACTATATACCTTCCTTGCCACCTGACTATTCCACCTCCAGTGCCAGATCTGAGGAAGAACCTATGCAGTTAGGCTCCACCTGGTTATCTGCCCAGGAACACACACGCCGGCGTAACATGGGACTCTGCTTATATTGTGGCCTCAAGGGTCATATGCTCCGTTCGTGCCCTACACGTCCGGGAAACTCCAGGACCTAGGTGATTGTGGGGAGGTCACCTTAGGTCTGCTTTCATCTCCCCAGGGGGACAATCGTATACTTTTACCCACTGTTATTCACTTTGGAACAGGGACTCATGAACTGCTGGCCTTGGTAGATTCTGGAGCCGCTGAGAATTTTATTGATAAGACTCTGATTACCTCTTTGTCCCTGGAAACTCATGCGCTAGATTGCCCAGTCCGCCTGATTTCTGTGGATAATCGGCCTCTCTCACAAAATCTAGTGCTCCAATCCACCAACCCTTTCCAGTTACAATTGGGGGCCTTGCATTGGGAGAAGATTTCATGTCTTGTCATTGACTCTCCATCCACTCCTTTTGATCCTAGGCCTTCCTTGGCTTCAGAAGCACAATCCCGTAATTGACTGACTGGTGAACAGGAAATATTCTGGCTTGGTCCAATCAGTGTAAAAAAAAACTGCATCCACCACCCTGTTCGACTTGCTACAGTATGTGTCAAGTGGGAATGGAACAGATTCCACTTTACATAGTTACATAGTTACATAGTTAGTCAGGTTGAAAAAAGACACAAGTCCATCCAGTTCAACCATAAAAAAAAAAAAATGAAAAGAAAGAAAAGAAAAAAAAGAAATATCGTACAATCCCATATACCCAATTCTATACCCACAGTTGATCCAGAGGAAGGCAAAAAACCCCAGCAGAGCATGATCCAATTTGCTACAGCAGGGGAAAAAATTCCTTCCTGATCCCCCGAGAGGCAATCGGATATTCCCTGGATCAACTTTACCTATAAATGTTAGTACCCAGTTATATTATGTACATTTAAGAAAGAATCCAGGCCCTTCTGAAAGCAATCTACTGAGCTGGCCAGAACCACCTCTGCAGGGAGTCTATTCCACATTTTCACAGCTCTTACTGTGAAGAAACCTTTCCTTATTTGGAGGTGAAATCTCTTTTCCTCTAGACGCAAAGAGTGCCCCCTTGTCCTTTGTGTTGACCGTAAAGTGAATAATTCAACACCAAGTTCACTATATGGACCCCTTATATATTTGTATTATATCTCTCTCTCTGGGGACCATACCTCTCTTAATACAAAAAAGGACTTTGCTCGCTTTGGAAACCGCAGCTTGGCATTGCATGCCATTGCATGCCATTATTGAGCTTATGATCTACCAAAACCCCCAGATCCTTCTCCACTACGGATCCCCCCAGTTGTACTCCCCCTAGTATGTATGATGCATTCATATTCTTAGCCCCCAAGTGCATAACTTTACATTTATCAACATTAAACCTCATCTACCACATAGTCACCCAATTAGACAGAGCATTGAGGTCGGCTTGTAAATTGGCGACATCCTGTAAGGACGTTATTCCACTGCATAGCTTGGTGTCATCTGCAAAGACAGAAATGTTACTTTTGATCTCAGACCCAATATCATTTATAAAGATATTAAAAAGTAAGGGTCCCAGCACTGAACCTTGGGGTACACCACTGATAACCTTGGACCATTCAGAGTAAGAATCATTAACCATTACTCTCTGTTTATTACTCTCTGCTTTGTTATAAGGACTTTCAGGATGTGTTTTCTAAAGGGATTGCTGACACTTTACCTCCTCATCGCAGTTATGATTGTCCCATTGACCTCTTGCCTGACACTACGCCTCCTCGAGGGAGAGTCTTTCCACTGTCTGAGCCAGAGAATCTTGCTTTGCAAGAATACATCCAGTCCCTCCACTTCTCCCACAGGCGCAGGATGCTTCTTTGTCCCAAAGAAGGATGGGGGACTAAGGCTTTGTGTTGACTACAGAGGTCTAAATAAAATAACTGTTCCCAATCAGTACCCTCTTCCTCTCATCACAGAGTTGTTCTCCCAAATCCAGGGAGCAAAAATCTTCTCCAAACTGGACTTAAGGGGAGCCTATAATCTAGTGCGCATCCGTGCAGGAGATGAATGGAAGACAGCCTTTAACACCAAGGATGGCCATTACGAATGTCTTGTCATGCCTTTCGGTCTCAGGAATGCACCAGCTGTCTTTCAAAACTTTATGAATGACATTTTCCGTGACCTGTTGGGTCTCTTCATGCTTGTATACTTAGATGATATTTTGATATACTCTCCCAATCTTGAAACACATCAGAGGCACGTCTGCTCAGTATTGGCCTGATTAAAGGCTCATTCCCTTTTTGTTATGCCCGAAAAAAAATTATTTCATGTCAAACAAGTACCTTTCCTGGGCTACCTAATCTCTGATACAGGCCTAACCATGGATCCAGCCAAGATTCAAGCCATTTTAGACTGGGCACCACCTTCAGACCTGAAAGCAGTTCAGCGCTTTCTGGGCTTTGCAAATTTCTATTGGAAATTCATTAAGAATTTTGCCACCATTGCACATCCCATCACCTCTCTCACCAGGAAGACTCAGACTAAGTTTAAATGGACTACTGAAGCCCAGGCGGCCTTCACTCAGTTAAAGAAAGTCTTTACCTCTGCACCAATTCTACGCCATCCTGTTCCTGAGCTGCCTTTTATTGTGGAGGTAGATGCATCTGAAGTAGGGGTGGGGGCGCATCTGTCACAAAAAGATCCTGTAAATGCTGCCATCCACCCCTGTGCCTTCCTGTCCCGTAAATATTCCCCAGCAGAGCGCAATTATGATATAGGCAACAGAGAACTGTTAGCCATAAAGCTAGCTTTGGAGGGATGGAGACATTGGCTGGAGGGAGCTCGCTATCCATTCATAGTTCTGACTGACCACAAAAACCATAAATACATCCGTTCTGCTAAAAGACTGAACTCACGTCAAGCCAGGTGGTAATTGTTCTTCTCCAGATTTGACTTTACAATTTCTTATTTACCAGGGCCAAAAAACATTAAAGCTGACGCGTTGTCTCACAGCTTTTTATCAGAGTCTCCACCTCCGCTTCCTCCACAACCCATTATCTCTGAGGATAGGATTTTGGCTTTCACCCACACTGACATCTCCGAGGCCTTGTTACCTGTACAGGCTGAAGCCCCCTCCTTCCACTCCCTCTGGTATGTTTTTTGTGCCCCTGGCTCTTCGTTTGCAGGTATTACAGCAGGTACATGCATCAAAACCTGCAGCACATCTGGGGTTTAGACAAACTTTTGAGCATGTCTCTTGGCAACTGTAAGTGGTGACAGGTCCGCAAATAGATGATAGGTATGGCCTTGAAAGGATAGGGATTCTCTTCCCCTAGCTGCTGCGAGCAGCTGCTCCTTTGTGCGTTAGTAATGGAACTTGGCTATAATGTCCCTTGGTGGACAATTGGTTTTGCGGATGGTCAGGGCCCTATGTACTCTGTCCATTTCCAGTCTCAACAGGAATGGCTGGTTGCAGTTCCTGGAAAATGGCCAGCATGGTAGCCTGGAGATCTAGCACCGCTTCAGGGATCCCTCTAATTCGTAGATTGGATCATCGGGCTCTATTTTCCTGGTCTTCCAAATGTCCCTTTAGCATTAAGAAATCTTCCTTGAGATTTTCCACTTCAATGGTGTAATCCTGCATGTGATTCTCTAGTACGTCCACTCTCCCTTCCAGCTCTGCTGTTCTGTATCCCAGCTCTCTGATCTCATGTGTCAATTTGTCAGTGATTTGGTCAGATGTTTGTTTTAAAGCTTTCTGCAGCATTCGGTCGAACTGTTTGAACATGCCTGAGTGTATCACTGAATGTGTACTGTCAGCACCAGAGTCAGACTCTGAAGCCCCATCTCCAGATCCTACAATGTCACCAGGTCACACACCACTGGGGATTCCCCTTCTCAGTACGCTTTACTCACCAGGAGACCAAATATGTCTGTTGCACAGCCGCTGAACTGCAATCAGCCCTACAAGACCTGGGCCTTCTTGATCAGGCCCCTCATAAAAACACATCCTGCAGACGATCGGCCTCCCGCTCTCCTCAGAAGTTGACGACCGTAAGCAATGGCCACACAAGCCACTCTCATCGAAACCTCTAAAAAATAGGTCACTTTGATGCTCTGGCAGCTCCCAACAAGGATTCGATGGACTGACTTTACCCACATACGATCAGGTAGCTAAATCTTATCTCCCTTACTACACTCACAGGCTGATGTAAATCTCCTATGACGGTTCTTGACACCTTTTTTTTCACAGTCACTGACTTTGCATCTTCGTTGCATAGCAGTGATCAGCTTGCTGGAGTTAACTGACACAAATTACACCTCATTGGCCTCTCCTGTCCCGCATCCTAATCAGCAAATTCCCCCCCCCCTTTTTTTTTGTGTTTGTTTGTGATATCTTAAGGCCACTGCAGTTCCGGTGCATTTCTACAGTAACACCGCAGATCCATATGTTACCTTGGTCTCAATATTTTGATATTACTTAAGTTAACTGTAATTCGGCTCACCCTGGGCATCTATGTAATTCCCTCAGGATTAAGGCTTCTAATAACAGCTAGAAACATAATATCCGGTGCTGTTTTCCAATTGGAACCCCTTGCCTCCCCATTTACTACCCTCGGCTACCTGCCCTTATTTTGCAGGTCCCTGGCGGTAGCTTTGGAGCCTCTGTGGGACTGCTTGTCACTCCCCTAGTACGCTCCTACACTCTAGTTAAGCTACTATTCAACACTTATGCTAGAAACCAACAGAGTTGTTTGATTCTTGTATAGTCTCTCTGCTACTGTCTTTCTCTCTTTTCCTTTTTCCTCACGGCAGATGCAGCTCTGTACTCAGGATATGTTTTTACCACTGATAGGTCTCATTTGCAAAGGTTATGGCCCCCCTAAACATTATCTCCTTTGCAGCAGCTAAAGCCCATATAATCTGCCTGCAGGAAACCTATTTTATTGAAAAATCCACCCCCAAATTCCTCAGTACCTCTTATACACAATTCTACACAGCTTCAACCAAAACAAAACAACAAGGGAACCTGGTTGGATTCCATCATTCCTCACCTTTCATCCTTGAATCACAAATTAAGGACCCTGAAGGCAGAGATCTGATCCTTATTGGACATATATCAGAAACTGCGGTCATCATTGTGTCGTATTACGCTCCAAATAAGTGCCCGACAGCATTTATCTCACATCTTTCAGGTAGTGGATAAACACAAATTTGGTACGGTGGTCCTCAGCATAGATTTAAACCAAGTAATTTTCCCATTCCTAGATAAATCCCCACCAACACCGACCTCTAGCCCGGTCAAGCTGACATCCCAATACCTACTCTCCAAACACTACTTAGTTGACGCTTGGCGTGAAGCCAATCCAGTTCGTAAATGTTACACACATTATTCTTGACGTCAAAGTGGTGTGTGACCCTCCTCCTCCCCCCGGCCGCCGGGCCAATAGGAGAGAGGAGCGGGGCCTTGCGTATGCGCAGTAGGGTTCCCGGCATGAAGCCGAAAGGCTACACTGCCAGGTTCCCTTACCCGCAATGGCGGCGGCAACACCCGACAGCTGATGGAAACATTAGCTGCAGTGCCGACATCACTGGACAGGTAAGTGTGCTATTATTAAAAGCCAGCAGCTGCAGTATGTGTAGCTGCTGGCTTTAAAAAAATTTTGGCCAGAACACCGCTTTAAATAATGGCTTCTACATTAAATTATAACTGGTTTTAGTAAAAATGTATGTAATAACTAGTTAAGAAGGGTCCCACACTGCTGGTGTCATCTATAAACATTATTAGAGGCTGCTGAAGCAGAACATCGTTCTGTCACGGTGTTCTGTCCAAGCAGTCTTCAATAAAGTTTTTTGTGGGTGATACCAGTGGTGTGTGACCCTCTTTTTCAATTGATATAGAACTGTATTATTCTCATAATAAATATAAGCAAATGTCCAGATCACCCCTCTCCCCCTTACGTCAGATGTCAAGAGTCCTCCACACACCCTTATAAGGCTATAAGGCATTTAGTTTAGTCAAGCTAGCTAGGATAAAAGAGTTATGCTTTAGTTTGATCAACTATAAATATGGAAAATTACTGAGCTACGTGCATGAAGTTGTTATTTCACATTTATCTCACATGTTATGTTCCTTTTTACTGAGAAACTGTCTTGTGATTAAACAACATCTGCTTCAACAGCGTCTTTAACCTTTACCGCAGGTTAGACAGAGGGCGTCTTCCCTTGTCTTGTATGTATATAACATTTGGACACTGAACAATAAATTGCAATCATTATTCACGTACTCTCTGTGTATGTGTCTTGATTATCTCACCGGTGAAGAGGAGCATTTCCACACATCCAAGGGTCCAGCCTAGGCGAAGGGTCAAGAAGTGCGGACCTAACAGATCTGGTACCGGGAGATGGGTCATCGTCCGGCAGGTAGGTGGGCATTTTTGACCTTTTGGTGGAAATTGTGCATCTACTCTGTAGCGATGACCAAAGACCACTGAAATTTTATTTTGTTCGATAAATCTTAAAGCGATCTGTACCCCTGCGGATGAGCTAGGCGGGCTCCCGAGGGACAGTAGGCGCACTATCTTTTAAAAGAAATAGGAGAAGTCCGGCTGGTGTTGGCCTGACTATAAACTATAAAATATCTCAAACTGAGAAGCAGTAGATTGCGCTCAGTACTGAAGGACGGGTGTGTGGAACCCTCATAATTTTTAAGGCCTTTATTTATTTATTTTTTATATATATATAGAAATATTAAGAATATTATAGAAGTGTTTTAAGACATTTAAAGTATTAAGAATTCTTAGAAGTTATTTATTCCTGTATTGCATTTCAAATATATTGTATTATTGCCAATGTCTAGAGATCAACCCAGTAGTATTGAAACACCTCCTACTAGTTGTGGACAATGTACTCTGGGATTGTTATTTGTTGAACATGGAGATGTGCCAATTTTACTAGCAACTAGACCAGGGGGATATTCTAGTAGATTGGGCAGACAACCTAATTTTCCACAACACGAGGACGGTGTTTATTTTGTTACCCTGAAACTTAAAATACATAGTTCAATAGGGGAAGATCAATTAGAGTTTGAATAAACTCTACAGGAAGTTATTGAAAGGTGTATTCAGGTCACTGGTTGTTTTCACCTCTGTAAAAACTGTCAGCATTTCTGGAAAGGAAAGTCATATGGGGAACACTGTAGACAAGGGGGACGGGTCCCAGGTGCGCCAGCCGACGCCGTATGATTATGTTAAGGACCAGATACCAATTGGGTTAATAGAACCTTTTTGGTCCAATGTCCAAACAAGGGCTGATCAGATAGGAATTTCAGGACTAGGACCCCAAGGGCCATGTTGTGAGGCAGATTGGAAGGAAGTACAGAAATTATGCGGGTCACACAAACATTCATATCCCCCGGGAGATTGGGATGAGAAATATATGAAGAACACTTGTAGAATATGGGGGGAACAAATGAAGAAATACAGTAAGAAGTATGTGACTCCCCAAGGAGAGAAATCCCCAACAGCCCCCCTTGAGATACCCATATCTTACATTGAGGCAACACCTCCCTATGTTTTTGTCAAAAATGATTCAGTCATTCCACCCCGAAAATTAGGTCTTTACCCTAACCTTCCAACCGGTCTACCAGGTCTAGATACCCCTGCCTTGGTGGCCATAATACATGAAACTTCCTCAGAAGAAGATAAAAAACGGTGGCAAGAGAATGAAGAAAAAAAGAGGGAAAAGGAAGCAAAGGAAAGGGAGGAGAAATTAGCATTAGAAGACCAGGAGACCCTTGAGGTGTGGTGGGCTAGAAAGGACCAGGAAAGTAAGGAAGCTGAAAGGGAAGAATTTATTAAAATTCGGCTTATGGAACAGAAGGAAGAAGAACAGAGATTGGATATAATAAGTAGAAAGTTGATGGAAAGGGAAAAACGAATGAATAAAGAGATGGAAACAATAAAATTAAAAGAACAAGAAATAGAAATAAAAAATAAAAAACTTAGGAGGGCACAAGCAGACCTGGAAGCAGACCTAGACTTCACAAGACAGCAAGTGGTACAAGCCATTAGCCCCCTACCAGGCACACCTGAACTCATATATGATCCGGAGACTCCTCTAGGGACAGAGGAAGAAAGTACTATGGACTCCATACTTGGTAGTCAGGTTATGTTAAACAGGTTTCGCCAAAAGGCCCTCGTGAAAGCCCTTAAGGAAAAACCGAGTCCTCCAGATTCTGAAAGGGAAACGATAGAAAGGGTAGCTAGGGAAGGTGAGAGTTTTCCCTTAATAACTATCGGAACATCCAATGTCCATATTCCCGTCCCCCTAGGTACCCTGATTAATTTAAAAGAACTCTGCCCCAATCCAAGGAAGAATCCAAGAGAGGCAGCTAAATTTTTGAAAAAACATTGCGCAGGTTGTGGCATGGATGAGGAAGACCTCTCATGCCTATTCAACATAATCGATCCAGAACCATATGTTCCAATCGATCTTAACGGTCTTTACTCAAAACATTTCACAACTACAACTTCCCCGGACTGGGCGGGATTTTGGGCAGATATAGCTAGTCATTGGTCAAAACATTACAAAGGACACACTGCACTACATTCCCTAGTCACGGCAAAACAGGAAGGTAAAGAGAACTTCTTCGAATTTTGCCAAAGAGTGTTTGATTTATTTAAAGCAACAGAACAAAAAGATGATGTTTTATTTTTTACTGTGATGTCAAATGGGGACCCAAAAACTACTCAACTTATCAAACTGATAGATCCAAATTGGATGACAAAAAAGGCAACAGACTTCTTAGAAGAGAACAAGAAGAGACAGGCTTCGGGAGTATTTCAGCAAAAGGGTGGGTTGTTTCATATGGGTAGCTCCCAACCACCGGCAGAGGCCCCTATAATGGCAGCACAGTTTACACAATCCTACCCACAGAACTATCCTATCCCCCCAGACCAAGCTTGTTTTAATTGTGGCAATTTTGGTCATTGGAAATCATAATGCCCGGCCCGGAGGGGTCAATCACTACCGAGAAGAGGTAGAGGCAGGGGATTCGGATATGCCCCCCCCCCAGAGATTCCCCAACTATCAGACTTAACAACAAGCCCCACAACACCCATATAGACCCAATAGACAGGCACCCCCAGCACCTCAAAATACTCGAGGACAACCTATCCCTCTACAATGGCCAACCACACAACAGAGCCAGCCTCCACAATAGGGGTGCCTTGAGCAAGTTCCAGCCCTTGTCCTCATATGTTATAATTCTTCTTGGAAACCACTGCCTAAGGTAACCCTTTTGGTAGATGGACACAGAACTAATTTCTTAATTGACACAGGAGCGACTTCCAGTTGCTTAACTGACCCAATTTTTGACACAGAAAATTGTGACGAGGGACGCTCAATTGGCATAAATGGAACTGAGGTTACACATCCAATAACCAAGCCACTTCCTGTAGCCACTACACAAGGACAAATTCTAGTGCATCAAAAGTTTGCAGTCCTTACTTCTTGTCCCCTACCCCTTATGGGAAGGGATTTAATGTCCGCCTTGGGAATAGAAGTGGTGTTTCATAAAGAGGGAGGATTAACTGCCACCTCCAGGCTCTGTGACTTACAAAGTCCAAAAAGTGTTGACCAGATGGGATATTATATGTTACTCCCCGCTAGATTACAGAATCATGCAATCTGGGCAAGGAGCAAGACCGCTGCCGGATTTCTAAATTGCACACCCTACAAACCACAATTACAACAATACTCTTCACCAGTCTTTCAGAAACAATACTCTTTACACGAAGAGGAAATCAGGGGCATAACACCACAAATTGACACATATTTAGAACAAGGAATTCTGAAGCCAGTCATCAGCCCCTGGAATACACCTATCCACCCTGTAAGAAAGGCGAGTGGCGAGTGGCGTTTTGTTCAGGATCTGAGGGCCCTGAATAAGGTAATTATCCCACTCCCACCCCTGGTTTCTGACATCACCTTCATATTCACAAATATTCCATCTGACTGTCACGTACCTGGTAGGAGTCTGATATGACGAGGTCGGCCTCCCTTGTATCTCCTACCCAAGCCCCACTGAAGGTGGGACAGATGGTGGCTAGGGTCAGGAGGAACACGAGTGCCAGGGAATGTTGCTTGTAGAACCTGCGGTGGAAGTAGTAGGCTCGGTGGTACCAGCAGGACAGCAGGTGAAGAGCTGCGGTGGAAGCTAAGGAGGAACTCCAACCAGTTTGCAGGTTCAGGCTTGGTGGCTTGTCAGTACTTCCTATGGTCAGGAGACAGGAGAGCACTGGACACAGGAGAGCTGAGACCATAGAGAGCCAGCGCAGGTTTCCAGAGGCAGTGTCAGACCTGGGCAGATAATGGAAGCAGAGTCGTGGAGATAACTGGGTTCGGTAACAGGCGGGCTGCAGAGTACAAGGCATAAGCAGGAGGAAGGTCAGATGCAGGCCGTAGTCGGGTACCAGTAATCAAGCAATCAGAGTCCAGAAGCAGAGTCAGAGGAAGCCGGGATCAGTAACAGGTATCAAGCAGGTTATAGCAGGGTTCAGAGGAACAGGACACAGCTGAAGACCAGTCAGCACTTGTGGAAAGTCAGAGCACCCTTTAAATAGGCCGTCTGGCGCCAACTGGTGTTAGGGACGCGCTCCTGCGCGTGCACGCCGTTCATTGCGCACGCGCATGCGCATTGGCGCACGAATATGCGCCATACGTGAATCAGCAGATCTCTTACACTGACTCCAGATTCTATACAGTGGTTGACCTGTCCAATGCGTTTTTTAGCGTCCCAATAGAGGAAACGGCCCAGTCAATATTTGCCTTCTCATGGGGCCAAACCCAGCTAACATGGACTCGCTTGCCTCAGGGCTTTGTGGACAGTCCAGCAGCTTTTTCAATAGTGTTGAATGCCTCTCTTAAAGACTGGACGCCGGATCATGGCTCCGTCTTGATCCAGTACGTGGATGACCTATTGCTCTGTAATAAGGATGAGGAGAGCTGTGCAAAGGACTCTGAGCATCTGCTCGAACACCTAGCCAGCAAAGGTCACCTGGCTTCTAGGAAAAAGATCCAGTGGGTCTGCAGGCATGTAGAGTATCTGGGTTGTATACTGACAGAGGGCCAGCGCCTTGTATCCCCAGCTCGAGTCAAAGCACTCTCTGCCCTCAATCCTCCGAGAGATAAGGCCGCCCTTCTCTCCTTTCTAGGCTCCATCGTATACTGTAGACAGTGGATTCCTGATTGTTCACACTATGATTCAATACTCAGACCTGCTACGCTTCAGACTGCCCCCAAAGTCGTACATTGGACTGATGATATGGTGCAAGCTTTCACCTCATTATTGTCCTCTTTGGCCAGGGCTCCTGCTTTGGGGCTCATGGATCCCTCAAAGGACTCCTCACTCTACTGTGTAGTTTCAGGATCCACTTTTGCTGCTGTACTAGCACAGATGCACGGGACAAATTTAAGACCCGTGGCCTACATCTCAAAGAAACTGCCAATACAGGTGCAGGGAATGCCCGCATGCCTTCAAAATCTGGCTGCTGCGGCTATGGCAGTACAGGAAGCAAGCAAATTAGAAAAAAAAAAAAAAGCAAGCAAATTAGTCCTAGGCCACCCTATGACATTGTATTCAACACATACTGTCACACATCTGTTACAAAATATGAATACACAGCACATGACTACACAAAGATCAAGCGGATATGAAATTATCCTGCTAAACACAGCCAATCTCACTGTCAAATATTGCCCGGATACAACCCCCGCCGTGCGATTTTTACACTCCTTGCTCAGACTCATTAATAACCCTGATCCTGAAGAGGAATATTGTTGTTTGACAGAACTGGACCTTGTCACTTCACCCCGAAGGGATTTACTTGATATCCCCAGGCCTGATGCACAAAACGTATTTGTAGACGGTAGCTGCTCCCGACCCTCTGATGCCACTTACCAAACTGGTTATGCTGTGGTACAACTGCCAGATGTGGTACTTGAAGCACAAGCTATTCCAAATACATCAGCACAAATTGCTGAATTGATCGCTCTTACAAGGGCCTGCCAATTATTCAAAGACAAAGAAGTTAATATCTACACTGACAGTAGGTATGCACATGGAGTGGCACACAACTTTGGGTTATCTGGAAGAATAGAGGCTTTAAAACCGCAGATAACAAGCACATTTCAAATAAACAGTTTGTTTTACAACTCTTAGATGCAATCCAACTGCCAAAAAGTGTCTCCATCATTAAAGTTAAGGCTCACACAACTGACAAAGGAGACTTAGCTAGGGGCAATGCCTTGGCAGATCACATAGCTAAAGAAGTTGCATCACAATCACTTCCAGAGCCCACATTGATATTCTTTCAGCAAGATTTCACTGCTCCTGATTTTCCCACTGTAGCTCAACAGCTGCAATCCTCAGCTACCTCGGAGGACTTGCTGTTTTGGCATGAAGCAGGATTAACTAAAGACCCTTCTGGTCTCTGGTTAAAAGAGGGGAAAATAGGTATTCCCCAGAGTAGCTGTGCCTTAATTCTTTCCTACTTACATGGACCGGGCCATATAGGGGTGCGACCCCTTCTGAAATTATATGAAGATTTATTTTTTACATGGGGAATTAAGAAACAAGCAGAAATACTTGTAGGCAGTTGCCTCACATGCGCGCAAAATAATGTACAAGGAAAGAGACATGGCCTCCACGGATGCCTGCCACCCCCTTTGGGGCCATTACAAGATTTACAAATAGACTTTACACACATGCCCACTCAGAAAGGAAACCTAAAATATCTTCTAGTCATAGTAGATCAATTTTCGGGATGGGTAGAAGCAATCCCCACCACAGGTGAAACTGCCAAAATAACCGCCCGAGTATTGTTGAACCATTGGGTATGCAGGTATGGCATCCCAAGAAACATCTGGTCAGACCAGGGACCAGCATTTACCTCAGCCCTCACAAAAGAACTGGCATGCTTACTGGGAATACAATGGAAATTACACATTCCCTACCACCCACAGAGTGCAGGTATGGTAGAGCGGATGAACAGAAACATAAAAGACAAACTAAAAAAGGCTACTAAAGGGACTATGAAAAATTGGTTAGACATACTGCCCTCCGTTCTTTTCCAAATAAGAACCACCCCCCCGAGCAGGACAGGTTTTTCCCCATACGAAATACTTATGGGTAAACCAGCACAAACCAAAATACCGACCCCAGATAGTTCAGAAGAGCTTAACCTTTTTTCTTTGCAGGAAGAATACGTGAAACATCTGGTAAGTAGCTTACAAGAAATAAATGAACAAGTTGCTGTCACCTTTTCTCCTCTTTCCACAGAACCAACCCATCCTTTCATCCCTGGGGATAAAGTATTAATAAAACAACTGGCTGTGAGAAAACACGTGGGTCCTGTCTTTAAAGGTCCCTACAGTGTGGAGAAGGTTGCCAGAACTGCTGTCTTAACAGACCAAGGTCCACAATGGATCCATGCATCAAGACTGAAAGCATCTCCAGTAGGGATGAGCTTCGAGTTCGAGTCGAACTCATGTTCAACTCGAACATTGCCTGTTGGCCCGTTCGCCGAACAATTTGGGGTGTTCGGGGCAAATTCGAAAAGTCTATGGGAGAAATCTAAAGTGCTAATTATAAAGGCTTATATGCAAGTTATTGTCCTAAAAAGTGTTTGGGGACCTGGGTCCTGCCCCAGGGGACATGTATCAATGCAAAAAAAAGTTTTAAAAACGGCCGTTTTTTTAGGAGCAGTGATTTTAATAATGCTTAAAATGAAACAATAAAAGTGAAATATTCCTTTAAATTTCGTACCTGTGGGGTGTGTATGATATGCATGTAAAGTGGCGCATGTTTCCCGTGCTTAGAACTGTCCCTGCACAAAGTGTCATTTTTGAAGGAAAAAAAGTCATTTAAAACTCACTCGCGGCTATTAATGAATTGTCGGCTTTTATCAATACATAGAAAAGTCATTGATAAAAAAATAAAAAAAAGCGTGGGGGTTCCCCCAAATTCAATTACCAGGCCCTTTAGGTCTGGAATGGATATTAAGGGGAACCCCGCCACAAATTAAAAAAAAATGGTGTGGGGTTCCCCCTAAATATCCATACCAGGCCCTTGAGATCTGGCATGGATTTTAAGGGGAACTCCACCCCAAATTTAAAAAAAATGGCGTGGAGTCCCCCCAAAAATCCATACCAGACCCTTATCCGAGCACGCAACCTGGCCGGCCGCAGGGGAAGAGGGGGGGACGAGAGAGCGCCCCCCCTCCCTCCTGAACCGTACCAGGCCACATGCCCTCAACATGGGGAGGATGTCCCCATGTTGATGGGGACAAGGGCCTCATCCCCACAACCCTTGCCTGGTGGTTGTGGGGGTCTGCGGGCGGGGGGCTTATCGGAATCTGGAAGACCCCTTTAACAAAGGGGACCCCCAGATCCCCCTATGTGAATTGGTAAGGGGTACATTGTACCTCTACCATTTCACGAAGAAAGTGTCAAAAAATGTAAATAAAAACACACACACCTTGAAAAAGTCCTTTTATTAAAAAAAAACAAAAAACATTTCAGCGATGAAATCCAGTGTCCCGCGGCGATCCCGATGTCCAGCGCTGTCCATCATTGGTTGTGCCTGTGCGGACCTGATGGGGAACTTCCTCCGCTGTGTTTTAAATGTATAGACCCGCCCCTTCTAAAGTTCCCCATCAGGTCCGCTCAGCGGACCAGATGCGGAACGAGAGAAGGGGCCGGTCTATTCATGTATTACACAGCGAACGAAGTTCCCCATCAGGTCCGCCCCCTCGGTATGTCGGACCCCGCCTACGTCATTGGCCTGAGCGGGGAACTTCCTTCACTGTGTAAATTTAAATTACACACTGAAGGAAGTTCCCCGCTCAGGCCAATGATGTAGGCGGGGTCGGACATACCGAGGGGGCGGACCTGATGGGGAACTTCGTTCGCTGTGTAATACATGTATAGACCCGCCCCTTCTCATGTTCCGCATCTGGTCCGCTGAGCGGACCTGATGGGGAACTTTAGAAGGGGCGGATCTATACATTTAAAACACAGCGGAGGAAGTTCCCCATCAGGTCCGCACAGGCACAACCAATGACGGACAGCGCTGGACATCGGGATCGCTGCGGGACACTGGATTTCATCACTGGAATGTTTTTATTTTTTTATTTATTTTTTAATTTTTAATAAAGGATTTTTTCAAGGTGTGTGTGTTTTTATTTACATTTTTTTACACTTTCTTCGTGAAATGGTAGGGGTATAATGTACCCCTTACCAATTCACATAGGGGGGCGGGATCTGGGGGTCCCCTTTGTTAAAGGGGCCTTCCAGTTTCCGTTAAGCCCCCCGCCCGCAGACCCCCACAACCACCGGGCAAGGGTTGTGGGGATGAGGCCCTTGTCCCCATCAACATGGGGACATCCTCCCCATGTTGAGGGCATGTGGCCTGGTACGGTTCAGGAGGGAGGGGGGCCGCTCTCTCGTCCCCCCCTCTTCCCCTGCGGCCGGCCAGGTTGCATGCTCGGATAAGGGTCTGGTATGGATTTTTGGGGGGACTCCACGCCATTTTTTTTTTACATTTGGGGTGGAGTTCCCCTTAATATCCATTCCAGACCTAAAGGGCCTGGTAATTGAATTTGGGGGAACCCCCACGCTTTTTTTTATTTTTTTATCAATGACTTTTCTATGTATTGATAAAAGCCGACAATTCATTATAGCCACGAGTGAGTTTTAAATAACTTTTTTTCCTTCAAAAATGACACTTTGTCCAGGGACAGTTCTAAGCACGGGAAACATGCGCCACTTTACATGCATATTATACACACCGCCCAGGTACGAAATTTAAAGGAATATTTCACTTTTATTTTTTCATTTTAAGCATTATTAAAATCACCGCTCCCGTAAAAACGTCTATTTTTTAAACCTTTTTTTGCAATGATACATGTCCTCTGGGGCAGGACCCAGGTCCCCAAACACTTTTTAGGACAATAACTTGCATATAAGCCTTTATAATTAGCACTTTAGATTTTGAACGTTCGAGTCCATTGTATTTAATAGGGTTCTAAAGTTTGCGCGAACATTCTGTCTGTTCGCAGGTTCTGGTGCGAAACGAACAGGGGGGTGTTCGACTCATCCCTGATCTCCAGGTACACCCCCAGAGAAAAAAGGAGGTGAAACAGGTGTTACAAGTCCTCGAAAAATAGAGACTAAAAGGAAGATTGTACCCTAAAAATGACTCTGTTCATAGCAAATGATTCAGGAAAATTATGGGCCCTGTTGGGAGGACTCGTGATATTGGTGTTTATCCCCACTTGGATCATAAGTAACTGTATATACCACCCGGAGGATCTGGGTGAAATGAAGGGTATATGTGGTGAAAATACAGAACTAAATTATACTGAACAACAACAGAGAAAGAAAAGAAGTATAGATGGGGGTTTTACAGATAAAATGTTACTGTTGAAATTTAAATATGCCTATGCTCAGAAGTCAGGATATGATAAATGTTGGATATGTAGTAAACTCCACCCTAGTACTGCTAGGATTCCTCTAATGGCAGTACCTCTGAATTTCACCCCTCTCCTAAATGGGACGCCACCTGTACACCTCACAAATATCACTAGAAAATTCCCAAACTCTACCCTCGTTCTACAAACCATGGGCAGGAGTTATGCCCCGGATTGGTGTTTCAAGTTAGGAAACTCCACGGTGGGAGCCCGAACCTGTCAGCACACTGTAATTAACTTCACAGCCACATCTTCCAATTTCACGGATCCAAACATCTCTTTTTATCATACATCAAGTCCTGAGGCCAATTGTAGCTTAACAACATTTATGCGTGACAACTCCACCTCTGAGCTAGGTCGATTACTATCAGTTATACAGTTCTCTAGCATGTCTCATGACATGAGGAAAATCTTCCAAACCCTTCCCCTAGCTCTGGGTAACAACACATATGTATGCTGTAAAAAGGGTTGCTACCCTTGGATCCCTTTAGAATCCCAGGGATGGTGTTATCTGGCAGCCCTAGTTCCTGTAATGGGGGTATTGGGAGACAAAGAGGGAGGACACTTATTAGAAGCTAGTCCTCACCCCAGATATCCCCTTAGACACCGTATTAAGAGGGAACTGTATTATACGGGCATCTTAGATGAAGTACTAGAGAAAAATTCTGATGACATTACTAGTTTAAACATTGAGACTAGAGCAATCAGAAAACAATTGGAGCTCCATGAGCTTGCCATTGAAAGCATGAGTGCTGCACTCACTGGCCTGTGTGAGGTCGCGCAGGATTATGAGTGCTGCACTTGGATTCACAACACATCCATGGAGGTTCCTGATTATTATGATATGATTACACAACACAGAAATGAAGTAGACAAGTTACAACAAGAGGCGAGAGATATTGGAAAAACTTGGAGCCCTTTTGGGGAGGGAGGATTCTGGGGCAAGGTATTTTTTCCTTCCTAAAACAAATCGGTACAACAGTAATAATGGTTTTGATCTTTATCCTACTGTTGTACTTAATGTTTAAATTAACCATCTGTATGATCAGTGGAGTCACTAAAAAGAAGGTACAAAGCTCTAGGGAACCGTCCTTAATGATGTCCAAAATATCGGCCAAGCAGAAATGGTACCATGAACAAGAATCGATACTATAAAGCCCCGTACACACGATCGGATAACCTATGGTTTTTCGTCCGATGGATTTGTCCATCGGAAATCCGATGAAACTGTTTTTCATCAGTCTTGGCCACACACCATCAGTCAAAAAACCGACGGCAAGAAAACGACGGCACGTACAAAACGTACGACGCGCTATAAAAGGGCCGAACAAATCTAATGGTGCCACCCCTTGGGCTGCTTTTGCTGATTTCGTGTTACCGCGTGTTAGTAAAAGTTTGGTGAGAGCCGATTCGCGCTTTTCAGTCTCCGTGCTTTGCAGATCGTTTCCCGGTGTTCACTTTGTGCTTGTGGGTTTGTATTTGTGATTTAGTGCGTGCAGTCAGGTCGTTACTGCCTTGCAGTGCCTTCTTGGCCGTTCGTTTACTGTTTTTCAGGTCGTTCTTCTCAGGCCTTGCTGTTCCACGGTGCGTTCTGTTTGAGTGCGTTCTGACCAGCCGACCGGTTTAAAACCATGTTTGAAGTGCGTTCTCGTTCTCGAGCTCGTGCTGGCTTTGGACTTGGTGTTGCAGTTAACACTGTAACCCGAGTTCAGTCTGTGAACAGGGTGAGGAGGAGTTCATGGACTAAGAATTGGTTGCTCCAGCGGGACCAATTCTCTCATATGCCTCTGCTGCGGGAAATCAATGAGAATAATCCTGATGATTTCAGGAATTATCTCAGGATGACGGACCCCGTATTTCACCGTCTGTTGGATTTGCTGTCCCCCTATATCACGAGGCAGGACACTGTGATGCGCCAGGCCATCACTGCCGAGCAGAGGCTTATTGCCACGTTGAGATACCTGGCGACTGGGAGAAGCTTGCAGGACCTCAAGTTCTTAACAGGCATCTCCCCCCAGGCTCTCGGGATCATTATCCCTGAGACGTGTTCGGCCATTATTCAGGTCCTGCAGACGGACTATATGAAGGTAATTTTGCTCCTTTAACCTCACATTATATGTTTTTATTGTTTTAAAATCTTCTCTTTTTTTTTCCTTATAACACAAATTTGCCTGTTTGTAATATCCTGGTAATGTCCCCATTTTCCCCATGCATGTTTTTACCTGTAAAGGCCTTTTTGGGCCCTACATGCCTATTTCCCTTCACTAACCTCTCCAGCATGCTATCGTGGGTGCAAACCCAGCTAGCCATCTGTTTTCCTTTTCATATTTTTGGGGTCAGTGCCCTCGATGTTTGACAACCCTCCCCCCCCCCCTAAAGATGTAAAAATATTTTTAGTTCTCAATCAAGCTCAGCAGAGTGGTAGAGCCTTTTTTTGGATCCCCCACAATCACCTTAGGCCCCCCCCCTTAGATTATTTTAGAATGTCCACTCAGCGGGGATGAGGCATCTGCTAAGTGGGCCTTTGTTTATTGGTAGGAAAAACTCCCTTAAATAATAATGTTAGAATGATGTTGGTCAACAATGTTTTTGCGTGTAATCTGCTTGCACTGTAAACATAAACCGTACTAATGTCTTCTTTTTGTTTGACTCCACAGTTCCCTAGCACACCACAGGAATGGCTGACTGTGGCCTCCCAATTTGCCCAGCGGTGGGATTTCCCCAACTGCGGAGGGGCAATTGATGGGAAGCATGTCCACATAGTGCCGCCACCCCGTTCGGGGTCATACTATTTTAACTATAAAGGTTTCAATAGTATTGTGTTAATGGCGGTGGTGTCGGCACGGTACGAGTTCCTGTATGTGGACGTGGGGAAGAACGGCCGGATGTACAATGGCGGAGCATTCGCTGAGACGGAGTTCGCTCACCGTCTGCAGGCTGGGGGTCTTGCACTGCCTCCAGATGCAGAGAACGTGGAAGGGCTACCGTTCGTTTTCATCACGGATGAAGCTTTTGGACTAGGACCACACCTCATGCGGCCGTTTCCCCAACGCACCCTCACCCCGGAGAGGAGGGTTTTTAATTACCGGCTGGCCAGAGCCCGGAGAGTTGTGGAGAATGCCTTCGGGATAATGCCCAGCCGGTTCCGCCTGTTTCAGACAGCTATCAATTTGGCGGAATATAAACTGAACAACATTGTCTACTGCTGCTGCTTATTGCACAGCTTTTCGCAAAAAAATTCTGCTAATTATGTGTCATCATAGGCCGGTCCATCTGAACTGACAAATCTGACCGGCCTCAGCACTGCCCGTACTGGCTTGGCCCCCCAAAGTGCCTGTGAAGTACGTCAGAAATACGTAGAGTACTTCACGGGTAGGGGGGCCATCGCAATGCCAGACCACATCTGACCTTTTATTATTACCTTTTTCAAATATTTTTTTTTTTGATTTACTACAAACTTGTGTTGTCATTCTTGTATTTGTGGTTCATGTGTCTCCCAGGTTCTAGTAGTGCCAAGTGTATTTGTCCTTGGTAAATACCCTCAAATCTCAGAGGTAAAAACACTGTTTTTGCATCTTCAGAACTGCTATTGAGCATAGAAAGAACAAGGCACACCTTTTTTAGACTTCCCGAATATTTTTATTGATTGCACAACATTTTTGGTTGGTTTGCGAAATTCTAGCCTTTTTTTTGTTTGTGCGGCTTTTTTTGCAGAAACATGCATGGGTCAAAAGGCAATATTTTTTTTCCGAAAAAGTAACAAAATAACACAGTGAAAAATACAAACATGAGATGGGGTGATGTTACCCCTGATCCATCCCAAATGTGAAGAACCACACTTTCTTTTTGGGGCTCAAATGGGTATCTTCAACATGATCCCATGGCTAAGGTAAACATGTGCTATCTGCCATCATGGGGGATCAATGGACATGCTTTAGAGGTGAAAACCCTTCCTCTCACCTACTTGAGGAGGGAGGAAGAGGTTGCACCCCCAAAACAGGGACATAGATATCCTGTGAAGGCAGATAGCACATGTTGAGTCAGTGTGTGCATCATCACTTTTGGGCTGGTGGAAATCCCATAGGAAATTTCTGACGCATAACAAAACACAAAAACAGGGGGGGGTTCACAATATTCTCCCCAAAATATCTATCATGTTTTTATATTTTTGCTCAATCACAATCATTCTCTTTCTCATAATGTCCATTTCGCTACTGCATTCCATGATTTCCTGAATGATTATTTTGGCGCTGGCACTCGAGAATGGAGGATTTGGACTTCCTGACACACCCCCACGTTCAGTCCCTAAAAACAATTTTTTTTTTTTAAACTATGCAGGCCTACATCTGTATTTACCTTGAAGTTGTGGTGACAGACACTGACCTGTTGTGCTGATAAGCTCCACCTCTCCTTACTCCACCTCCCCTTCCTCCACCTCCGCTTTCTCCCCCTCCGCTTCCTGGACCTGCTGATCTTGGTCTGCTTTGTGATCTTCGGGGAGTTTCTGTGGTGTTTGGTTCCTCGTCTCCTGAGCATGGTGTCCTCCCAGTCTCCTCTCCCCTATGGGAATAAAATAATGTATCCTTTAGCACACAGACTTTTTAGGCCTGAAAATGGATTCTCATTGTTTTGAAGTGGGGTACAATTGATATTTGGCCCTGAGTTTCAAGATGAACATATGAGATCTTGCAAACTCAACAAAGCAACATGTTATTTTGGAGGACACTCACAAATACACTTGGACAACCACCAAGGTATCCACTGGACCACCTGTGTGTGACACCGTTAAGAAATTTGGGCATGTGGCCCAGAGTATAGTATCTTGATCAAGAACAAAAAAAAGTACACAACTGCTGGAGTGTCATCTCCTTTACCCAGAATACAGTTTATCCTTTCATTCACATTCTAATTTTCCTTACAACACATCATCTAGCCAACAATGTGTAGATAAACATTGTTGAAGTAAAATGAGGCATGCCCACATGTAGTTTACGTGGATATGTGCCAAACATGTTTGGGGGAAGAGCAGCATTTTTTTTTACCACACATTTACCAAATAAGTGGACTCTCCACTTAACATAAAAGTTGACATTTTAGAATGTGAAACCAGTCAAGCCAAGCACATGTTGCAAAACATGGAAGAATACATACAGTATTACAATGTGAAAGAACACAGTAAAAAAAAAAGACTTTTTTCTATGCTTTTTAGAAGCTTCCTATACTGCTCCGGCTCCCTCAGCTTGAGGTCTGACCACCTTTTACGGAGTTGTTCCTTGGATCTCCTGACCCCATATTTTTTATAGATAGTCTTCGCCACTTTGTCCATAATTTGTGACTGCCGGAGATTAGGGGTGTCGTATGGGCCATTCTTGCCGTCGTAATCCTTCCTCCGCAGAATGTCCACCATCTCCGCCATCTCAGAAAAAGACATATTAGTCGCCTTGTATCTTTTTTTACAGGATCGGGACGTTTCCGCCTCCGGGCTTTCCTCGTCGGTAATTTCTACTAAAGAAGCCACCTGTGTCTGTGACATGTCGCCGTCTCACACTGTGCGCCGATCGTTAAGGGGCGGGGAAATGCAGAAAAAGTCCGTCATGGGCGGGCGACGAGGGCGGAGTTACACGCATGCGCAGGGTATAAAAAGGGGAAAGAAGTTATTAGGGATGCGCGGAGTAAGGACGACCGGAAGTGAACCAACGAACTGAACTAAGGTAAGAAGGGAACTCGGGCCTGCAGTGGCCTATAATGGTTCATGATTGTAAAGGGCAATATTGTGATAAGTTGAGGAGAATCAAATCTGATTTTTTTTTTATCCTTGTTTTTTTACTTGCTGATCCAAAAAGATGCATAAACTATGTGAGCCGGAGATGATGCTGAATTTTATTGAAAAATATAAGGAACAGCGCAACCTGTGGGAACTGAAACACCCTGCGTACCACAAGAGTGATGTACGTCGGGCAACTATTTGCAAATTAGCAGAGGATATGAAGCCATGGATCCCAGATGCAGACTACACTATGATCAATAATAAAATCAACAACCTGCGTAATTCCTATAAAAAAAAATACAAGGAAGTGCGCCAGTCAAAGAGATCAGGAGCAGCAGCCGACGATGTAGTAAAGCCCAAGCTGTGGTACTACAGACATCTTCAATTTCTGGATGACCAGATCGAGGCCAGGGAATTTATTTCCAGCCTTCCCTCAACCCTTCCTTCCACCCTTCCCTCCAGCGTTCCTTCCACCCTTCCCTCCACCCCTGCAGAGGCGGAGGAGGAGCCTCCTGAACTTGAAGAGCCAGATCTTCGCATCTTCAGCCAGGTATAGTATTTTTGATGATAATTATTGTCCACTAAGTAATATTGTGTTGAACTGTTTGGATTACCCATAAATGATATCATCCCCCCCCAAAAAAATATATGCACCAGTAATGATATCCAAATTGTGGGTGATAGATTCCCCAAATAATACAATTTTTCTTTTTATTTTATAAACAGGATGAGGCAAGCCAGGAGGAAGAGGGTCAGGAGTGTGGCAGGCAGGAGGAGGCAGGGCCAAGTGGGACTCAGCAGGTCCCCAGGCCTAGTGGCTGCACCGTCTCCCAAGTGGCTCCCCTCCACGTCAGACCGCCAAAACAACGGCGGATGACACAAGTGGAGGAGGAGTCACTAAAGATGATTCAGGAGGCTGCTGCCATCATGAGGGCCCCCCTCAACCCTACGGAGGGGTTTAGCAGCTATCTGGCGGATAAGTTGCTCCAAATGGAGGCGGGACAACGGGCCCTTTGTGAGCACCTCATATATATGGCCGTACACATGAGGGCGAGGGGGCTGCTGACTGAGGCCACCCATCTGTCACATCAGGCCAATCCCTCTCCTCCTTCTCCTCCTCCTCCTGCCACATCACCACCCACAGTGGCTCAGCCTGCAAGGGTGCGAGGACGGGGCCGTGGAGAGAACGCTGCAGGGAAGCATGGAAGGAAGGCTACAGGGAAGAGCAGGAGGTGATTCTCTGGCCTCGAGCTGCT
This sequence comes from Rana muscosa, assembly GCA_029206835.1. NCBI lineage: Eukaryota > Metazoa > Chordata > Amphibia > Anura > Ranidae > Rana > Rana muscosa. Next base: position 85,855,340 of record CM055121.1, read on the forward strand.
CTTCCAGAAGTTGCAGGTTGATGGAGTACCACAGCTTGGGATGTGTCACGTACCTGGCGGTAGAGCCTGATTATGCAGAGGACGGCCTCCCTTACACCTCTGACTCGAGGCCCCTGATAGAGTAAACAGGAGGCGCGGGAGTGCAGAGTCGCACGGGTGCCTGGCAGGATCGCTGGTGATGGAGCCGGACTGGGATCCCAGAGGAGACTGCAGAGGAACACCGGTGCAGAGAAGACCAGGAGCCGCGGTCAGTGGAAGGCAGGTACTGGCTTCGTACAGGAACTCCACAGGCAGAGGAGCAGGTGCGACAGCAGGTGGGATGGGAGCTCAGCAGGGCTCCGAAGGGCTGCAAGGATGGCAGGTGCAGGCTGGCCGGGTCACACACTTGCGGACAAGTCCGGGACAGGAGCATAGGCTGGAGCGGAGTCAGGATACAGGCCGGTTTACTATCAGGCTGGCAGCAAGGTAGCAGAAGGAGCAGGCAGATGCAAGGTCAACAAGCCGGGTCAGGTGCGGGCAGAAAACAGGAACGTCAAGGACAAGCCGGGTCGGATATCAGGAACAGGTATCAGATACTGGAACGTAGGGTACACAGAACGCTGTAGAGCAGACAGCACTGAGTTTGGGTACTGACCCAGTTTAAATAGCCTGCTTGGCGCCAAGGCCTGTCACTGAATGCGCGCGCGCACTGCGCGCAATCGTGCATCGGCGTGCGCATTGCCGCGCGCACACGCGCCATTGGCGTTCTGGCAATAGCTGAGGTTCCTGCCCGTCTTCCACGGCCACCATCTTGAGTGCTGGCATGCCCTTCCTGACAGGATGATGTATGTCTTTGGCTGCTGCTCCTGATTTCATGCTGTTGTTGATTTTATTATTCATCATAGTCAGGTCTGCATTTGGGATCTAAGGACTTGATATTCTCTGCTAATTTCTGAATAGTTGCCCTTCGTTTTTTGTTTGCTTTTTTTCCGAAATAAAGGGAAATTTGATTTCAGCCAACATACATGCCTGATGTGTTTTTTTTTGAAGTAGCAATAACATTTCATAAATACAATGTGTAATTAATAACAAGGGACACCAACCTCCATGAGGAAACGGAAAAAAAAAAAAGTTGTTCTGAGAAATTGACACACCAAATAATGCACAACAAATTTAAGGACAAAAATAAAAAAAAAAGGGGAATTTGTGAGCTCGGCCTTGAAGAATTAAACTAATTATTCCTAAGATTACAAGAAAGAAGAAAGACATACGTTTGTCAGAACTCATGAGAAAGATCTGCTGCCAAAATGACATTTTAAACACCGTTCTAAAGCAACAAAACATGCGCTGCATTAAACGAAGCAATAACTTGCAGAATGACGAATGTGCTCTCTCCATTAGGAACGCTAGTTTTATAAGAACGAGCGCTCCCGTCTCCTAATTCAGTCTGAGCATGCATGGGTTTTTTAACCGATGGACTTGCCCATAGACGATCGGAAATTACCATCGTTTTTTTATCCAATTTTAAAACAAGTTCTATTTTTTCCAACCAATGGAAAAAAGACCGATGGGTACCATACACGATCGGTTGGTCTGATGAAAACCATCCATCGGACGGTTTTCATCAGTCAAACCGATCGTGTGTACAGGGCTTAAGTGATCAATGAAATCTAGAAGATTGCATGATCAAAGAGAGGTTTATAAGGCTATAAGGCATTTAGTTTAGTAAAGCTAGCTAGGATAAAAGAGTTATGCTTTAGTTTGATCAACTATAAATATGGAAAATTACTGAGCTACGTGCATGAAGTTGTTATTTCACATTTATCTCACATGTTATGTTCCTTTTTACTGAGAAACTGTCTTGTGATTAAACAACATCTGCTTCAACAGTGTCTTTAACCTTCACCTCAGGTTAGACAGAGGGCGTCTTCCCTCGTCTTGTATGTATATAACATTTGGACACTGAACAATAAATTGTAATCATTATTCACGTACTCTCCGTGTATGTGTCTTGATTATCTCACCGGTGAAGAGGAGCATTTCCACACATCCAAGGGTCCAGCCTAGGCGAAGGGTCAAGAAGTGCGGACCTAACAACCCTTACATCGCAGTGCATCCCTCCTGCCTTGTGCTGCTGCTGGGAAGAAGCTGGGGATGGAGCTGAAAAGCAGAAAGTGTAGGGTCTGGCGGAGGACCAGAGGACAGCTGGAGTCAGCTGTAGGAGTCTGCTGAGTGCTGAGACCAGGGGGGAGAAGAAGAAGGGGGGTGCAGCTGCATAAATGAGTGCAGGAGCTGGCAGAGGAATCCTGTCCTCCTCTCTGCTGCTAACTGCTGAGATGTGGGGGAGCGGAGACCAGCCTCCCCATGGCTGCGCAGAGAAGCACAGGATCTGGTGTAGGAGTTCTGCCCCCCTCTCTGTTGCCGATTGCTAAGAAAACATGGGGGTGAAGATGAGATGCCCAGCTGCAGGGGAGGTGCAAGGGCCACATGATATGGCCTACTGGGCCAGATTCGGTCCGTGGGCCTTGTGTTTGACACATGTGCTATTGTGGATGTTGGTACCTAGAGACTTGGAACAAATACAAAAAATTCTGCGCTGCCTAGTGGTATAGCAGCTCACACAACCAGTTGAACAGTGGTAAAGGACAAAACGAAACAAAATGTGTAGCGCTAAATTAGATAAGAACTGCACTATGACAAGTGTAGTATATAACAGTGATATAAAACAATCAAAAAGACAATAACAATTGAGTCAAAATATGCAAATAGTCCACCGTGATATAAACTATTCCATAGTGAAAGTGTTCAAATGATCTACAATAATGTGAACCATATACAAAATAACCCTAAAAAAACAAATAGAGAATTCATATGTGCATATAAATAAATGCTGATGAAATAAAATGGTAAATGATAATTCAAGGAATGGTGCTCCCAACAGAAACTTGACGTGAAGTGACCACCACCAATCGATTGTAAAAAGACTTACCAGAGAAAGTGGACCCCAAAAACGTAAGTTCAGAGGGTCAACCAAGCATGGGTAAGCCACTGTAGACAGTGAATCCTCAACCGCAATTCAAACGGAAACTTCAAGCCTCAATCCAAGATGGAAACCAGATTGTCGTTCGTGTCCAAACGTGCGATGAAGCTTGTGAACATTACTCAATCCAGGCCAGGCAGTGTTAACCGATGAATAACGAAAAAGTAAAAGGAAAGAGAAGGCACATAGCGTGATACTGTATGTAAAGGTATTTTAATGTAGGTAAGAACACTTACATTTAGAAGGGTGTAACAGCGCTTATCAAATGATCAAAAATGGCAACAGTAGGGTCTCCCGACGTGTTTCGCATACAAATGCATCATCTGGGGTGATCCTCAACTGCTGCCCTCCATGTATTTATAGATAATATGGCCCCCAAAGTGGGAGGCCATTTCCTGGGCGTCCATATGTTGATGGATTGCTTCCTGGTTCAACCAAAATGGATTTCTCGTATGTGTTCCAAGCCTCAATCTGGAACACATCCAGACGTGATACTACCAAGTTCAGAGGTGTACCAAAATGGCGGCCCACCATGTGTGTCAAGCCTCCCTTTGATTCTAATTGGGAGTTCTAAACTATCTATTTAATAATGTATTTCATAAATGATCAAAATTATATAATCAAAATGAAATTTAACAGGCCTGTATACATATAAAGTAATAAGCCTTATATTAATTGGCCAACTATGTGGGCCGAAAAGTCCGCCCTGTGTTAGATACATAAGCAACAATAAATAAATAACTGGCTTGTGTATCAAGCCTCATTCTGAATGCCTGAAGCGAGTCTAACCTCGTCATGACAAATGAGGAAGTGACACAAAGCCGCGTGTGCGTCACACCTCGTTCTGACGAGCGGACGCACACCAAGCCTCGTTATGAGACGGATGACAATATGGAAATAACACAGGACCACTTGCGCGTCACGCCTCGTTCTAACGAGCGGACGCACACCAAGCCTCGTTATGAGATCGATGACACCGCACGACCGCATATAAAACTGCGACACGACGTTACCTACGTCGTCGTGCGGAGACATCCACCCAGGAGAAGAGGCTGACGGCCTGAGTGTGGTCACATGACACCCCGCCGGCCTATGAAAGTCTTTTCGATGTCTCTATAATGATGGATTATATGTGGCAAAATAAATTGCGCTCCATGGAATGTATGTATTAACAACTTGAGGGCTGTCACGTGACGCCCGATTAACCTATCACCGTCCGGATATCGAAAATGTTAAAGTATACTATGTCAGAACCCAGAATTCAATATGATCAAACAGGGACTGATAACAAATTACTCAATAAGAGAATTTGGTATAAAGTATAAACGGAGTATACACTAATGCAAGTGGTGCTACCTCAAAAATAAAAAACAATATAAAAGTTTATTATAAAACGGAAATGACACATTCTATGTGGTCATTAATCCATATAGTAAAAACTATGCTCAAGGTGTATTATTAAAAAGTGTGATAAAAAAACTTGTTCTAAAAGGAACTGGGTGTAATATAATGGAATTGTAAATTAGAACTGAAATAAAACTCAGTTCATGTTGAATTGTGTGGAGGTGTGCAAAATAAAACGCAATCCTCCACACAACCTATATATGACAGCTGTGTTGTTCCAAGGGCCACATTAACTGACCAGGAGCAATGCATACAACACTGAGTGATATTAACACACACCCAGAAAATGTACTCCCACACAACACATATAATAACATAATATACATATCCATATATATATAGCTAAATAGATTGCACATATTATAAAAATGAAATAGAATAGTGCAACAAGATAAAATATATTTAAAGGAGAAAAATTAAAAAGGACCCGTATATATCTAGGATTTGTTAATAAATGAATTAATATCCCACTCCACATATAAGCCTAAAGGCGTGTGATACTGTAATTCATAAATCCAGAAAGTTTCCAGTTGTGATACACCCCTGGTCTTAGGGCTACCCCTCCATGGGGGGAAAAATTGATCTATGACCAGGAATTGTGTACCAGCGGGGTTTCTGTTATGATATGCCCTGTAGTGCCTCGGTACTGTGTGCTGTGTGTCACCACTGAGAATGAGGGCTACATGCTCTCCAACACGCACAGAAAAGGATCGTATGATGCGGCCGACATATTGTTTGCCGCACGGACAGGTTATGAGATAAACCACGTATTTGGTAGTGCATGTGCAAAAACGCTTAATAGGATAAGTTTTACCTGTGACAGTGGAATTAAATTCCAGAGACTTGCATCTCCCTAAAGAGTTAAATTTACACACGGAACATTTCTTACAAGGGTGATAACCCACTAATTGGTAAAAAAAAGGATGGTCTCACTGGGGGATTGATAATATTTGGAGCGATTTTACTCTGAAGTGTGGGAACACCTCTGAACACAACTTTAGCATGTTACGGTAACACACTCTGTAGGACTTTATCATTTCTCAGCACTACCCAATGTTTAGATATAATGGCTCTAACTTGTTTATGTTGAGTAGAGAAAGAGGTGAGCATTGCCCATTTAAAATTGTCATCTGGCTCTCTCTTCGGTTTGACCTCCAAAAGAGAACCCCTGTCAACCTCAAGAGTCCTTTCAAGATCTAGTTCAATGTCTCTGGGGTTATAACCTTTCTCAATAAAACAAAGTTTGAGAACCTCAGCCTGTGCTTTGAATGACTCTATAGTAGTGCAATTTCTACGGAGCCTTAAGAACTGGCTGCGTGGGACTGAATTCAGCCAGGAGCGATGGTGACAGCTATCAACGGGGATGAACCCGTTTCGATCAGTTTTTTTAAAAAAGGTTTTAAACTGAAACGTATGATCTACAATGCTGATCTCTAAGTCCAAAAATTTTATTTTGTCCCTACTGGCTGTGTATGTAAGGGAGATGCCTCTATCATTAAGGTTAAGATGGCACATAAAAGTCTCCAGTGACGTCATATCGCCATCCCAGAGGAGGAGGATGTCGTCTATATATCTCACCCACAGCACCAATGAAGGGGTGTCATGGGTATAGACGGCATCCTCCTCCCACTTAGCCATAAAAAGGTTGGCGAGGCTGGGAGCAAATTTTGCCCCCATAGCCACGCCACGTAATTGCAAATAAAATTTATCATTAAACCAAAAATAATTGTGTTTAGTGGCAAACTCTAACAATTCCATGATGAACTGACATTGAAAAGGAGCCAAGGAAGGCTCCTTCTCCAAAAAATACTGGACTGCCTCAAAGCCCTTATCATGAGGTATGCAGGTGTACAAAGAAGCGACGTCAGCTGTTACCATGATGACGTCGCTGCATAAGTTGACACTTTCCAGCTTCCTAATAGTGGCACCTGTATCGCACAAGTAGGATGGCACTCGTCTTACCAAAGGCTGTAAGTAGTGGTCAATATAACGACCGACCCTGGAAGTGACCGAATTGATACCACTTACTATTGGTCGACCAGGTGGATGTATGGGGTCCTTGTGGACCTTGGGCAAAAAATATATAGTGGGAATCCTAGGAACTACGGGGACTAAAAAAGCTTTCTCCTTCTTATTTAAAATAGCACGATCAAAACCACTGTCAACCAACTTCTGAAGATCTGCTCTAAAGCGAGATGTGGGGTTAGTAGTTAACATCTGGTATGTACCCGGTTCATTTAAGATCCTATACATTTCTTTTTCATAGTCGCATTTATCTAATACGACTATGCCGCCCCCTTTGTCCGCCGGACGAATGACCAAATCCCTGTTATGACACAGAGACTTAAGGCCAATGTCGGACAAAGGGCGGCGGTGTGTGCGACTCACCGGCAGTTCTGCCAGATCTTTAAGTACCAGATCCTTAAAAATACTAACAGCAGGTGCCACTGGAACCGGTGGATTGAATAAGGACGGGTTAGACAACCCCGAGTGAACAGTTCCAGATGTGGCCGCTCTACCTTCACTCATGATGGGATTGGTGATGAGGTAGTGTTGTATGTTTACTTTACGAATGTATTTTTCGGCCCACATAGTTGGCCAATTAATATAAGGCTTATTACTTTATATGTATACAGGCCTGTTAAATTTCATTTTGATTATATAATTTTGATCATTTATGAAATACATTATTAAATAGATAGTTTAGGACTGGGCAGCGACACAGCGGGAGCGATCACCGGAGGACTGCTCCTACATCCTGGGAACCGGCGCCATATTGCAGCCTGCTGACCCGGCTGAAGCCGCCCCCCTCAGGTACTGTGACTCCCTGGCCCCTCCACCGTCCCTCGCCCTCACCCCCGAGCTCATCCCTGTGCTGCCACCTCCATCATACCTGCTGGGAACTGTCCCCTATCCGGTGTAGCGAATCTGCGGCAAATCTGCAGCCCGAGCGGAGTGGAGCTCCTGCGCCACTCTCAGGAAAGTCCCCGGCTTCGGCCTACTCCCGGAACACGGCGGCCATCTTGCTACACCCAGGAGCTTAAAACTCCTCACAATCCCAGCTCTTCTGCTGCCCAGCTCCAAATTCTTTTACAACACAGTGGCCTGCTCTTATATCCCCTCCCCACGGTCATTGCAGAGGTGCCCTTCTCAATAGGCAAGTGACCATAGCAAGAGGTCGGTGGACATTTTGCTACACCCTGAAACTTATTCACAGCCTCTTTACCTCTCCCCAATTTAACCTCCACAACTCCCTTGGTATATGGGTGACTTATTTCAAAAGGCCATTCCCCCTGCTTCATTTGCGCCACCTACACGACCCCTCCGGGGCAGCTAGCCTACGCATGGCGCTAAAAGGAAGCGCTTGAAATGACCTCCGTCTAGCTGTCGGCCTCACAGCAACAAGCAATGCCATCCAAAGGCTCTTCCTCCCACTCAAAATTAGGTAAACGTTCTGCAAAACTGCATCAAACCAGTGTGGGGACCATTAAAAAATTCCTAGCCATGGAACGAGAAAGCCCCAGCTCTAGGTTCAACAAAACCAGAGCTTCAAGATCGCTTATCTCCCCAGCCTCTCACGCCGCCTCTGCCCACGAGAGTTCGCCAGCCTCTTCTTGCGGCTCGGAAATAATGGAGGAGCCCGGGTCCCCAACGGGTTCTGATATGTCTTCCTTAATGAATGAACTTAAAAAGGAGATGGCGGGTATGTTTCACAGTATGGAAAAATCCATCAAAAAGGAGATTTCCGCGGTCAGAGCGGATGTGGCGCACTTACTCGTCAGAATAGAGGAAACAGAACAGCGTCAAGACTCACATGAGGTTGCTATCAAAGAATTGCAGGAAACCGTCACTCAATTAGCATATGCAAATAGGGCCTCACTATACAAACTCGAAGATCTCGAGAATCGCAACCGCAGAAATAATTTGCGTATACGCGGACTGCCAGAAGCAACCAGGGATAATGACCTAGAACCCTCGGTCCGAGGTATCCTTAATACTATACTGGGTAATCCTGCTACGGATCCTCTGCGATTTGACAGAGTGCACCGCGCTCTGAGACCCCGCAATTTCTCGTCTGACCAACCTAGAGATGTGATTTGCCGTCTCCATTATTTCGAAGACAAAAACGCCATCATGACCAAAATGCGGAACACCCCTAACATTGACTTTGACGGTGCTATTCTTAACATCTTTCCGGATCTTTCTAAGGAGACTCTTGATCGCCGTCGGGCGTTGAAGCCCCTCTTGGAGCAACTAAGGTGTGATGGAACTAACTACCGATGGGGTTTTCCCGCATGCTTAATTGCTACTAAGAATGGCCGCTCCTCCACATTGCGGTTCCATGAGGATCTTCCCACCTTTCTTCAGGACCTAAACTTACCGCGTGTGGAGCTGCCAGGCTGGCAGAACCCCATACCCATTTTCTCTGCTCCCCAATCCTCCGAGTGGCGGAAAACCCCAGCCAAGCAAAGGCGTGCTCCTACTCCATGTTCATCTCAGAAGAATGGTTGAGGTCCTCTCCTGAATACAATCATCCCTCTTGATAGCTCTCCTCCTTATCTGGATGACAATCTGCACTTCAATTTCAATTACTTCTCTCCCATACAAAAAGTTTGTCCTACCTTGCTAAATTCTCTTAGATATACTCCTAGAGAACCGTTATTATGTTCACATTAGGTCTGTTAGTTACTCTGATGTTTGGAGAGTGTTACATCCATGTTCTGACCATTGCTTGTCTATTACAAATGTTAATTTCCCTTTTTTCTTTTTTTTTTTATAGGCCGATAGCTGACGGAGCTTAATGCTCCAATTGATGCCCTCACAAAGGCGTTTGCTCCCTGCCCCTATTCTCTTGGGGTTGGAGGGAGTTGCTAGTCTTTACTTTCTCCTTATTAATTCCCTTTGGGAAACCTTTTTGACTGCCTGCTCCCCTCATCCCCACTGGGAACACCGCAGATTTCTGCGTGACTATTCTTGCAATCCCATTCGTTCTTCCGATTGTTCTAAGGTTTTTCATACGTTTTTCTCCTTTTTCTTTTCCTCTTCTCCTATCCTTCTGGATTCTCCTTGCCCCCCTCCTTTTGTCCCTCTCCCTCTTCCCCCTCTGTATTACTGGCATACATGGTTATATAAAGTAGTGATCTGCCTCCCGCTGATGACATGGCTAACTTAAAGCTCCTTTCTTATAATGTAAGAGGCCTCAGTTTGCCCGCAAAAAGACATCAAGTGTTGCGAGAATTAAGGAGCTCCGCATGTTCTATTGCTTTCCTTCAGGAAACCTATTTGACTCATACTACCTCTGTGAAATTATACTCGCAACACTTTCCTCAATGGTACTATAGTCTATCAGACACTAACAAGGCCAAAGGGGTGGCCATTGGAATTAGCAGAGGTACGTCATTTCGTTTTACTGACATGTTAGCGGACGATCATGGTCGCTTTCTTTTTGTTAAAGGTTATATTGGCAATACTCGCTGTACCCTAGCCAATGTTTATTGTCCCAATCGAAATCAGCCTACTTATCTCACTCAAACCCTCACAAAACTTTCACAATTCACTGAGGGAATTTAGTCCTTGCGGGGGACATAAACATGCCTTTAGATCCCACTATAGATACTTCCCATGGCCGTTCTAGTATCCCATTTAAAAGATTAGCACAAGTGAAAAAAAAACTACTAGATCTACAACTTATGGACGCTTGGCATCTCCTGCACCCTACAGGACGAGACTACTCCCACTTTTCAAAAACCCAGAACTCATACTCCAGAATAGACAACATTTTCCTAGACCACTTCCACCTTCCCCTCCTGAGCTCAGCCGACATAGGGAAGGCTACCCTCTCTGATCATGCACCTGTTTCTGTCTGCTTGACCGTGCCCGATTTACCTCCTCGCCCCAATAGCTGGAAGCTTAATGACTCTCTCATCACTAACTCAACAGAGGTTTCCATCCTCTCTACTACTTTATCCCAATACTTTATAGAAAACTCCGCCTCAGACACCTCCCCTTCTGTTCTATGGGAGGCACACAAGGCCTTAATGAGAGGTAGCCTTATTGAATTGGGTGCAAGGAGAAAGAGAGAACATGGTCAACAGCTTAAACAGGTCCTACAACAAATTGCTGAATTAGATAAAAAACACAAACTTTCGTTGCACGCCTCACACCTCGAAGCGCTCACCCTTAAAAGAGAAGAACTTAAAACTCTCCTCGCCCTAGAAACTAAGCGGAAATTTCACTACGTATCTCAGAAAGTATATGAATGGGGTAACAAACCTGGTAAACAATTAGCTAGATCCCTTATAGCAAAAAAAACTTCATCCTTTATACCCAAAATCAAATTGCCATCAGGAGACCTAGTGCACACTACCCCGCAAATTTCAAAGGCCTTCAGGGAATTTTACGCTGATTTATACAATGTGGAGGGAGGTTTGGCTTCTCTATCACTACCAGAAAAACGTAAGCGTATCCTCAAATATCTTAAGGATGCCAGCCTCCCAAAACTGTCAAAATCGGCCCTTAATGATCTAGAAGCAGATTTCTCAGTAGAAGAATTCCAATGCGCGCTAAAATCCTCTCCTTCCGGCAAGGCTCCTGGCCCAGACGGTTTCACCCTTTTATATTATAAGACCTTCAGTGACATTTTACTCCCCCATCTCACAACTTATGCAAATTCAATTTCCCACAAATCTGGCCTCCGTCCGGAATCCCTATCTGCCCACATCACCGTTATTCCCAAACCTGACAAGGACCCCACACTATGCGGTAGCTATAGGCCCAAATCTCTCCTAAACGTCGACACCAAATTATATGCCAAGGTAATGGCAAATAGACTGCTCCCCCTTCTTCCTAAGTGGGTCTCAGCTGACCAAACTGGGTTTATTCCTAATAGAGAGGCCAGAGATAACTCTCTCCGCACTCTGTCCTTGATCCACTATGTCCGCAGGTGCTCCCAGTCCACCCTCCTTCTCTCTACTGATGCGGAGAAAGCGTTTGATAGGGTGGACTGGGACTACCTTAAAACTACCCTTAGGTACTTTGGCCTTGGCCCCAAAATGTTCCATCGTATTTCCTCTCTCTACTCTAACCCTACCGCGCAAATACGTATAAACGGCTCCTTGAGCCACCCCTTCACTTTACATAACGGAACCAGACAGGGCTGCCTTCTATCTCCTCTCTTATTTGCCATTTCCCTTGAACCCTTCCTAGCTACCATTAGACACAATAGGAATATTCATGGCATCCAAGTCGGTGATAGGCTTCATAAATATGCAGCATACGCTGGCGATATTTTGTTTTACATTCAACAACCGCGCATTTCCCTGCCGAATTTAATGTCCGAATTCTCCACCTTCCAAACCTTATCTAACTTCAAAATCAATCTAGCTAAGTCTGAAATTTTAAACATCACAGTACCCCAATCAATAGCTGATCAATTGAAACCCTTATTCCCCTTTCAATGGGAATCTTCACGAATGAAATATCTAGGCATATACCTTACCCCTCGCCTACATTCCCTTTTTAGGCATAATTACATCCCTCTCCTTAATAATATCAGAGCAGATCTCAGGAAATGGTCTTCCCTCTCACACTCATGGCTAGGCAAGGTTAATATAATCAAGATGAACATACTCCCCCGCATCCTCTTCATTCTTCAAATGATCCCCTTGCAGGTCCCCATAGGCTTCTTTACTCTACTGCAGACCATGGTCGCTCGCTTTGTTTGGAGGGACGGTCACCCCAGGATCTCTCGGGAAGTTCTCTACCGGGCCAAGCGTTCTGGGGGGCTGTCCCTTCCTAATTTTAAAGCCTATTATAATGCTATTATTCTGTCACGTATAGCAGACTGGAAGTATGCCATTGCTTCTAAACTTTGGGTACAACTGGAATATTCCTTAAGTGATTCAGATCTCTCCACGGCCCCGTGGATCCCACGCCCTTCTAGAAACCTCTCGCACAACACATCGCCTCTCACCACGTCCTCATTGGACGTTTGGGATGGTCTCCATAGAAAATTTGCGTGGTCTTATGACTCCCCACTAACCCCCCTGCTACATTATAAATACTTTATGCCAGGCTTCTTTGACCCAGGATTTAAATCCTGGTCGCCCAGTGGCCCTCTCCAGCTATATCATGTCCTATCCTCCAACGCCCTTAAACCTTTGCCAGAAATTTTGGGGCATAAATCAATTACATTTATGGACACATGGAGATATAATCAACTGAAATGCTTCCTTCAAACTCTCCCCCAACCATTACGGGGCATCCAAGACCTAAATGGTATTGAACAGCTTTTTCTCCATAAGGACCCCCCTATACACAGCATCTCCCAGTTCTACAAAGCGCTCATAAATTTGCAGAGTCCTGCGTACCCAAACTACCTGCCCAGATGGGAGACTGATCTGGATGCTACTATCACAGACAAGACTAAAGACAAAATTCTCCAACTTACCCATGTCTCCTCTTTGGCTTCTTCCATGGCTGAGTCTAATTTTAAACTTCTTACTAGATGGCACCACACGCCTGTTAAACTTCACCGCATGTTCCCTGTTAACTCCCCGCTATGCTGGAGGAATTGTGGTCAAAATGCCACTCATGCCCACATATGGTGGTTTTGCCCCCTTATTCGCCCTTACTGGACTGAAGTACTAGACCTGATTCACCAAGTCACCACAGTTAGATTGCCTATGGATCCGTGGATAGTCCTCTTTCACGCTACCTCGATGTCCATAGGAAGATATAAACGTACACTCACGCCACATCTCCTCAATACTGCTAAAGCTCTCATACCTACCCTCTGGGGCCAACCCACAACTCCATCCATAAAGACCTGGATACAAAAAGTTTCAGAAGTATGTCTCATGGAGGAACTCACCCACATTGCGAGAGACACTACTAAACAGCATAACCTAACCTGGGCACCCTGGTCCTCCTTCCTCTCCACCCAATACTACAAAGACATCATCTCCTCTTCCCCTTGAGCTGCCCAAGCTTCTTACATAGCTTAACCGCTATTCCTGGTACCGTTTTTGTTACATTTATATTGACTGTGGAGGCACTAACCTCCCTCTAAGATCTTCCTACTGTAAACGTATTTGATATTTGCTCATTGCTACTGCCAAGTATGCCAGCCTCCCCTCTCCCCTTCCTGCTCCCCCCTCCCTTGCCCCCTCTCTCCTAGCCCCCCCTTTCTTTTCACCTTTTTTCTTTTCTTCCTCCTTTTTCCTCCTCTTTTCTATATTTGTTAATTGAGTTGTTGTTTATTTCATTGTACTTGGGTTACTCAAGATGTTTTCATTCTAAAACGGGTTGACTCTCCTTTGTTTTCTAACCCGAAGTACCATTTTCTTTGTATCTGTTTCTATTGTTGTATCTACATAGCTTCTCAATAAAAATATATTAAACAAAAAAATAGATAGTTTAGAACTCCCAATTAGAATCAAAGGGAGGCTTGACACACATGGTGGGCCGCCATTTTGGTACACCTCTGAACTTGGTAGTATCACGTCTGGATGTGTTCCAGATTGAGGCTTGGAACACATACGAGGAATCCATTTTGGTTGAACCAGGAAGCAATCCATCAACATATGGACGCCCAGGAAATGGCCTCCCACTTTGGGGGCCATATTATCTATAAATACATGGAGGGCAGCAGTTGGAGATCACCCCAGATGATGCATTTGGATGCGAAACGCGTCGGGAGACCCTACTGTTGCCATTTTTGATCATTTGATAAGCGCTGTTACACCCTTCTAAATGTAAGTGTTCTTACCTACATTAAAATACCTTTACATACAGTATCACGCTATGTGCCTTCTCTTTCCTTTTACTTTTTCGTTATTCATCGGTTAACACTGCCTGGCCTGTATTGAGTAATGTTCACAAGCTTCATCGCACGTTTGGACACGAACGACAATCTGGTTTCCATCTTGGATTGAGGCTTGAAGTTTCCGTTTGAATTGCGGTTGAGGATTCACTGTCTACAGTGGCTTACCCATGCTTGGTTGACCCTCTGAACTTACGTTTTTGGGGTCCACTTTCTCTGGTAAGCCTTTTTACAATCGATTGGTGGTGGTCACTTCATGTCAAGTTTCTGTTGGGAGCACCATTCCTTGGATTATCATTTACCATTTTATTTCATCAGCATTTATTTATATGCACATATGAATTCTCTATTTGTTTTTTTAGGGTTATTTTGTATATGGTTCACATTATTGTAGATCATTTGAACACTTTCACTATGGAATAGTTTATATCACGGTGGACTATTTGCATATTTTGACTCAATTGTTATTGTCTTTTTGATTGTTTTATATCACTGTTATATACTACACTTGTCATAGTGCAGTTCTTATCTAATTTAGCGCTACACATTTTGGTACCTAGAGACTTGTTAGCTCTTAATTTGTTACTATGCATAGGAATTCTCTTTCAAATGAACATAATGATGGTACAATTGTGTAAACTTTTATTTTAGGTTTCTCTACTCATTCTGATAAATATGGGCTGTATACTATATGTTGAAACATAATGTGCTAAGCAGCATGTATCACATGAAGACTTGAAGTGCCACTCAAAGCTGGAGGATAACAGATGTCCCTACCGATATTCAGAGATTAGAAGCAGGCGTCAGGCACTAATTCAGAAGTGTGGACATATGTGGGATAAGATGTCACTCTAAACGTAACCCAGTGCTTCAGATGTGGACATAAGCGTGCGCACAGGGTGTGCCAGGTGTGCCCAGGCACACCCTAAACACTCCCTGCAGTGCAGATTCCCCCTGCTGCCCGGTGTCCCCTCCCACAGCATGGCTGGCTTCCCACATCTCCCATTGGCTACTGCAGTGGGCATACATAGATTATATTTCAGGATGAGTGGGGGAAGGGGTAATGTTATTTACCGGCCCCTTCCCTTTCTGAATGAACACAGTGAGAGCTCTGTACCGTGTTTTTGAGCTTTCAGGTGCACACCCTAATGCAACAGGCTGCGCACACCTATGGATGTGGATATGGCTGTGTATAACCTCAGCCAGAGCTGCTATGACCACACCACCTGACATGTTTCACCCCACCTACCAGGGCTTGGTCAAAGAGATGGGGAAAATGAGCAGGACAAAGGTTTTTATGAATACCATTGGCCATGAAGGGAGAAAAAGAAACGTGTGTGTGTGTGTGTGTGTGTGTGTGTGTGAGATAAAGATAAATGGATCAAGCTTTAGGAAGGAAAAGAGAGAGTGTGTAAGAGTGACATTCCCCGGGGATCCGGGCATTCAGTCTGAAGATCTAATATATTTGTCTTTAACAAAAGAGAAAAGAGAAGTATATTGGATCTCAAACAGGAAAACCCACTCCAGGTGTCTGAGCCACAGTATCTCCTCCCCCGTCAGGTACGGGTTTCGGCTCAGTATGCAAATAGCATATGACAGGAAAAGTAATCGGGATGGCCACACTCAAAAATGTTTTATTTATTAATGACAGTCCATACAGCAAAAATGATAAAACAGATCCCTTACGCGTTTCACATCGTAACTACTGGTGCTTACTCATAGCTGAATCTTAAACAAATGACAATGGCTTATATATACACATACAAATACATACAACATGGGCTTAATTGAAAGATTAGCACGCATTGCAGGAGGCAATCTGACTTTGAATAATACTAAGATAATTCAGCTGGAATCATGATCTCCATAGGTGCCATAATAGTCTCTTTCTTTGTGATGCAATTTAGGCAATAAACCCCAAATCCTTACTTTAGTACATACATTTCATGATACAGTGGAACCTTGGATTGCGAGTAACGTGGTTAGTGAGCATTTCGCAATACGAGCAATTATTTTTTTAAATCCTGACTCGGTTTGCGAGTGTTGTCTCGCAAAATGAGCAGGATTCAAGCCTCTGCGGTGTGCAGTACCACATTTGGCCAGAGGTGCGGGGGCGCCAGTGTTCGGAAATACTCGGAAACACTCGGAAATACTCGGAAACACTCGGAAAAACTCAGTTCCCGAGTGTTTCCAAGCCTTTCCGAGGGCTTCTGAGTGCAGCCAAATGATCTCCTAGTATTTCCGAGTCTCTCTAGCGCCCCCCCCACCTCTGGCCACATGCAGTATTGCATGCCATAGAAGTCATTATGGAATGAATTATCTTTGTTTCTATTGACTTCTGTGGGGAAACTCGCTTTGATATGCGAGTGCTTTGGATTACAAGCATTCTCCTGGAACAGATTATGCTCGTAATCCAATGTTCCACTGTATAAGGATTTGCCGGTAAAAGGACATCTCACCTAAAAAACCCTAAAAACAAAAAAATTAACAGTAAAACCATCAAAGCACATGTATTGACATATGTACATATGTTCATTGAAGCTGGAGGATGTGCAACATGTATATTGGATCTCGGTGGCGGCTGGTGAAGTTTTAGTATGGGGGCGCCAGACCTTGCCTTTCCTTTTAACCCCTGCCACTTCTTATAAGCCCCAACCCCTTATAAAATCCACCCACTCTGTCCCCTGTATTCCACTTACTTCCACCCATAGTGTCAGGAGTATAAAGCCCCAGCATCACAGGACAGAGTATACAGCCCCAGCATCACAGATCAGGGTATACAGCTCAGCCTCACAGATCAGGGTATACAGCTCAGGTTATACAGCTCAGCCACACAGACCAGGGTATACAGAGAAGCCTCATAGACCAGGGTATACAGACCAGGGTATACAGATCAGCCTCACAGAATAGGGTATACAGACCAGGGTATACAGCCCAGGGTATACAGATCAGAGTATACAGAGCAGGGTATACAGATCCAGGTATACAGATCAGCCTAACAGACCAGGGTATACAGAGCAGCCTCATAGACCAGGGTATACAGACCAGGGTATACAGACCAGGCTACACAGACCAGGCTACACAGACCAGGCTATACAGACCAGGGTATACAGATCCAGGTATACAGATTAGCCTAACAGACCAGGGTATACAGAGCAGCCTCAAAGATCAGGGTATACAGAGCAGGGTATACGTCCGGTCCAGCGGAACTTACCGCCAGGGCTCTCCTCCTCTGTGGCGGGGATCGCTCTCCTCCTCCTCTGTGGCGGGGATCGCTCTCCTCCTCCTCTGTGGCGGGGATCGCTCTCCTCCTCCTCTGTGGCGGTGATCGCTCTCCTCCTCCTCTGTGGCGGGGCTCTCTCTACTGTTCCTCTCCTGAAGTGGCGGCTCCGTTGTCCACTCTGATTCCCAGGCTTTCTCCACAGCGTCTCCTCTTCCGCCAAAGCGCCGCCAGGCATCCAATGGGTTTCCCTGATGCTTTGGCCAATCAGGAAACAGGTCTCACAGACCTGCCTCCTGGTTGGCGGGAAGGAAGGTTATTGTGAAAATAGTGAAACTTAATTCGCTATGTCACACAACAGGGTGTGGGATCGGGATGCAAAGCTCTGCACCCCGAGCCCAACCTATTTTGAAGCCTATTAGAGCATCTGGCTCTAATCACATGCTTCAAAATACACCCCCCCGCCTATCCCCGCCATAGAAATTCATGTGTCTGGTGTCCTGAAAGGGGCCGGGCACCTGGATAGGGAGGACGGTGGAGGTGTCAGGGGGGGCGGCACCCGTGCTCCCACAATGCACGGGCCGCCACTGTTGGATCTTTAAACTGGACCCCGGGATCCCCAGGGTACTCAATCATAAATGGGACATCACTCATTATTATGAGTGATGCCCTGTTTCTCTTCTTTTCTCCTCCATGTATTCTTTTATTTTTTATATACTTCAAGGAAATACACGCTCCAAAATAGAAAAGGGAAATACTGTGTCCAATTTTTGATAATTTATTTGATTTTTCTCAAACTTTTTCACATATTGCACATTAATGGGTATACTCAGCTTGCACTTGAAGTAAGAGGCTGGGAGTTATTCCCTGCTGCTTGTGCAATTCTATTTTGTAGGCTCTTTACATTTTACACTCTACAGTTTCGCATCCAATGTCCATGATCAGGAAATGTCAGTGTTGTTTTTACTTTCATTTTTAATTTTCCATCTTTTTCTGCATTTCTCATACATTTTTTATTTATTTTCACATTGATATGCATTCTCTCTTACATACTTTCTCTTATATTTTCCTTCATTTTTTATTTTACATCAATATTTAATCAAATAAAAAAATAAAAAAATAAAGAAAAAAATAATCAATGCATTAACATTTCACTTAATGCCTCTTACTTTTTTCTTCTTCTGTTTTTTTTTTCCTTCCTGAAGCTTAATCAATTTATCACATATACACACGTTTCTTTTTCTCCCTTAATGGCCAATTATGCACAGAAAAACATTTGCCCTGCTCATTCTCCCCACCTATATGACCAACCCTCGGTAGGTGGGGCAAAACTTGTCAGGGGGCGTGGCCAGAACAGCGCTGGCTGAAACCATACAACCATATCCACATCTGAAGCACTAGGTCGGTTTTGAGTGACATCTTACCCCACATATGTCTCTGCTAACTAAGCCTAAGCAGTGTGTTACACATTGTTTTGCACAGTATAAAAAATGCTTAGGATCATTTAGAAAATGTTAGAATATATTGTAAGCTGTCCTTACTGATTCCTCTTTCTTAAATAAATGGTAAATATTAGACATGTGCATTCGTTTTCGTCCGAATGCATTTTCGTTAGAATTTCAGGTATTTTCGTTATAATTTTAACAAATGAAAAATAAAGCACAGAATCCGAACACCAAAAGATCCGACATAAACAAATGCTTTATTTTCGTTTTCGTTGCGACAACAGTTCGATATAGATAGGAGATTCGACATGACGCTGACAATAACAATCTGTGTCTATTGAACCTGTGGTCGAATGTGCCTAACCTTAACTCTATTAGTCCAGGATTATTCTACATAGAGAGAAAAGATTCAACATTATAGAGAGAAAAGATTCGACATTATAGAGAGAAAATATTTGACATTATAGAGAGAAAAGATTCGACATTATAGAGAGAAAAGATTTGACATTATAGAGAGAAAAGATTTGACATTATAGAGAGAAAAGATCGCTGCTGGAATTGGGTGGGGGAAGTAAAATAAAAATAATGATGATGATGAATGTTATTGGCTGATTGTAACCAAAGAGGAGGAACAGTAAAATAGCTAGAACTAACTTGACAATTCAACATGAACGACGAAGATTCAACAAAGCATCGAAAAACATACAAACATCGAATCTGTCATTGAAGGCTTATGGTGTCTGTCGAAAGTTAGAAGATTCGACGGTGCAGCTAAACTGTACGACTCTGCAATCGTACATTTCCAGTCAAATGCATCCGCCCATAGGCTATAGAAGAATTCTAATGTTGGTTGACTAGTAATAGTAATTAACCACTTGACAACTGGGCACTTAAACCCCCTTCCTAACCAGACGAATTTTCAGCTTTTGGTGCTCTCACATTTTGAATGACAATTACTCAGTCATACAACACTGTACCCATATGAAATTTTTGTCCTTTTTTTTTACACAAATAGAGCTTTCTTTTGGTGGTATTTAATCACTGTTAGGTTTTTTATTTTTTGCGCTATAAGAGAAAAAAGACTGAAAATTTTGTAAAAAAATGAATTTTTCTTTGTTTCCGTTATAAAATTTTGCAAATTAGTATTTTTTCTTCATACATTTTGGCCAAAATTTATACTGCTACATATCTTTGGTAAAAATAAGTACAAATTGGTGGATATTTTTTGGTCTTTGTGAAAGTTATAGAGTCCACAAGCTATGGTGCCAATATCTGAAAATTGATCACACCTGAAGTACTGACGGCCTATCTCATTTCTTGAGACCCTAACATGCCAGAAAAGTACAAATACCCCCCAAATGACCCCTTTTTGGAAAGAAGACATTCCAAGGTATTTAGAAAGAGTCATTGTGAGTTTTTTGAAGTTGTCATTTTTTCCCACAATTCTTTGCAAAAATCAAGATTTTTTTTTCTTTTTTCTTTTTTCCACAAAATTGTCATATTAGCAGGTTATTTCTCACACACAGCATATGCATACCACAAATTACACCCCAAAACACATTCTGCTATTCCTCCCGAGTATGGCGATACCACATGTGTGAGACTTTTACACAGCGTGGCCACATAGAGAGGCCCAACATGCAGGGAGCACCTTCAGGCGTTCTGGAGAACCCAGGCCAATTCTGACATTTCTCTCCTACATGTAAAAATCATCATTTATTTGCTATAAAATTACATAGAACCCCAAAACATTATATATTTTTTTTAGCAAAGACCTTAAAGAATATAATGGTGGTCATTGCAACTTTTTATCTTGCACGGTATTTGCGCAGAAATTTTTCTAACGCGTTTTTTACGGAAAAAACAGTTTTGTGCCTAAAAGAAAAAAAAAACAGTAAAGTTAGCCCAATGTTTTTGCATAATGTGAAAGATGAAGTTACGCCGAGTAAATAGATACCTAACATGTCACCCTTCAAAATTGCACACGCTCGTGGAATGGCGCCAAACTTCGCTACTTAAAAATCCCCATAGGCAACGCTTAAATATTTTTACTGGTTATATGTTTTGAGTTACAGAGGAGGTCTAGGGCCAAAATTATTGCTCTCGCTCTAACGTTCGCAACGATACCTCACATGTGTGGTTTGAACACCGTTTTCATATGTGGGCGGGGCTTACGTATGCGTTCACTTCTGCATGCGAGCTCGCGGGGGCAGGGGCGCTTTAAAAAAAATATATATATTTTATTGTTCATTTTACTTTATTTATTTTAGTTTGACATGTTTTTCCGCCCCAAATTATTTTTTGATCACTTTTATTCCTATTACAAGGTATGTAAACATCCCTTGTAATAGAAATATGGCATGACAGGTCCTCTTTACAGTGAGATATGGGGTCAATAAGACCCCACATCTCACCTCTAGGCTGGGAAGCCTGAAAAAAAAAACAAAAAAAAAACAATCTTGGCTTTGATCGTAGCGGTGAGTCGGTAGAAGCACCGGAGGGCAGCGGGAGGGGGGGGCATCCCCTCTCACCTTCCGTAAGAGCGATCAAGCGGTGGAACAGCCGCTATGATCATTCTTATGGTGCAGGGAATCGCCAGCTGAAAAAGCGAATATCTGAATGATGCCTGTAGCCGCTCCCATCATTCAGATATCTCCGCACAAAGTCAAGGACGTCATATGACGGCCGGCGGGCGGGAAGTGGTTATTGCAGAGTATTGCCGGGTATTGAGGAGTATTGCTGGGTATTGATGAGTATTGCCGGGTATTGATGAGTATTGCCGGGTATTGAGGAGTATTGCCGGGTATTGAGGAGTATTGCCGGGTATTGCCGAGTATTGCCGAGTATTGCGGGGTATTGCCGGGTATTGCAGGGTATTGAGGAGTATTGCAGGGTATTGTGGAGTATTGCAGGGTATTGTGGAGTATTACCGGGTATTGTGGAGTATTGCTGGGTATTGTGGAGTATTGCTGGGTATTGTGGAGTATTGCAGGGTATTGTGGAGTATTGCAGGGTATTGCGGAGTGTTGCAGGGTATTGAGGAGTATTGCAGGGTATTGTGGAGTATTGCCGGGTATTGCGGAGTATTGCTGGGTATTGTGGAGTATTGCTGGGTATTGTGGAGTATTGCCGGGTATTGTGGAGTATTGCTGGGTATTGTGGAGTATTGCTGGGTATTGTGGAGTATTGCTGGGTATTGTGGAGTATTGCCGGGTATTGTGGAGTATTGCTGGGTATTGTGGAGTATTGCTGGGTATTGTGGAGTATTGCTGGGTATTGTGGAGTATTGCCGGGTATTGTGGAGTATTGCCGGGTATTGTGGAGTATTGCTGGGTATTGTGGAGTATTGCGGAGTATGGCAGAGTATGGGCAGGGTATTGCACAGTATGGGCAGGGTATTGCACAGGGTATTGCACAGGGTATTGCAGAGTATGGGCAGAGTATTGCACAGGGTATTGCAGAGTATTGCACAGGGTATTTCAGAGTATTGCACAGGGTATTGCAGAGTATTGCACAGGGTGTATTGCAGAGTATTGCACAGGGTGTATTGCAGAGTATTGCACAGGGTCTATTGCAGAGTATTGGCAGAGTATTGCACAGGGATGGCTGAGCAGGGATGGATGGATGGCTGGATCTGTGACTGCAATTGTCACAGATCCAGCCCACAGCTGACATGGGGGAGGGAGCGGACATGATCCGCTCCCTCCCCTCTCCTCTCACACAGAGAGGGGAGGGAGGAACCGGCGTCATCACATGACGCCGGTCTGTTTACAAGTGATCGCTCCGTCATTTGACGGAGCGATCACGTGGTAAACGGCCGCAATTAGCGGCCATCTACCGTGATCCGTGATGCGCCGGGTCTTCTGGACCCGGCGGTCACGGACATATCCTGGAGCACGCCCCAGGGGGCGCGCGGGAGCAAGATTCTGTGAGGACGTCCCTGGGACGTCCACTCAGGATAACTCGACCGCGCTGTGGACGTCTTTTGTACATGGCGCGGTCGGGAAGTGGTTAATAAATATAATTATTACTAGTGTCATACAACATTAGAATTCTACTATAGCTTGTAGGCGGAACATTCGACCGGAAATGTATGATTGCAGCGTTGTACAGTTTCGCTGCTCCATCGAATCTTCTTTGAACATTCGACAGACACCATAAGCCTTCAATGACAGATTCGACCTTAATTCAGATTTTCGGACGAATGCAATTTCTAACGAAAAACAAAATAAATAAAAACGAGTTTCGGGAGTAACTAAATTAATTAATTTTTCGGACGAAAACGAAATTCCGAAACAAAATAATTCAGTGTGCACATGTCTAGTAAATATAACATTTGCATTGCATCATCTATTTTCTATGTAAGCAGCAGAAATTGCCTCCTTCCCTGTTGATGCCTTGTATAGGAGAAACGCAGCGTCGGGCGGAGCAATCACCTCTGACGTCACCACGCTCCAGCTTAGTGGCCTGAGCCGTGGCTGGTTGTCTCGTCTTACCGCTGATTTTTGAAAACTTTGTTTGAGACTCTGGATGTCCGCTCTTGTACTTTTTAAATAAAAGGACTTTTCATTATACTGCACCATGAGTCTCCCCTTATCTCTTTTATGATATCCACGCTTATCATACCCAACATTGGGAACCGATCCTGGCTGCAAGGAAGCTGTGCCCCTGAACAGCCTAAGGAGAGAGCGGACCTGCTGTGGGACTGATGCCGGGATAACGTGGAGTCCTATGATGTGCTGAGCCTTTATGATCTCCGTAATAGAGATCCACCGGATCTGGTAAGCCCCCATTTTTACTATTCTGTCTCATCTTGCTGGAAAACTTTGGAGGAAGATATCAACCTGTCCCTTCAATCATTACTTCTCCCATTTGGTTCTGAATGCAGCGAGTCACTTCACAGCCTGTTTGTGTGTATTAAAGACACTATCTGACAGCCTTTCACCTGGAACTCTTTTGCATATAATTGCTTCCAATACTGTTTAGTTTGCACTTTGTTTTTTGCACATTGTTTTGGTAGCACATTTTTTCTATTATTTTTGATTTCTATTATTTTTGATCAAGAAGCAGAAATGCAAATATTGTTTTATGAATTTTTTCTTTATACGATAACAATGTCCATTACATAGCTTCCTGCAATACAATCCATTTACTCTTGAATGAATAAATTGGATTTATTTTGCAGACACTATATTTGTAGGACGTACTCAATTATCCAAGCAGAATTATTTTGTTTGTAGCTATAGCAACTTGCTATTTATATTGTACTCTGCATTCTTGTCTGCAGGTAAAATATGACATGTTGCTGATGATGTTGTAAAAACTGACCATTATTTTAGAAATAATAGACCTACATGAATAAATACTTGCATAGCTCATGCAGTCGCGTTTCCCCTTCTCTGGTACTCTGGTAATATTGTTTACTTAACTAGCTGCTGAAAAACAATTCTAAGTGATTAATTTTGTGATATTTAAATTACTAAATATAATCTGGAGAGACCATTCCACTTTTGATCTGACAATTTACTTCTTCTGTTGTGTTTCCAGGGAGATTGTGTTTCACTGTGTACTTCTAGCAGATATTTGATCTTTATAAGTGATTTTATTTTGTAAAGTTAGAGTATGTATGTAAAGTATAGTGATGGGCAAATTTGTGGCACATTCAACAAACATGACCACAAATTCTAAAATTGTAAATCTTAATGTGAACCCCAATGAAGGGAGGTGCATCATGAAAATCAATTCTCTGATTAATATAAAGGCTAATAGAAATTGGATTGTGTCATATCTGCCCAGGGGAGTTTCAGATCATGCCCCTCTCTCTGTGGATCTCCTTCTCCTTCCAGGTTCGGGGCCTGCTATTTGGTGCCAGAACTCCTACTGGCTGGAGGACGAGATTGTGCAGGGTGAATGTAAGACAGGAATTGCAAACTACTGGAGAGACAACTTGGGGAAGGTGGACCCCCCTACTGAATGGGATGCATTTAGGACAACCCTGAGGGGCACCTTCATGTCCATCACGGGGGTCTTGCGTAAAAATAACCGGATGCTTACTGAGGAACTTGAGACCGCTTGTCAGGTCACCTGTGGCCAGATGACAGATGCACACCGTAGGGGGTCAGGAGTGCACCACAAGGTAGTGAACCCGATGGCTGACTGCTGCGGATAGGATACTGGGTGGTTGTGGAAAGCGGGACCAGAGGAGCACAACCGGTATCCACAGGAAGCTAGAGCCGAGATTCCCCAGGGCGTGGAGTCTAAGACCCAGCAGGATGTTACGCTGCAGCTAGGTCCAGGTCGCGACCCCTAGAGTCTCCTAGCTCACACCTCATAGGGTAAGGAGGAAAGAGGGGAAGCAGCAGCACAGGATACAAGAATAGTGAGGGGAAAGGCCAAGGTCAGGGTAACAAGCAGACAAGGATAAACGAAGGACATGCCGAAGGTCAAGGTCACAAGCAGACAGGGATAGTCGGGAACAAGCCAATATCGGTAACACAGCGACAGACGTAGCACACGGCAGGTAGGAACCCAAACACACAATGCTTAACAAACACGTTGATCAGCAAAGCAGGCTTGCAGTGCACAGGTTAATATAGTGTTCTGTGATAGGGCCTGGGGTGGAGTCAGGCTGGGAGGAGATTATAAAGGAAGCCAGGTGAAAGGGTCTGGCCTCTAAGATGAACACATGAGGAGGAAAGGTAAGCTGACAGACAAACATTACTGCATATCCATGACACTGCTATGGTGAGTGCAGAGTCTGAATATGCCTCTAACCCTGCCTCTGATACGAGAGAGGCATGGTTACAGTGCCGTAGGGAGTATGAACTCGGCCTGCTGGACCTCACGCAAAAATGCATGTTACATGTTGCTCAGAAATCGTTCTAACATGGTAATAAAGCTGGACGGCATACTTGACCAGACCTGAATACTCCCCCATCTCTATCCCACGCATCGTTACTACCCAAGGCCATATCAGTGACGACCCGGGAGATATCCTGGATTCCTTTTTATGTTTTCCTGTATACCTCTAGGGTTGATTATGACGACACCCAACTGATTACCTGGCTGACATATCTCTCCCCTCCTTATCTACTGAGGGGCAGGATATGTTGGAGGCACCTATCTCGGTGGAGGAGATTTCTTCAGCCATTTCACAAATGCCTGCTCATAAGTCCCCTGGGCTAGATGGTTTCCCGACCGAATGGTATAAACAATTTAAGACCTTTTGTGCCCCCTCCTTTTGCGGACATATAACAAAGCTCTAGAGGCCAGGGTCCTTCCCCCAACGATGCGGGAGGCTCTGATTGTGCTTATTTTAAAACCCCGTAAGGACCCACTTAAATGCGAATCTTACCGTCCCATTTCTCTCATCAATGTGGACGTTAAGATTCTGGCCAATATTTTAGCTGACCGCCTAAATTATGTAGTAACGTCCCTAGTTCACAGTGATCAAGGGGGCTTTATTCCTGGCAGGTCCACCAGAATGAATATTCGCAGGCTGTTCCACAACCTACAGTATCCACACGACTGTCCTCCCACCCATGCCATTGTGTCCTTGGACACATGCAAGGCGTTCGATAGTGTGGAATGGCCATATCTTTTTGGGTACTACAAATGTATGGCTTTGGCCCACGGGTGATAGCATGGGTAAAACTTCTTTACACTTCCCCGCTAGCTCAGGTGCGGGTCAACTCCTCTATCACTGAACCCTTTCCGATAACTAGGGGCACGCGACAGGGGTGCCCGTTGTCACCCCTCTTGTTTGCCCTGGCCATGGAGCCACTGGCAGTACGTATTTGGTCCTCCCCTTCCATCAGGGGTCTCCCAATTGCCACTATAGAAGAACGCATTTCACTATATGCGTATGACACATTGGTGTATCTGGCTGATACAGATGGGTCACTGCAGGCTTTATTGATGGAGATTACCGCCTTTGGTGATTATTCAGGCTTCCGGGTGAATTGGGATAAGTCCAGTCTTTTTCCTCTGGATGTGGCTGTGCCCCCCCTAATTCACCCGGATTCCAAACTTCAGGTGGTGTCCTCCTTTAGGTACCTTGGGGTTGTGGTACAAACCCCTTTATCTTCATATATCACCAATAACCTAGATCCCCTATTGGTCCGCCTTCAGGAGCAGACCAAGCAGTGGATGGACTTGCAATTGAACCTCCTGGGAAGGGCCAATGTTTTAAAAATGATTTACTTACCAAGATTACTTTATATCCTTGCAAATTCCCCTTGCAAGGTGCCTAAAGCTATCTTTAAACGCATAGACACAATATGCACGACTTTCCTGTGGAAGGGCGGCTCCCCCAGGGTGGCACTTGAAACATTGAGATTACCGGCACACTTGGCGGGCCTGGCATTTCCAAATTTCTTCCTCTATTACCTAGCATCCCAGTTAGTGCACATCCATGATTGGCTGTGTCCAGTCCCAGCAAATGCTTGTACCTCCACGGAGGGAGCTATAGCATCCTCTCTGGAGACGCCCCGGAACCTCTCTATTGGCCACCTCCCTTTTATCTTTCCATTACATTGTCAAGAAGGTATCCACGCATACCTGGTCGCAGTCCCCTAACAACCCTCTGTGGTTCAACCCAAACCTGCAGGAACTGTACTCTCTTCCTGATCCTAATCACTGGTGCTCTAAGGGGGTCAAATACCTGTGTCACTTATACAACGCTCAGGGCTTTAAAACGTTCTCTCAACTACGCTTAGACTTTGACCTACCAAACTCATACTTATTTTACTACTACCAGCTTCGGCATGCTATGCAGGCCCAGTTTGGTTCCCTGAAAGACCCCACTGACCTGCCACCATTGGAAAAATTGCTCCGACAACCAGATCCCACTAAACTTATTTCCACTTATTACGCAACCTTGCTGACCAATTCTAACCCCAGATTCCATAGAGCTCAGGACAAGTGGACTTCTATGGACATCTCCTTAGAGGCCGAGGACTGGTCGGAA
Source organism: Rana muscosa (assembly GCA_029206835.1). Taxonomy (NCBI): domain Eukaryota; kingdom Metazoa; phylum Chordata; class Amphibia; order Anura; family Ranidae; genus Rana; species Rana muscosa. Next base: position 85,883,219 of record CM055121.1, read on the forward strand.
TTCAGTAATACCTACAAAATGTCTGTCATTGCGTCCCGAGACCGAGTCATACAAGTTAAAATTTTCCACCAGACCCACCTTACTCCTGCGAGGTTGCATACGATGGGTCTCCTGTCCTCGGCCGCTTGCTTCCGTGGCTGTGACCAGGAGGCCAATTTCTTACACTGTTTTTGGTCATGCCCAATGATTAGGGACTTCTGGGGGGAGGTGGGTGCCTTTGTCTCCTCGGCGTTGGGCCTCCTAAATATAATTCACCCCAAGAACTGCCTACTAGGCATTTTTGGTGACTTACACCTATCAACGCATGCCAAGAGACTGCTCGGTATACTATATTTGTATGCTAAAAAAAACATTCTACTGTCCTGGAAGGGTGCACAGACCTCTTTAAAAGCCCTTTGGTTGAAACTTATTAATGACTCCATCCCACTATATAAGCTTACTTTTGAAATCCGGAAACAGACCAAAACCTTTCATAAAATTTGAGGTAGGTGGCTGGCTAGCCCACTTACTCTCTCTCAGCACTAACTGAAGTACACTTGTTTGACCAGTGGTACCACCTTTGCTGTGCCTATATTGGTCTACATGCACCTTTTCCTGGTGTGCCTACTGTATATCCTTTGTATTGGTATCTATTTATTTGTCTATGTCTGAACATATTGCCTACCGTTTCGGACCAGTCTATCTGTTTTTTTTTTCTGTTTGTAGTTTGTTGAAAAACTTCAATAAAAATATCTTTAAAAAAAAGAAATTGGATTGTGAAACAAAGAGCATGGGTGCTGGACACTACCAGGGGATAAGTACTGTATCAATCCAAAAATGTAAAAAAAAAAAAAACTGTTCAGAGGGAAGCAGCTCTTTTTACAAGGCTTAAAGTGAAGCAATAAAAAATGCAAAATTCCTTTTATATTTTATTATGTTTATTGAAATTAGAAAGAAAGTATAATGGTAAATAATGCAGCAAATAAAACAGTAAAAGTTTCTCAGGTCATCATTGTCATCAGCATTATGAGGTCTTCAATTCAGCTAACAATAACAATGCAAATAGTCATCAGAGAAACGAACCATGACATGAAAGTATCCTCAGATAAGGACAAAAAGGTTATGTTCATAAGTAAAGAGGACAGAAGGTATACATATGGTCCACAAGGGGCCAAGTATACAGAAAACCTAATCATCAGGTTTATTACAGAAATGTATAAAAGTGGTAATTCACACAGTAAAGGTTGAAAAGGGAGGAAGGGTAGGAAGGGACAAAGGGTAGGAGATATAATGGAAAGCTAGTGTCCACTTGACTGACAGTATAAGCACAGTCAGAGTCACACGAGGCCCCCTACGTCAACCTGAAGTAAAAAATAAAACCAAATATAAAAAACAAACCAAAGAAAAGAAAAATTACAAACCAAGAAAGAAAAGGAGGGTAGCTAGGAGCTCATTAAGGAACTGACAAATATTGGATCCACGGTTAGCATGTTTTATCAAACTTCTTAGTATTATTATGAAGGATACAGGTGAGTCTGTCATTTACCATAATCCAGTTAAGCTTGTTCTTCACATAATCAAGGGGAACCACTGAGTGCTTCCGATATTTTGCAATAGTAATTCTTGTCATCAGGGGTGGCCCATCCATTAAGGGGGCATGGGTGCCACCCCCCTATCTACCGCCGCCTTCCCCTATCCATGCGTCTGGCCCCTTTCAGGGTGCTAGACGCATGGATTCCAATGCAGGGTGGGTGTTTTTTGAAGCACTGATTAGAGCCAGAGGCTCTAATAGGGTGGGATCACAGCCCACCCAGGTGTGTTACAACAGCAAATGAATATTCACTGTTGTAACACTGACCCTCCTCCTGGCCAATCAGGAAGTGGATTTTGATTCCCATCACCCGATTGGCTGAAAAGACAGGCGATCCTATTGGATGCCTAAGAGAAGGGGAGGACCCACACACTGGAAGCCGCCGATGGAGGAGAGGACGCGGAGACGCTGTATGCTGTCTGTCACCTGCTACCCGCTACCCGCCTAGATGGGGTTACGTGCCCGTACTGACCTGAAAACACTGGGGGGAGGTACCGCCAGCTGCTCAGAGGTGGATGGTTGTTTTCCGCCCCTTCCAAAAAAAAAAGACCAGCCGCACTGTTTCCCATAAAGAACATATAGGTAATTAATTTCACAGATTTATTGGGGACCTTGTCAGGGAGCTTTTGAAAAAGGGCTGACTCCGGGGATTTACGAATATTGACTCCTGTCAACAAATAAATGAAATTGAACATCTGAATCTAAAATCTGGTCACTATAGGGCATTGCCACCAAATATGATGCATGGCCCCCAATGGTCTGCACTTTCAGAAACAAGTGGGTTATGCAGTCGGGTGCTTTTTTGTGATCTTAGATTCTAGTTGTGTTAATAGAAATTTTAGATAGGGCATAAGCAATGTCTCGCCAGTCGGATTATTCAAAAGTAAGCCTTAGGTCCTGTTCATACTGAATCATATAAGGAGGCTTGGCATTCGGATTAGTGAGGGAACTATATATCGTAGATATTCGTCCCTTTAAAAAAAAAACATGCCTGGCAGGATAATAAGGTCATGAGTGTAATGGACCTGTAATACCGCGTACACACGCTCGGAATTTCCGACAACAAATGTTCGATGGGAGCTTGTTTTCGGAAATTCTGGATCTGGATCTCAAATTTTCCGACAACAAAATCCGTTCTCGTAAATTCAGAGCGTGTGTAGACAATTCCGACGCACAAAATTCCACGCATGCTCTGAATCAAGTACGAGACGGAAGCGCTCGGTCTGGTAAAACTAGAGGATGAAATGCGCGAATCGTCTCTCACCAAACTTCTACTAACACAAGTGTAGCGGGTGGTTACATTTAGGGGGAAGCATCTGAGTGGTAACCAGGCTCAGATGCACTAATTGTTAGGTCTTATGGACCATTTCTGTCCCTGGAAGACAGTACTGGTGTGTAAGTTCACTGGGGCCTATGGGTGGTGCTGTTGCCATGGGCCCGGGTTGAACTGCAGTACGAGGTTGTGTCCTTTTTGTCCCCTCTCGGCAGCAGTATTTCCGGGGCGGGGTACCTGCTGTGCCTGTCGGGAGAGGATATAAAAGGGCGTGGCCATCTTCCAGAGGGGTCGTCGGTTCCGCGCTCAGGCACCTTAAGCCTGGGTGCGTGTGTGTCGCCTCCGGGTGCCCTAGGCCCGGAGGCCTGGTCGGGTGGTCTCTCGGTGCCACCTGCTGTTCCATCTCAGACACCTTCAGTCTGGGGTGAGGTACTTTGAGAAAGACCCGGGGCCCAGTACCTTCGACTGGGACCCCCAAGGGATCGAGGGCTCCTAGGGTGCCCCCTGGAGTGGGTGCCCGAATCTAGGACAAGGAGGCCAGGGAGGTGACCCTTCCCGAAGACCCTGTACAGTATCACTGGTGACGGTGGGGCCTCTGGTAACTCTCCGGATGGATGTCCTTTCCCTGACGGGGGTCATTACTTCTAGAAGGTAATCCATTGTGAATCTGGTCGGTGGCAGAGACCCAACAACTGGGCCTGTGGCAAAGGCCCTATTCACCAGGTCTGTGGCAGGGACCCCTCATGGTCGGTGGCAGCGACCGTGCACCAAGCCTGTTCGTGCTATCCGGGACAGGAGAAACACAAATTTAAGTTTGTGCCTGGACCTCCTCCCACCTTATCTGACCCGTGTTTGTCTCAACCCGTCTGCTCTTAAAGAGACTGTTTATTGTGCAAGAAGGAATAAATAAGTGTTGGACCTTTCAGTTGGTGTGGACAGTTGTTTCCTGGGGAGAATTGAAGACTTGTTTCTGACTACTGCAGAAACGAGGTCAGCACTGGAGGCTTTTCTACACCAGCCGCAGGCAGGCCCGAGAAACTAACACCACTCAACCTCCCTATTCAGGAGGGTACGGGCTTTTGGTGCGGTGTGCCTCATTCTTTTCCTGTGGAGGAGCCAAGCAGAAGAAAAGCAGGTAAAGTCTGGGGTTGGTGCGCTACACGTGGGGGCTCGAGTCCGGGATGTGTTTGCGGGCATGGAATGAAAACCCCCCCAGAAGCTGAACTTTTATTCCCCAGTGAAGTTCCGTGGAGGTCAGCCATGTTTGGAACTGCGCCACGAGGAGAACCCTGACTGCGTAGTTCATGGGCGTGTCTATTCAGAAAAGCCCTTGAGCGATGTAGGAGATGGGAGGAGTCTGACCATGTATGGAATTACACGTGGGGACTTTGGCGCGAAAAGGTCAGTGCGCGATGGAGCAGCAGATGGTCAGCATGTCGTCTCATGCATCATGGGTTCCAGCTTCTACAACCGTGAAAATGACTTCATTCACTGCTTCGATCAAGGATACAGGGATTCGGCTCAAGCCCCGGGGAAGATTTGCCCTCTATGTGTGCAAGGATGTAGAGGCCCTCGGTGTGATTTGTCCCGGCTGCTCAGGACTGGTGTCCATCTGAAGCCATTCGGGCGATGCAAGAGCTGTAAGGAGTTTCTGTTCGAGGTGGAGCAACCTACAGAGAGGCATTGGGCCTTCCACCTCAATTGCCTTACGGGCGCCACCACTTTGGAAGGAGGAATCGAAGCTTGTAGGGCCACCCTTGCGCGCACTGACGAGACTTCGGAGGAAGTTACAGAGGAGCTCGTTGTAGCGAGTGAGAAACCAGAGGATGCTGCCTCCACAACGACAGAGTCTTTTCTCCCACCGCCGAAGAGGAAGATGGGTCTTGTGAAGGCTTCCCGCGGCCGTGGTGGAGCAACGCCCCGGCGCTTACCCGGAACAAATGTCTCTAATGGGAAAAGTCCCAGACGTCCGAGTCCTTCTCCAAGCCGAAGTAAGCCAGGGGGATAGACTTTGTTACAGGCCGCTAGCCTTGGGGATTCACATGTTAGTGAGTTGGCCAGAGGGGGTGAATCGTCCTTCACCAGGAATTACTTCCCTGCGGGGGAGTACGATACCTCTGACCTAGAGTCCGTCTCAGATGCGGGTGATGATGCCATGATTGACAAACTGTTTAAGAGAAAGGGATGGGATAAGATGCCCCTGTCCTTGTTCCGTAGGCGTAGTAACCCGCCCATGTCTACTAGGGAAAGTACACCCCGGGTGGTGGCCACTGAGCCTGAGGAGGAATCTGTCCCTTTGCCTACCCTTCCACCGACGGGAGCACCTGCTTCCGCCACTACCACTACTGCTAGACTGGTGTCACTGCGGGCCCCTGCAACTGGCCCAGAGGCAGTTAAAGTGCCTCGACACCCGGATGCTGTTGTTTTTCCTGGCGCAGGAGACCGCGCCACTATGCCACTGTTGTCCTGCTTACAGAGACTCTTTACCAGAAGGTTGCCAGTGAATATTGGTGAGAGTACCCGTATCTACCCAAAGAACTTTTTTTCGAGGTTGAGGCTTGTAGAGATCGGTGGTAATCGGAGTTTGTGTTGACACACATTAAGGTACCCCAGGCCAGAAGGTATTTTTCATGTTCGCCTGCCGCAACTCTGCGGTTCAAAGATTGCAAAGCTGCGTGGATGTTGGGTCGGCACATTCATGCGGAAAAAGTGCTTATCTGCAGAAAGGATAAGGATGATGTGGAGTATCACATAGATACCTTCGATAGACATTGGAAGCCGTTGGTATTGCCCGATCCACACTACTATTTGTGAGAGACCAGACTCTTGTGTTTGCGCTTGACTTTTTTTTTTCTCTTCAGGAACTTTGCCCATGTTAAAGGGTATTTTAATCTTTGGAGGAGTGGGAGTTGTTGCTGTTGTTGTTCTCCCTTCTCTTCCCACCACAAAGATAACCAGGACTTTGGGGTCGTAGTTAGTTGAGGGCCACAGTTTACAGAGAAGAGAATTTCCTTGTCATGAACAGGTGTTCTGACCGCGGCACTACCACTAGGTGGCGGTGTTGCGCAACGGTTACATTGAAGGCCTTACATTGCACTTACTGTTAGAGCGAGCAGGTTTTTCTCTAGGGAGGAACCTGTTCATTCTAAATTACATATTGTTGGATTATGTGTTTTTTTTCTTCCTCTGCAGGTGAACGACAAGCAAGACTGCTGAGTATGTGGTGGGTCTTAGCGAGTTCTGCGGGAGGAAATTGTAAGTTTTACTGTGAAATTTGAGTGATCTTAAAATGTTTTATATACATGTACACCCTCATTCCCATCTGTGTTTTTTCCCTTTTACCATGTTAGGTAACGGCACAAACGAACAAAATTTTAAATTGTCAATTTTTTTTTTGTTTGTCTCTGGATCTGGCTTATGTTGATTCAGGTTGAGGAGGCATAAATTGGTTTCAGACACTGGGGACCAGTGTTCACAAGTGAGGGGGATGTGTAGCAGGTGGTTACATTTAGGGGGAAGCATCTGAGTGGTAACCAGGCTCAGATGCACTAATTGTTAGGTCTCATGGACCATTTCTGTCCCTGGAAGACAGTACTGGTGTGTAAGTTCACTGGGGCCTATGGGTGGCGCTGTTGCCATGGGCCCGGGTTGAACTGCAGTACGAGGTTGTGTCCTTTTTGTCCCCTCTCGGCAGCAGTATGGCGGGGCAGGGAACCTGCTGTGCCTGTCGGGAGAGGATATAAAAGGGCACGGCCATCTTCCAGAGGGGTCGTCGGTTCCGCGTACAGGCACCTTAAGCCTGGGTGCGTGTGTGTCACCTCCGGGTGCCCTAGGCCCAGAGGCCTGGTCGGGTGGTCTCTGGGTGCCCTAGGCCCGGAGACGGAGCTGCTGTTCCATCTCAGACACCTTCAGTCTGGGATGAGGTACTTTGAGAGAGACCCGGGGCCCAGTACCTTCGACTGGGACCCACAAGGGATCAAGGGCTCCTAGGGTGCCCCCTGGAGTGGGTGCCCGAATCTAGGACGAGGAGGCCAGGGAGGTGACCCTTCCCGAAGACCCAGTACAGTATCGCTGGTGACGGTGGGGCCTCTGGTAACTCTCCGGATGGATGTCCTTTGCCTGACAGGGGTCATTACTTCTAGAAGGTAATCCATTGTGAATCTGGTCGGTGGCAGAGACCCAACAACCGGGCCTGTGGCAGAGGCCCTATTCACCTGGTCTGTGGCAGGGACCCCTCATGGTCGGTGGCAGCGACCGTGCGCCAAGCCTGTTTGTGCTATCCGGAACAGGAGAAACCCAAATTTAAGTTTGTGCCTGGACCTCCTCCCACCTTATCTGACCCGTGTTTGTCTCAACCCGTCTGCTCTTAAAGAGACTGTTTATTGTGCAAGAAGGAATAAATAAGTGTTGGACCTTTCAGTTGGTGTGGACAGTTGTTTCCTGGGGAGAAGTGAAGACTTGTTTCTGACTACTGCAGAAACGAGGTCAGCACTGGAGGCTTTTCTACACCAGCCGCAGGCAGGCCCAAGAAATTAACACCGCTCAACCTCCCTATTCAGGAGGGTATGGGCTTGTGGTGCGGTGTGCCTCATTCTTTTCCTGCGGAGGAGCCAAGCAGAAGAAAAGCAGCTAAAGTCTGTGTCAAAGGAAATTCGGACCGACTCTCGTTACAAGTCAAGATGTTTTATTGCATATGCAGAGAAAATGGTTAAAGTATATTTGCGGCTTCAGAGATCCATTTTCTGCCTGTCATAGATTCACATTCTGCTTTTATAACCCTTAAACCTTCCCCTTTCCTGCTCGTAACGTCCTGACCATGTATGATTTCAACCTTTATTCTGACGTTAGCAGGAAAAAGGGAAATATCCTTTTTCAGCCTACACCTTATGACAGGATATTTCATACAATGGATACATAAATTATCTCATACAATGGAAACATAAATTATTTCATGGTTCACAGCCCATGTTTGGCAGGTGTAAGCAAATTACAGTTTTACTATAAGTCAGCACATTTTTTGCACAAATAGAATATGGTCATATGACTTATTCCAGTAATTAGGACTATTAGAGCTGTTCAGCATATTTATGTATAATAGAGTTATAAAACAAACATTTTAACTTTAGAAGATTAATATGCATCTTGATAGTTGACAGATAAAGTATAATTTTAAATTTATCTAACATTCCCTCCTCATTATACTTATAATGTCAATACTTCAAATATCCAGGTTCTTTATTTTACCAGGTATTATCATTTAGACAAATAGGTCTTTTGAAAGGACTGTAAGTTCATCTTCATCAGGTTCCGGGTATAGTTCAGTGTTGTTCTGGAAAAACATAGTCTTTGTTAGTGATGTGTCAATCAGTCTTTGAAGAATTCCTCTAATACAAGGAATGCAGCAACATCCACACAGCGTAAGGACCGTGGCTGCCATGACAACAGAGATGAGCAAACCTTTTGCAAGATCACCCCATTTACCAAACCATCTTTCAAAGAGTCCTGTTAAGGGGTTCTCTACACCAGAGTTCTCAGTTAGTTCCTGGGATAACATTTGTAGGCCTTGCAAAGCCTTGGTGATACTTCCATCAGGTGCCGTATTATTTGGAATAAAAGTGCAGCAGAAGGTGCCGAACATTTCGCATACCCCGCCCCTTTCTGCCAGCAACATATCCAATGCTATACGGTTCTGCCACGCTGTCAAAGAGGTGGCATCCAATTGTGCTGCTATACCTTTGATAGCATCTCTGGTGTAATTCACAAACCTCTGCTGGTTGTAGTAAATGTAGTTTATCCAGTCAACATTCTTATTGGGCTGTACCCATAGGAAGAGTGAGGTGAGTCCTGCTGTTACTTGATTCTGTGCTTTAAATTCATCCGGAACTCCTAGTGGAACACCTATTGAGTCTATATAAACCCGGTTGTCAAAGGATCCTTGGGGTGTTTCTCGCTTAAACCGTTTAAAATAGTGTTTACCTGGTAGTTTTATCAATTTGTTAGTCATAGGAACAATATAAAAGGGAAGCAACAGGCGGGTAAGGGCACAACTACCCTCCCATCTAGGTGGCAGTCTAGGTCTTAGTTTCATGTCCCCACACAGCCACCAAACATCAGCCAGTTGCCGTTTTTGTTCCTGAAACCATTTTAGTTGGTACTTAATGTCTGTAGTTGATGTTGTGGTCGCACAGTATTCAGGAGATAGGGTGTCAACCTTTGAACCATCCTTGTCTATGTTAGAGAAACAAGAAAAATTTCCTGGTAATGCTTGTACTGAAGGGGGTATACTTCGCATTTTAGTTTTAGGGTATCTCTTTTTCTCATTTGCACATTCAGACCCAGTAATATTTTCTGAAAACAGTCTTATTATGCAAGCTAAATCTGTTTCCTCTTCAGGGAGAGGAATATAATAAGGTTTACCATACAACATTTCATACGGTGTTAGGCCCTTAGCAGTAGGGGTAATTCTTGTACTTACCAATGCCATTGGCAAACACTGAACCCAGTTTTTTCCTGTTTCCTCCATCAATTTTCTTAGTTTACTCTTTAAGGTACCATTATGTCTTTCCACTGTGCCTGCAGATTGTGGGTGGTAGACACAGTGGTTTTTCAGGTCAATATTATACCATTTACCAATCTGTTGTATTGTTCGGTTCACAAAATGGGATCCATTGTCACTGTAAATTACCGAGGGGATCCCTTGTCGTGGAATCACCTCTTTGATTAGTACTTTGGCTACTGACTGCCCATCCGGGTGTGTCATAGGAAAAGCTTCCACCCACTTTGTAAACATATCAACAATAACCAGACAGTACTTTTTATTCTCACATTTGTTCAATTCAATAAAATCCATGCATATTGTGTGAAAGGGATAAGGGGGTTGTGGGAAATGACCTCGTAAGGGTCGTAGGGCACCTTGTGCATGGTATCTGTTACAAATCGGACATGTGAGACAAATTTTTTTTGAGTAGTTCGTAAATCCATATGTTGTGAATACCTTGTTGATCACCTGTACCATCCCTCCTTTTGAGGTATGGGCTTGCCCATGGCTCAATAATGCAGCATACCTAAATAATGATGTAGGTAAGATGGGTTTACCGTCTGTACTTGTATATACATCATTGACCAGTGTTGCCCCTTTTGATAACCACTTTTGTTTTTCACCTTCCGGTGATGCCCTCTGCATTTCTGATAACCATGTTTCATCAATAGCTTTCCGTACCTCACCATTTACTTGGAGATTTGTATAACATATGTACGTTATTTGCTGTCCTTCAGCAGCTGCTTTTGCTGTCTTGTCTGCTAGTGCATTCCCTAGGGTAATTGGATCTGTTCCCTTTCTATGTGCTGCACATTTACAAATAGCCACTTGTGCTGGTTTTTGTACATTTTCTAGAAGGGCAAGAATGAGATCTCTATGTGTGATCGGTTTACCTGTGGACGTAATCACACCCCTATTTTTCCATTGCTGGGCAAATATGGGTATAGTGGAGAAAGCGTATTGGCTGTCAGTATAAATATTTATTTTTTTCCCTTCCCCTAGACTGCAAGCCCTAGACAGGGCTATAATTTCAGCTTGTTGTGCAGAATAGGAATTGGGAAGGGATCTGGCTTCAATGACCTGGTCATGTGTCACTATAGCATAAGCTGTTTGATTTATCCCTTTATCGTTTTTTCTACACGACCCATCAACAAAGAAGGTAATGTCAGCATCTAGAAAGGGAACATCAGTGAGATCCTTTCTAGGGAGTACCCGTTCATCAATTTGAGCTATACAATCATGTGGATCCCCGTCACCAGGTGTTGGCATTAGTGTAGCGGGATTCAATGTAGTGCACCTCTCAATTGTAAGGTGTGGCTGTCCCAGAAGTGTAGTCATGCATGATAAATGTCTGGCTGGAGATAAATAGGAGATCTTGTCTTGTAGTAAGATCACTGAGATGGCATGTGGGACCTTAAGTACCAGGAGATGGAACAATACTATCAATGCAGAGGACCGTATGGCCAATGAGGCTGCTACTACAGCTTGTACACAGTGGGGCAAACTCAGTGCCACTGGATCTAATTTAGTTGAGTAAAATGCAATTGGTTTGTGTTTGTCCCCATAAACCTGAGTGAGAACAGAAGTCATGTACCCCTCTTTACAATCTACAGTCTGATAAAATATTTTACTGTAATTGGGTAAGCTGAGCACAGCGGAACCCACAATGAGGTGCTTCACTTTTGTAAATGCATCCTCTGCTTGTACATTCCACTGGATGCAATCTTTCGCAGACATTTGTGTACCATAGATGAGATCAGAAAGAGGCGCCACCTCCGTAGCATAATTAGCTATCCATGCTCTACCGAAATTTGCCATACCAAGAAATGACATCATTTCTTTTTTGGTGCGTGGTTTGGGGACTTGAAGGATGGCCTCTTTTCGGATCTCATCCAGATGTCTGCCTTCTTGAGACAAAATATAACCCAAGTATGTCACCTTTTCTTTCCATAGTTGTAGTTTATGCTTGCTGACCTTGTGACCTTGTTCTGCAAGGAAATGCATCAGAGCCAAGGTGTCAAGTTTGCATTGTTGCTCCGAAGGAGCTGCTACCAAAATGTCATCCACATACAAGAGAATTTGACTCCCACAGGGAGGTATAAACCGAGACAAATTATTGGACATTTCTTGTGAGAAAATAGTTGGACTTTCACAATATCCCCGGGGTAACCTGGTGTATGTGTATTTTTTCTTTTTATGTGTAAAAGCGAACCAGAACTGACTGTCTTTGTGTAAGGCAATAGAAAAGAAAGCGTTACTGATATCAATGACAGAAAATACCTTGTTATCTGGGTGAAGGTCGTTCAGAAGTACATGCGGGTCTGGGACCACCGGGGCCCTCGGTAATACGGCCCTATTGACCGCCTGTAAATCCTGTACAAGTCTCCACCCATCTTCCCCTCCCTTCTGCTTCCTGACTGGGAACAGGGGCGTGTTACATGGTGAATCCGGACATTCAATGATGACACCATTTTTTAGTAATTCCATTATCAAGTGGTCTGCTCCCTCTTCGGCATCTTTCCTTAGTGGATATTGTTTTTGATGAGGCCTCATTGTACTTTTAGGGGTTATTTGGACCTCACTGGCTGTTTTAATTAGTCCAACGTCTGTTTTTCCTTTTGACCACAAGAAATCGGGGACGTCTTTTAAGGCATCCTCTTCTTCTTGGGTCAAAAGTGTCAGTCGCTGTCTTTTGTCACAAACTTCAATCATGTGGATTCTGGGTGTACATTCAACAAACCATGCTAATCTGCACCTCCGAATCCCTTTGGATTCTAGTTCCTCATATGTTAGTAGAACCCAGTCTGTGATAAGTTCTCCCAGCTCATACCATGATACCCCAGGGTTCCGGGTGACCGAAACATGAGGTACAGTATCCTGCCTGTATATTTGCAGAATTGGTTGTGGTAGGAGACAAGTAGCCACACTATTTCCTTCCTTATCACAGTACAGGTATCTTAAGAGCACTTCAGTGTTAGTGAGACTCATTAACTGTTTCTCATAAGACTTATCAGGCCCTGAGGTCTTTTTGTAGTACATAGTGCAATGGAGGTTCATCTGGACCTTGTACCCGCTCCTCACAGGCTCTTCTTCAACTATTTCTGTCAGGGTTTTGGGCATCTTTAACCCCTCAGTTTGCAAATCCAAGCTATACCAGTATCGGGGCTCATTATCCACGGCTGTGATTCGTTTTTCACACAGCCGATGGGCTTTGAGGCCCCCCTCCACTGGTATGACAGAAATATCGAGAGCATGCAACATGTCTCTACCCAACAAATTAACAGGACATTTAGTTGAAGTTACAATTTTACACTGAGCCTTTTTACCTGTCTGTGGATCTTCCACAGTAAGGCCTTCAGACACGGCCTCCTGGTGCATTAACCCATTTGCAGACTTTACATATACTACACCTGTTTTCTTTACCCCTGGTGGCATATCCAGTGGGTGTATTAGGGTCCTGCAAGCCCCGGTGTCACAGAGAAATGTTACCCAACTACCCTTTACAATCAATGTTATTTCTGGCTTGACTTCAGCATGCAAACAAGCTTCAACATTACACACATCCAAGATCTCAGACTCTTTCTCCTCATTTCCCTCTGTATCTCTCTCTGTGGACATACCAACATTTTCTAGTCATGCTTCTTCCTCTCTGTTTGACTCACATGCTCTCGCTAAGTGACCTCTTTTACCACACAGGAAACACTCCCCCCTCTTCTTTTTTCCCTCATAATCCTGAATGCGGGGCCTTGTTCGAGTGTTCCCCAATCTTTTGTTCCGATTCTCAACAACATACACATCATTACTTTCACCCATCATAAATACCTTCCCTTTTTTTACTTTCTTTTTTGATTGGAAGTGCCTTTCAGCATGCCTTGCATACTCAATTAGCTCCTGAAGTCTGCAAATCCTATGGTTAATCATGTGTTTGGTAACAAAACTTGATATAGGGGCTATCAGCCCCTTCAGGATTGCATTCTTTAGCTGTTGCTCATATGGGCTATCGTTCACTTGGTCTGCTGGGATTTCTATCCCAGAGTGGTTATTGAAAATCTCCCTCATCCTAACAATTAAATTATCCACTGTTTCCTCTTCTCCTTGCATACACTGATTTATAATGGACCAGTCGGCCCGACGTACCCATCTATTTTCTATCCTTGCTATAAGAGCATTTCTCCTGACTTCGAGTGCTGCATCATCATGAGGCAACACCCTTCCCTGGTTGTTTAATCCACTCCAATCTCCCACTACATGATGCCAGTCAGGTCCCAGTACCTGTCAGATGACCTGCTCTATTTCCCTCCCATTAAGATGATAGCTAGCAATCATTCCCATGATACCATCCCTGAATTGAGCTATGTTAACTTTGGGATGTGGTATCCCTTCAATAGCTTTCTTAACATCCTCGGGGGTCCAGGGGCGATAGACCATCATAGTGTTGGGGGCTGGTACACCTCCTACATCTTGTCCTGCCCTAGGGTTGGGAACTTCAATTAATGGGAACTCTTCCTCCCCAAATTCTGTTTGTTCCCCAGCTGCGGGGGATATTAATTTATTGAGCAGGTGGCCGACGAGTTTTGTAACCGTTGCTGTAAGGGGGGTCCCTTGTGGACTTCTCTGGACAGCAAGGGTCATTTTGAGAGGGGGTTTTGCTGCAGCCGTAGGAGAAACGGTTGCATCTGGGGGTGACCCAGGTGACCACGAAGGGACAGCAAACAGTGGGGGGTCACATTGCATGGAAAAAGGGTTGTTTGCCGATAGTCGGGGGGTCAGTCGAGGTGGCCTATTGCATGCCTCTGTCCCGTATGGTGGTGGGGAATGTAAGTCTGCAATAGGGTATAGGGATTTGGGAGTGGGAGTTGTGGTTAAAGGGGGAGCGGCAACTGTCAGTGGGTTTGGGGTATCTTCTAAAGGGTGTGTGGGGGCTGTTGGGTGCATTTGATTTGTTGAGTTTTGTTCAGTCAATACTTGCTGAACTAAGCTTCGGAGGACGGTCATATTATTGTCCTCCTCTTTGTCTAAAAACATAGTCTTTTTATGGTTTTCTGAATTTAACCTACGATTAGCCTCCTCAAGCCATTTTTTTGCCTGGGGAAGACCTAATTTCTTCTGTTTTCTTTTTTTTTTGGGCCGGCCTTATTTTTAAGCTTTCTACACAGCATTACACAACCATCCTTATTTAAGGAAGTATCAAAATCATATTTTGTTTCCCACATCTTAAGAAATTTCACATTCTCTTTGTCTAGACTACACATATACTTAGCATCTTCATTCAAACCAACAGATTTTCCATGGATCACACCCATTTTAACGTGCACACGGAGTTTTTTTTTTTGTAAGGTCTTCTCACACTGACACAATACCTGCACACAGTATCTTATCACTTCTGCAGCTACTCACAAACTTTCTAGTCGTGACAAATCACTTCTAGATTATTGATCTTGTGTGCTGCTATAATACTGGTGTCTTGTCTTCTTACTTAATGTTTTATTCATTTATAGGGAGAATGAACAGAATTACAAGGCGAACATAAATTCACCTGACTGGTCAACCCCCCCTGATCAAAACATTAATATTTCAGTAAACTGTAGGGAGCATGAACAGAATTACAAGACGAACGTAAATTCACCTGACTGGTCAACCCCCCTGATCAAAACATTAATATTTCAGTAAACTGTAGGGAGCATGAACAGAATTACAAAAGAGACTTAATTTCTCTCGACTGTTGTTCCCACACTTTATCAAAACATTAATATTTGTTAATTCAACGGTATTTATAAATGCCTGTACAGGTTTTTTACACAACATACGAGGCTGGCTGAGCGCAAGGGCTCGTCAAATTACCTCTATTTGTTACCTGGAAATCTATCAGGCCATACCTTTGTATTAACAGGGGTTCATGTTTTTGATGTAGGAATATTTATGTGTCCCCCCACAGGAATTCCTGCAGTTTACAAGGCTGTCAGGACCTAGGTCCTTTGTCGACAAATTTCCTTTATCTGCACCCGGGTATTAGAATGGGACCATACTCCTATATCAAAGGGATTTAAACTACGGACGTATCTACTTATATTCCCTCAACTCGGATAAAGCAAAACATATACACAACAGATAAACATTCAATTCATCTCTATATTATATGTATTTAACAAAAAATCCCTTAATTCATTAAATCCCTAATCACATTTAGGCCTAAAGGTATAATATAATAAATGAAAATATCTTACCTTGCCCCGAGAGCGGTCTCTTGTGCTGATCCGGTAAGTCGCTGCCCGGGAGGCACTAGTTCAGTGAGCCGGCCTCTGTTAACGTCAATTTTAAGACGGAGGACTTACAGTTTTTTGCCGTACGGACATCGGTTCACTGGGTTGTTGGCTAGTGCTTTCCAGGAATTTGGACTTCCGGTCCGAAGGACCAAAACTGTCAAAGGAATTTCGGACCGACTCTCGTTACAAGTCAAGATGTTTTATTGCATATGCAGAGAAAATGGTTAAAGTATATTTGCGGCTTCAGAGATCCATTTTCTGCCTGTCATAGATTCACATTCTGCTTTTATAACCCTTAAACCTTCCCCTTTCCTGCTCGTAACGTCCTGACCATGTATAATTTCAACCTTTATTCTGACGTTAGCAGGAAAAAGGGAAATATCCTTTTTCAGCCTACACCTTATGACAGGATATTTCATACAATGGATACATAAATTATCTCATACAATGGAAACATAAATTATTTCATGGTTCACAGCCCATGTTTGGCAGGTGTAAGCAAATTACAGTTTTACTATAAGTCAGCACATTTTTTGCACAAATAGAATATGGTCATATGACTTATTCCAGTAATTAGGACTATTAGAGCTATTCAGCATATTTATGTATAATAGAGTTATAAAACAAACATTTTAACTTTAGAAGATTAATATGCATCTTGATAGTTGACAGATAAAGTATCATGTTAAATGTATCTAACAGTCTGGGGTTGGTGCGCTACACAAGATTAGCAGAAGGAGCCCAAAGGGTGGCGCACTTGGTATTGAACTTCCCTTTTATAGTGCCTTTGTACGTGTTGTACGTGACCACGTTCTTGGCAATCGGAATTTCCGACAACATTTGTGTGACCGTGTGTATGCAAGACAAGTTTGAGCCAAAATCCGTCGGAAAAAAATCCATGGTTTTGTTGTCGGAATGTCCAATCGTGTGTACGAGGCATTAAACAAGTTAAGTTTAGATCTTATAAAAGATGTAATTTGATTATACTGAAACATTTTGGGGGGGTAAACTGCATTTTATTCTTAAACTATTGTAGGGAGTATGGCTGGTCTCCATCAAGATAGTCCCCAATCCGTAGAAGCCCCATATTGAGCCACCATTAAATGGTGCAGGTTCCAGCCCTGGTTTAAACTTATGCCGCGTACACACGATCATTATTCACGGCGGTTAAAAAAACACCGTGAATAATGTCATTTAAAACGGGGGAACAGCTTGTTCCCCACACACGGTCGTTTTTCACGTCAGTTTTTCTCTTGACGAGAAAAACGACCGTCTGTGGGCTCCGCGGCAGTGTTTCCCTATGGGAAACACTGCCGCGGAAAACATGTCGAAAAAAACGACGAGAAAAATTAGAACATGTTCTAATTTTTCTCGTCGTTTTTAATGCCGTTTTTCTCGTCGAAAAAAACGACAGAAAGCCCACAGACGATCATTTTTCTCGTCGAATGGGAACAATTTTGTTTTTCTCGACGAGAAAAACGGCCGTGTGTACGCGGCATTAGGGTTATAAAAAACAGGGGCTAATGGAGTATGCGGAGAAGAAAAGGACTTGCAGTTCCCAGCCCTATCCCAGACAGCTGACAAGAGAGGATGTAGATGGCTAGGAAGCCACATCAAGTATACAATAGGGAAGGGACAGCAGGAGGCAAAATTCATTTTAAATAACATGCTTGTGGGAATGCCTTTAAACCTGCCTGTAAAGTGGTGCACTTGTAGCTTGTACTAAAGCAAAGTTTTCAGCATTTCCAAGCCAGCTTTGCTCTGCTTGTAAAGAAAGCTATTTTGAAGGCAGACATGTACCAATGAATAAAATAATTTAGAAATATTGAGGGGAGCAGCTCTCAAGGCTTATAACTACACAAATTCTTTATGTAACATGCTTGGAGATGTCTCAAGCCTGCGCATGATGTGGCATACCTGTACAATGTACTAAAGCAAAATTGACATTTCCAAAGAAAAAAAAATCTATTTAATTTGCCACTAATGACATTTACTGGCTACTTTATTCTGATTGTAAACAAGGCAGCTGGGATTCCATCCATACTAGATCCTTATTCTGGGTAATGGTTTGGTATGGATTGTGAGGAGAGATCCCACAAAAAAAAGCATGGTGGGTTTCCCCCCAAAAGCCTAGATTAGCCATTATCCTTCATTATGGTCTATAAAAACAGAAAAAAAGATAAAAAAAAAGTGTGTGATCCCTTTAAAATTCATGCCAGACCCTTAGACAAGCATGAAGTCTGGTTGGCTAGGAATAGAAAGCAGCCCACCCCCTCCAACCAAATCAGGCCACATGCTCTCAACATGAAGCGGGTAATAACTATTTTTTGTCAATGACATCACATGGAAACCCTTGTCCCTGTTTTTACGTTAAGTTTCCAGGCCGGGTAAGAATCAAGGTAAGGATAAGGTGCTTTTGCCAGCAATGCCTCCCCTCCCCAAGCAAGGTACTCTTCCATGTTTAGAACAAGTAGCCTGGCAATGGTTTCTGTAGAGGGTCTTCACACTCACTGATTTTTCTGGCCAGCAAGGCTGCATGCTTTGGATAAGGGTTTGAGGTGAATTATAGGGGAACCCCATGCTTTCTTTGATTTTTTTTTGTGTACAGTACCCCCTTAAAGCCAATAACAGACCCAGAAAGATTTTTGAGGGACCCCATGCTATTCAGGCGAACAGGCCAAATTTGACCAATGAGTTCACCTGCGGTGTTAGGCAAGTCTTGATCATTACAGTGATCTTGAACTTCATCCCTAATAGTGTACATTTGAAAATGTATCTTTTGTTTAGAAACTTTTTTATGACATTTATTTTTATCTTCATACATTTATAACGCACTTGTCAAATTACTTTAAAAGCACAGAATGCATGGATTTCTAAACATTGATTTGTGAAAATTGGAACCATTTCCCATAGAGATCAGTCTTCAAATGAAACAAGAATGTGTTAGGTTGCTGTGAGGAATGGTTCAGATTTTGCTTCTATTGTGTTTACTCTGACTTTTAAAGGTCAACTTTTTTAGGTAGATTTAAATTATATGTAAACTCAATACTTGAAACCCCACAAAAGTTTTAAAATGTTAATGTTAATGAAATTCTAAAAGTAATTTTCAATATTTTTAGTATCAATAATTTTTTATTGAGAATTTTTTTTTTTTAAGAATAACAAAAGTATACATAACTTCGTAAAAAGTAGGTACATAAAGCATGTCATACATCAAAACGCTTTAGATTTGAACAATGTACACTGGCGTATGGTTATTAAAAACTAGATAAGATTGGACCATTTGAAATACATTGCAATACATTGCACCTTAAGCATAAGATATGAAGGGAATCATCTCCCCTTCCCCTAGCACCCCATCTGGGATCAAACGGTGCCAAATGGGGAGGGGAGATCCACCCCTCAACCACATTTCCTGTGCTCATGTCAAATTGGTGCATAGGCTTAACCTATCCAACCTGACGATCTAGGGTTGCATGGGATCTGCTTAATTAATAACGTTTATTGTATTTCATAAACCATAATTAACCATAGAGTGTTGTCATATTGATGACATATGGGAAAGGGAATGAAAAGGGTAGAAAACAGAAGGATCGGAGAAGAAATGAAAGGGGAGGAAGAAAAAGAGAACAAAGAGTGTGTCTCACTTTACTATCACCTGGATATAATGCAATTTCAAGATTGGCGATTGTAGTGTTGTCAATTGCCCCTATTAACCCTGCTACTTTTATACCATTCTTTCCATTTATGCCATCTACATACTATGGTAGGTGCCCTGGGATGAGGCGAACATTAGCTCATAGGTTGCATGGGTATTGGTCGTGTCAATTATTTCTGAGAATGGAGGTGGGTTTGGGTCTTTCCAGTGTCTCATGATAGATAATCTGACATTCATCAGTAAATGGATGACTATGGTTTTTGATTCCTTCGGGACGGACTCTCTGCCTAAAGACAATATTGCCATTCCAGCAGTCAAAGGTACGTGCATCTCCATAATTCTAGTGATTAGGTTGGCTGTTTTGGACCAAAGGGTTTTCCCATGCCTTGACATGTGTATTTTTAGTGAATCTGTTTTTATCATGTAGCTCGTTGTAAAATAGTGAGATACCCCTAATTATAGTAGTTGTACTAGTGAGGTATATGACCATTCTCCACGGTAAATAGATTGTGGAATGAGGGTTTGTGTGGAGGAAATGTGTCATTTGAAGATACTTGTAGTGTTCCCTTTCCTCTATACCGTATTCTAATTGCAGAGATCTAAAGGTCTTAAGTGTGGGTCCTACCATTAAGTCCTCTGTGGTTGTTATTCCTTTCGCCACCCATTGTGATATATGGAGGTCTGGGGTGAGTATGGCCAAACTTGCTAGCGTAAATGGTAAAGGTTTAGTCGTGGTCTCAATATATCGTTTGGTAAATAAGACCTTCCATGCTCGCAACGTGGCCACTAAGGTGGGGGATAATTTAGAGTCTGTGTAGGTATGGTATTTGCTCGCTAGGAGCATGTCATACAATCAATGCCCTTGGGTCTGCAAGCTTTCTAGTTCCAGCCATCTGGGCCAGACTTCCCCAGCTGGTGGAACCAAACTCTCATTTGTGCCAACGTTGCGGCAGAGTGATAGTCCTTTAACAATACATGTCCAACCCCACCTGCCTTTCTACTTGCTACCAGTTTCTTAAAGGCACATCTCGCTCTCTTACCTTGCCAAAGAAACTTGTTTATTATAGTTTGTGCTGTGGAAAAAAAAGAATTTGGGACTGGAATGCATAGCGTCCTGAATAGATAAAGTAACTGTGGCAAGATTACCATTTTGAAGGCTGCCAACCTCCCTGACCATGACAATTCAACCTTAGCTATGTCCTGGAGTTTTTTAGCTAAGCCCTGCAGAAATACTGTAGGGTATAATTTGATTTGACTAAATTGTCAGTGGAGGCCGTCAGCGTAATGCCCAGATATTTGATTCCCTCCTCACTCCAAGTGTACGGAAAGCGTGATTTGAGTTTCTCCTGCGTGGGAGAATCAATACCCAGTCCTAGTATATATGATTTACTCTCATTGACCTTATAGTATGACACTCGATTGAATAACTCCAATGCAGAATGTACCGAAGCCAGGGAGGACTCCACCTCTGTGAGGACCATAATAATATCATCTGCAAAAAGGCTGATAGTGTGAGATGAGTCTCGTGTTGGGAATCCCTTAATATTAGGGTGATTGCGGATATATGTGGCTAATGGTTCCATTAACAAATTGAATATGAGGGGGGATAGGGGACAGCCCTGGCGGGTCCCATTGGTTATACCGAATGTTTTAGATAATACTCCAGAGGTGAACACCTGTGCTGAAGGTTCTGAGTAGAGGGCCAGAATAGCTGATAGTATATTCCCTGAAAATCCAAATTCCGATAGAACTTGGGCCATATATTGCCAATGGATCCTATCAAAGGCCTTCTCTGTGTCCAAAGCTAACAACAGAGAAGGTATTTTATGGAGCTTAGCAAGATGGATGACATTTATAAATCTACGGGTAGCATCAGCAGTCTGTCTACCTTTGGTAAAACCGGTCTGGTCTGGGTGTATCAGGGTTGGGAGAATGTCAATGAGGCGGGTGGTGATAAGTTTGGCGTATATCTTCACGTCTATATTGAGTAGAGAAATGGGCCTAAAATTAGGGGGAGAAGTGGGGTCCTTTCCCGGCTTCGGTAGTGCAACAATAATGGCTTTTAACATTTCCGGGGGTAAAGAGGAAGAGGCAGCGGCAGCATTAAATATGTGTTTTAAGTGGGCAGAGAGGAGAATCTTGAAAGTTTGGAAGTATTCCCCAGTAAATCCGTCTGGGCCAGGGGATTTGTTAGGTGGGAGGGATTCAATCACCCTTTGTATTTCAGATGTAGTAAAGGGTACATTGAGTGACTAACTATTCTCGGGAAAGCGTGGGTAACTTGTTTTTTTGTACAAATTGATTAATCAGATCAGGATTGGGCTGGTGGGTATCAGTATCATCCTTCAAGTTATATAAGGCGCTATAATAATGACTAAATGCATCAGCAATTTCTTGGGGGTAAAAAGAGAAAATTACCGCTCAGATGTACCTGATTGATTTTTCCACTTCTATCCCAAGCCACGGGTGCAGGCAATGCATATAATAATGCGAAAAATGGAAGGAAACTATTGGACAGCCGCACACCAAAAACAATTCCTTTATTGGAAAATCACGGAAATCCAAACCACAGCAAAGAATAAGAGCAGACAAGCTGACGCGTTTTGCA
This sequence comes from Rana muscosa, assembly GCA_029206835.1. NCBI lineage: Eukaryota > Metazoa > Chordata > Amphibia > Anura > Ranidae > Rana > Rana muscosa. The sequence continues at coordinate 85,905,129 of CM055121.1, forward strand.
CTGTAATTTCAGTGCTTACTCATAGCTTGGGGGTGATGAAGTTTGTGTTTAGATTTTGGGTGATATAAATATGATATTTTGGTTTTGTATCTGTGGCCTTTCAGCTGGTGAGCTAACAGTTTCCCCGCTCTGTTGCCCGTAGCATAATAGGACATTTTTAGCTTCCTAGATACTTTCTCAAAATCCTCCAACAGGAGAGTCCTGAGATCGTACCGTAGTTGGTTCAGCTTTTGGAAAGTATGTACGGAAGGGTTCTGCTTATTAGTAGATTCTAGTCTAAAAATTTCATTGGTCAGGTCAGTAAACCGTTTCTGCCGCTGTCTCCTTGCTCTCGCCCCTAACTGTATAAGTATCCCTCTAATAAATGCTTTATGAGCATTCCATAATACAAATGGGTCCTTGACCGATGGTTCATTTATCAGAAAAAAATCAGTTAATTGCTTTTCAATAAGAAGTTTAGAGTCTTTCTGTAAAAGGTATGAGTTGATCCTCCACAATGGAGTTGTGGTGACGGGTGCTGAGTCCTCAATTGTCAGCGTAATTGAAGCGTGGTCCGACCATGTTATAGTATTTATGGAGGCCGAGGACACCCTGGACAATGTCTGCTGATCAACTAGAAATAAGTCTATCCTCGAGTAAGATCTGTGAGGGGATGAGAAAAAGGTGAAGTCCCTTTCTCCTGCGTGGAGACACCTCCAAGCGTCAAATAGTTCCTGGGCATGTATGGGCTGCAGGAGGGACTGGCCGATCCTTTCTTTGCCAAGGGAGGAGTCAATAGAAGGGTCTGGAGTAAAATTGAAATCGCCACAAATTACTAGAAAGCCTCTTTGGTGCATGCGTATTTTCCTCATGAGTTTGTGGAAAAAACGCAGTTGATGTTGGTTAGGGAAGTAAACATTTGCAATCGTGTACGTGACTGAATTCAGGTCACAAATAAGGATTAGGTAATGGCCTTCGGTGTCTTTAATTACCTCATGTAAGGTGAAGGCCACAGAATCTCTAATGGCTGTAAGTACTCCTTTTGTTTTGGTGTCCGCATTGGCTGTAAAAATGAATGGGAACTGTTTGTGGGCGCAGAGTGGTGGGGAAGTTTTACAAAAGTGAGTTTTCTGTCCACATAGGATGTCACTTTTGTAAGAGAGTGCTTCTTTCCACATGGTTTTCCTCTTGACAGGGTGATTTAGGCCTTTAGTGTTAATTGTGACAGCAGGAAGGTAAAGTCACCTGGTTGCATCCAGGGGGGTAGATATATTTCGCCCAGATTCAGGCTTTACGCCGACTTATACAACTAGGTGGAGAGTTGTATAAGGCTAGTGGGCTCATGGATGACTCATACCTCTAGGGAGAGTGTGGGGCGTCGTACAGACAGGGAGTTGATGAGGCCAGCTGAAGCTTGTCAGCTCATTTAGGCCTCTATAAGAACTCCCAGCTTCATTAGGTGTTAGCTCATGCCTGGAACCAGACCTGTGTGGACTGTCTAGGGAGAGTGAACCCCTGTGCGGTGAGAAAAAGCCTGTGTGGCTATTTGCTTGGACATTTAAAACCAGGGACTTAGGGACTAGGACAGCACTAGGCTGATCCCAGTTGTTAGTTAGGAAACCTGTATGTTTAGTCAGAGGTCAAGTTGACCAGGATTTATTTTGTTTATGTTTCTTTTGCTTTGCTGTGTTTTGTCACTGTAAATAGAAAATAAACCGCACCTTTTTGATTTTGAAAACCACAACCTCCGTTTGCTGGGCCTGTTTTTGTGTGGGGAGCCCATCTCGGGGGTCACACACACCCGCTGCCGAGCTAACCCCCTCACAGTTGGTGGAGAACCAGTGGCAGTTTTTTTTTAAGCCAGCATGGAGGAGATACTGAAGCAGCTGGCTCTAGCAAATGCCAATCAACAGCAGACAAATGAAGGTTTGCAAAAGAGCCTTGCAGCTCAACAACAGAACTTCGCAGCCCAGCAGCAAGCTCATCAACAGAGCCTTGCAGCCCAGCAGCAGACAAACGCAACTTTGCAACAGAGTCTGGAGGCTCAGCAACAAGCCCAGCAGCAATCTGAGGCCCGCTTCATAGACCTGTTACAGAAGCAAGAGCAGAGACTACAACAACAGATGGAAGCAGCAATGCAGCAACGTCCGCAGACCAGTGAGGAAAGCCGTCCCACTAATACTGCGTCCTTTGGGGTGAGTCGTTTATTGACAAAAATGACTGGAGAGGATGATCCAGAGGTATTTTTGACCACATTTGAAAGGACCGCTGAAAGAGAAAAGTGGCCTGAGGAGCAGTGGGCTGGACTGGTGGCTCCTCTGTTAACTGGTGAATCGCAGAAAGCTTACTATGACCTAGAGCCTAACCAAGCAAAAGACTATGCGATGCTAAAAGCTGAAATATTGGCAAGGCTGGGTGTCACCCAGGCTGTCCGGGCTCAGCGTGTGCATAACTGGACTTTCCAGCTTGGAAAACCCCCCAGGTCTCAAATGTATGATCTCATTCACCTGAGCAGAAAGTGGCTACAGCCAGAGACTTTGTCCGCACCAAAGATTGTGGAACGTGTTGTAATGGATCGGTTTTTGAGAGCTCTTCCTACTGCCATCCAAAAGTGGGTAAGCCATGGAGACCCAGAGACGGCCGATGGTCTTGTGGATCGTGTGGAGAAATACTTGGCTACAGAGAACCTGACGGCCTCTTCCAGAGACACTCGGACTTTCCACCCTAAGACCAGACCATCCCCAGGGGCGGATAAGAGGATTCCAAGGGGTGAGGGTGGAGAGAGTGAGAGGGTGGGAGCTCTACCCCAAGTTTGGCGAGAACAGCCTGGGAAATCAGCGGCTCAAGAGGCCGCAAGAAGGATCGTTTGCTACCGCTGCCGGCAAGCGGGACATATTGCAGCCAATTGCCCGGTTGTGGAGGAACCCATGCAGTGTGACTTTCTGACGGGCAGACGTCAGTCGCTGTGTGCGACAGTCGCATGCACTGCCATTCGAGGAACTGAGAAACATTTATGCAAAATGTGTGTTAATGGTAGAAATGTTGTGGTATTGCTGGATTCAGGTAGCCTTGTGACCCTGATAAAGGCTGAGTTAGTTAAAACAGAGGTCTCTGGGAATAGCAAGGTAGCTGTTATTTGTGTGCATGGGGACACCCGAGAGTATCCAGTGACTACAGTGTGTTTCGAGACCCCCAAAGGTACCCTCTCTCATCCAGTGGGCTTAGTATCTCAGTTACCGCATGACGCCATTGTGGGAAGGGATTTTCCGAAGTTCTGGGAACTGTGGGATGATCCTGAGCCCCCCACTGGTGCCCCTATGTACCAGGAATGTGATAGCCAGAACTCCCCTGAGAGTGGTGAGGACTCTCCGGAATTTCCCTTATCAGTATTGGCAGGGGAGACTCAAGAAACTGGAGAGGAGCCCACCTCCTCAGACGAAAACCTACCGTCTGTGGAGTTTTCTGATCTTGAGGTTCACAGGGAAAACTTTGCCACAGAACAGTTGAAAGACCCCGCCCTAATAAAGGCACGGGAAAACGTAGTGAAAATAGATGGCGAGTTAGTGAACCCAGATAATACCTGCACTTACCCATACTTCAGCGTAGAGAAGGACCTACTGTATCGGGTGGCAAAAAGGGCAGAAGAAACCGTTGAGCAGCTTGTGGTGCCCAAACCTTACAGGAAGTTGGTGTTGGAGTTGGCCCATGGGCACATTCTTGGAGGTCATCTGGGGACAGAGAAAACCCGAGAGAGGGTATTACAGAGATTCTATTGGCCGGGGGTGATGAAGGACATAGAAAATTATTGTTCCTCCTGCCCTGTGTGTCAGAGGTCGGCCCCGATGCCACATTTCCGTAGCCCGCTGGTCCCTCTACCCATCATTGAGGTCCCGTTTGAGAGGATCGCCATGGATTTGGTAGGTCCTATAATCAAGTCCGCTAGGGGGCACCAGTACATATTAGTTATAATGGACTATGCCACCCGTTATCCAGAAGCGATCCCTCTCCGAAATACCTCGGCCAAAACCATAGCCAAAGAGCTATCTCTTGTGTTTAGCCGGGTGGGTATTTGTAAAGAACTGCTTACGGACCAAGGTACACCCTTTATGTCCCGGGTTATGAAGGAGCTGTGTAAATTGTTCAAAGTGACACAATTAGGTACATCTGTGTATCACCCCCAAACCGATGGGCTGGTTGAAAGGTTCAACAAAACCCTAAAACAAATGTTGAAGAAAGTGGTGGATAGAGATGGAAAGGATTGGGACTGTCTACTTCCTTATCTGATGTTTGCTATTAGGGAGGTGCCCCAATCCTCTACGGGATTCTCCCCCTTTGAGTTACTGTATGGGAGACACCCAAGAGGGCTGTTGGATATTGCCAAGGAAACTTGGGAAAGTGAGAGTTCTCCCCACAGGAGTGTGATTGAGCATGTCGCCCTGATGCAAGACCGAATTGCACAGGTAATGCCCATCGTGAAGGAACATTTGGCCCAAGCGCAGTTAGCACAGCAGAGAGTGTACAACCGTGGAGCCAAGACCCGTACCTTTTCCCCGGGGGATAGGATACTGGTACTTGTCCCTACGGTTGAAAGTAAATTCCTTGCCAAATGGCAAGGCCCCTACGAGATAATGGAAAAAGTGAGCGAAGTGAATTACAAGGTCAGACAACCAGGAAGGCGAAAGCCCGAACAGATCTATCACGTTAATCTGTTGAAAGCCTGGAGGGATAGAGAATCCCTAGTCGCAGACACTTGGTCACCAGCTCAAACTGGTTGCGTGATTCCGGAGGTTGGAATAGCAGCCACCTTGTCACAACCCCAACAACAGGAGGTTAAGGAGTTTGTGCTTCGCAACAAGGAGGTATTCTCTGAGCTGCCGGGACAAACATCTGGGGTAGAGCATGACATCATTACCCCGCCCGGTGAAAGGGTGAAGTTAAAACCCTATCGGATCCCAGAGGCCCGACGGGAGGCAATACGGGAGGAAGTACAGAAAATGCTGAACTTAGGGGTGATAGAGGAGTCCCAAAGTGATTGGTCTAGTCCCATTGTGTTGGTGCCTAAACCGGATGGGAGCTGGCGATTTTGTAACGATTTTCGACAGTTGAACAAAGTTACAAAATTTGACACCTACCCCATGCCACGTATAGATGAGTTGATCGACCGGCTGGGAACAGCCCGATACATGACGACTCTTGACCTCACAAAAGGGTATTGGCAAATCCCCCTGGCCAAGTCGGCCAAAGAGAAAACCGCATTTGTAACCCCAGACGGGGCGTTCCAATATAAAAGAATGCCGTTCGGGTTACAGAATGCGCCGGCCACATTCCAGCGGAAAATGGACCAGATGCTGAGGCCCCATCGGAAGTATGCTGCGGCTTACCTGGATGACATAATTGTCCATAGCACAGATTGGGCCTCACATCTGCCAAAAGTGCAAGCAGTCCTGGACTCTGTTCGGGAAGCGGGGTTTACGGCTAACCCCAAGAAGTGTACCATTGGGCAGGAGGAGGCCAAATATCTTGGGTACACCATTGGGAGGGGAGTAATAAAACCCCAACTCAACAAAGTCGAGGCCATCCAGAGTTGGCCACGTCCCAACAGCAAGAAGCAGGTACGAGCCTTTCTGGGAATCGCTGGGTATTATCGGCGATTCATTCCCCACTTTGCTTCTAAGGCTGTGCCCCTAACCAACCTGACGAAGGGGAAAGGGTCGGTCATGATTAAATGGACCCCCGAGGCTGAGGCAGCATTCCAATTCTTGAAACAAGCCTTATGTAGCCAGCCAGTGTTGTACTCACCCGACTTCTCTAAAGACTTTGTCGTACAAAGTGATGCGTCAGATGTGGGGTTAGGAGCAGTATTGTCCCAGGTCTGGAACGGGGAAGAGCACCCAGTCATTTACCTCAGCAGGAAGTTGAAGTCCCATGAGGTAAATTACGCCACCGTTGAAAAGGAGTGTTTAGCGGTGAAGTGGGCTCTAGATTCCCTTCGGTACTACCTGCTAGGTAGGCACTTTGACATGGTTACGGATCACGCTCCGTTAAAGTGGATGGCTCAAAACAAGGAAACAAATAGAAGAGTGAATAGGTGGTTCCTGGCCCTCCAGGAATTCAACTTCACAGTAAAGCATCGCCCTGGCGTTCAAATGGGGAATGTGGATGCTTTGTCTCGAGTACATGAATGCCTGATTGCTGGTGTTCCAACCCCGAGGTTAAAACAAGAGGGGGGGGTATGTGACAGCAGGAAGGTAAAGTCACCTGGTTGCATCCAGGGGGGTAGATATATTTCGCCCAGATTCAGGCTTTACGCCGACTTATACAACTAGGTGGAGAGTTGTATAAGGCTAGTGGGCTCATGGATGACTCATACCTCTAGGGAGAGTGTGGGGCGTCGTACAGACAGGGAGTTGATGAGGCCAGCTGAAGCTTGTCAGCTCATTTAGGCCTCTATAAGAACTCCCAGCTTCATTAGGTGTTAGCTCATGCCTGGAACCAGACCTGTGTGGACTGTCTAGGGAGAGTGAACCCCTGTGCGGTGAGAAAAAGCCTGTGTGGCTATTTGCTTGGACATTTAAAACCAGGGACTTAGGGACTAGGACAGCACTAGGCTGATCCCAGTTGTTAGTTAGGAAACCTGTATGTTTAGTCAGAGGTCAAGTTGACCAGGATTTATTTTGTTTATGTTTCTTTTGCTTTGCTGTGTTTTGTCACTGTAAATAGAAAATAAACCGCACCTTTTTGATTTTGAAAACCACAACCTCCGTTTGCTGGGCCTGTTTTTGTGTGGGGAGCCCATCTCGGGGGTCACACACACCCGCTGCCGAGCTAACCCCCTCACATAATGGATAGAAAATGTATTCCCATTGTATGTAGAAATAGGAGGTTTGCTTAAAAATTCGGAATATTTCCATTAAAAAGGCATGGGTTCCCTCTTGTGGCCAAAGTGAAAATGATAGGATACCTGAATAAAGTGATAAGTATGTGAACATATTGTACTCACTGTCCAAGGAGACTTGTGGTGTCCTCTGCAAAGGAATGATCGCTTCCTGGGACACGCCTCTCTGCGTATTATGACTCTGCGGTTTAGTTCAGTCTTTGTAGATAAATTAGAGTTATTGACTTCGACAGCAGGTCGATAGAGAGGAGACAAAAAATAGAAGCAGAAAAACAACAGGGTGAAACAACCATAAAACTGGTAGAAAAGTAACAAGCATAAGGGTTTTACCCTTAGCAACCATTTAAAAGAAATAAAGAAAAAACCTGTATGCAGCCTTATGCTGCTCATTTAAAGTGGGGGTAAGTTCAAGCCCAAAGGCTCTCCTGGAAGGCCTCCCAGGGAAACAAAGTATGTAGCGTCTCGGCTACCAACCAGATTTAAGTATGCGATGTGGCATTCCTATTGGTGACTTTTTTCCAGGCAAGGTCTAGCTGCTTAGCATGTCTTGTAGGAGGAGGTATGTCCTCTCGTTCAGGGATAATTTTCCAATCCTCCAGCAGAGAAATGCCTTTCTCAAGGGAATCCACAATATATGTGCGGTCCCCTTTCACGATGGACAGTTTAGTGGGATATCCCCACCTGTACGCAATTTTGTGATTCCTCAGTGTTTTAGTGATTGTGTTCAGATTTTTTATTTTCTGCAAAGTATATTGGGACAGGTCAGCGCAAAATTGCAAATTTTGATATTGCATGGGGATCTGATCGCGCATCACCATCATAAGTTGCTCCTTAACGTGGTAAAAGTGGAGACGCAAAATCACATCTCTAAGTACCTGGTCAGGTAAATACATAGGTTTAGGCAAACGGTGATTTCTGTCAATTGTGACATCCATATCTGAAAGGTCAGGGATGAGGGATTGGAATAGGGCTGTTGCATAGGATCGCAATTCAGATTGCTGGATTGTTTCAGTATCCCCTCATTTTTAAATTGTTCCTTCTGGACCTGTCCTCGAGGTCCGCCAACTTGGCCTTGATCCACTCACTGTCCTCTGTCTTCTCCTCTGTATAGTCCACCAAGTCATTAATGGTGTCTGCATACTCCCCCATTTTTTGCTGAATGTGGTCTACTCTGGATTCCACTGCTTGAATCTCTTTGTGAAATTTGTGCATGCAGTTCATCAAATCTCCCTGCAACGAGCTTTTTAGGGAGAGAAGCATATCTTTTAAGATTGTGTCCATGACTGGCTGATGCTGAGTAGGGAAGGATTCTATAGAATCTGGCAGTTCCCTGGTGTCATCCCCAGAGTCTATGATGGGGCTGGGAGCTGGGCCGCATCCGACTTCATCCAGCCTAAATTTCGCTTTGGCCGGGCTACAAGACACCGGGGAGGCAGGGTAGGACCCGGAGCTATTAGGGGAAACGTTATTGCGGGTAGATGACCCCTTTTTGGGCTTGTGCTGTGTCCGGGCCTCCGGCGTGGATGCCGGCCCTCCGCCATCTTGCCTACCTTCCTGATGCTTCATAACAAAGAAGTCCGTCAGGCGCTGTGGCTTCCTTGGCAGATTTTGTTTCCTGGTCATGATTGCCCGTCCCTTTGGGGTCAGATCCACCGTGGAAACGGGTGTGTAGGGTGATCCGGTGGTTTGCTATGTGCCGCAGATTCCGCTGGTCTCCAGGAGCTCCAAGATCAAGCTGCCATCAGCTTTGTGCAGGCCACGCCCCCCCATTTTCAATATTTTTAACCACTTGCCGACCAGCGCACGACAATGTACAGTACATCGGCACAATGGCACGGCTGAGCAAATGGGCGTACCTGTACAACCCCTTTAAATCACGGGCTAGTGAGCTTGCGAGCGCCGACGGCGGGGCGATGTCTGCCGATGGCCCGCAATCGTGACACGGAGAGGCAGAACGGGGAGATGCCTATGTAAACAAGGCATTTCCCTGTTCTGCCTAGCAACATGACAGGGATCTACTGCTCCCAGTGATCTCTGTCATGTTCTAGTGAGACCATCCCCCCTACAGTTAGAACACAGAGAGAGAACACAGTTAACCCCTTGATCGCCCACTAGTGTTTAACCCCTTCCCTGCATTTTTATAGAACTGAACACTGTATAAATGTCACTGGTCGCAAAATAGTGTCAAAAGTATCCAATATGTCTCCCGCAATGTCGCAGCCATGATAAAAATTGCAGATCGCTGCCATTACTAATAAAAAAATTATAATAATAGAAATGCCATAAATCTATCCCCTATTTTGTAGACGCGATAACTTTTGCGCAAACCAATCAATATACGCTTATTCCATTTTTTGTTACCAAAAATATGTAGAAAAATACATATCAGCCTAAACGAAGGAAGACATTTTTTTATATATATATTTTTTGGGGATATTTATTATAGCAAAACGTAAAAAATATTGCTTTTATTTCAAAATTGTTGCTCATTTTTTGTTTATAGCGCAAAAAATAAAAACCGTAGAGGTGATCAAATACCACCAAAAGAAAGCTCTATTTGTGGGGAAAAAAGGCATCAATTTTGTTTGGGTGCAACGTCGCATGACTGCGCAATTTTCAGTTAAAGCGACGCAGTGCCGTATCGCAAAAAAGTGCTCTGGTCAGGAAGGAGGTAAATCCTTCCGGGGCTGAAGTGGTTAAAGGAGTATTATAGCCAAAGCTTTTTTGGCTGTACGTCTTAAGTGGATCACAGGAGTGCAGTGCATGGACTATATGGTGAGAGTCCATTCGCATGTGGGGTATTGCACAGTGGTGAAGTGGATTTATGGGAAGAGTTATTTGCACACTTGTTCACCTCACTGATGATTGGAGCTGTTGCTCAATAACTTCATGTAAAAATATTTTTATTTTTAAAAATTGTATTGCAATAAATGCTACACTATGGGTTTTGTCACTTGTCTTTTTTAATGCATTACCTGGAGTTACTTAAGACACAGATGGATGTTTAGAAGGTTCACCTGAGAGAAGGGGAGCATCATCTGGTGGCTGTACTTGTATCATGCGATATATGACCCACTGATTTCTCAGGGTCTTATTATCTGATCCAAAGTCCAAATTATATGTGGTTTACTGCACAGGAAGATGGTGGGAAGAAATACAGTAGCTGCATGGAACTGTGAACATTTGTTTTATGAGCGCTAATTTATGGACACAAGAACTATATAACACAATTTTATTTTTTATTTTTAAGTGGGATCACTGTTCTGAAATCACAATAGTGTGCTGTTATCTTTTTAATCAGAAAAATAAGTTGTGCAAAAAGTGTCACCAAATAGTAAAAAATAATATTTTCTCAGCGACAGCTGCACTCATAAATTGTCCACATAAACATTATACATATTAATATTACTGAAAAATGTGTTGCACTATCAATGTAAAGTGCATAAATTCATAACAATTAATCAATCAAGTAAAACATTCATATATATAAAAAACTGTAAAAAAATAATGTTTTTACAAACATACATAAATAATCCATTAAAGTCCATCAGAAAAAAAAAGAAGAGAAGTGCTCTTGTGCAAAAAGTTAATTTATACTTGTGTGTCAACAAAAATCCATATTTCAGTGTGGATAGCAACATCTTTCCCCCTCAAAGGTTCACACTCAACTCTCAAACCGCTTACCAGCAACTCTGACCCCAAGATGGGGGTCTGGATGCACTTTATCCCAGTATCCCCATGGCATGGATGAATATCAGGAGCCAAGATTCCAGGATGGGTTAGCATACAACCAGGATGTTCAACAGTGGGCTCAGCAAAAGGGAAAGAAAGGAGGAACTCATAGTGTATTAATTAAAAATACAGGCTTTTTAATGAAGATAAAACTACTTACAAGCAGTGGCACACGGGTGCCCCCCCCCCAATCCCTGCCGCTGCCTTCCTATCCATGCACAAAGCCACTCTCAGGACGCCAGATGCATGGATTCCTATGGCGGAGGTGGGAGGGTTTACTTTTTTCTTTTTCACCTGATTAGAACCAGAGGCTCTAATAGGCGCCAAAAAAGGGTGGGCTCTGGGCGCAGAGAGCGCGCCCTGATCTCACCCAATTGAGTGACCATAGCGAATGAAATTTCGCTATTTTCTCAGCACAGTGCCTCCCCGCCAATCAGGAGGCAGGACAGTGAGACCTGCTTCCCGATTGGCCAAAGTGCCAGGCTATCTGTAACGGCACCCCAAATCTAAAAGGGGGTTAACGCCGCTTAAGTGATTACCTCTCCTGGACACACATTTGCTACCGATACTCCACAGTCAGGCGACCACTTCCCATAGGAATTAATCCTTCCAAAAGAACGAGACAACGCTCTGTATCTTTCCAAAATGAACTGCTTTATTATTGCAAAACACTACAACTTTTATATCCACAGAGAGAAGCTTCTGACCCTCCTCTCATCATACACCTCTGACCAGACCCAATTTACATGAGCCAATTCTCTACAGCTGATGACCAATACACATCTCAGTTTAATGATTATGCATGACACTTTTGTGTTTAGCTTTTGTCTCCCAATCCACATTGAAAGGATGTGTAGCATATTTGAGGTTCATTAACATTACTCAAGCAGACAGGTGTCACATCAGCATCTCTTCAATTAACCTGTCTGTCTGCTAGTTCCACAACCTATAATTACAGGCTTAACTCCCACAAGCCACAATAGACAATAGAATGTAATCACACACCATCACAGCAAGTATTACATAAACAGCCCACACACAGTATATACACAATATGTGCCCTGTATATACCGTATTGGATATGGCTATCACAGATCATGGTGGGGTTTTCATTCACCCTGTGCCCCTAATAGGGACACAGGGTGGTTTACACATAAGAGGCATTGGGGAAGCTGAAGCAAGGATATCTCATACTTTCTAAGGGATTCTGGGTTCCCCGGGCCTTCCCGTTACACTATCCTATTGGATGCCTTGGCACTTTGGCGGAAGAGGAGACACAGAGCGAAGGAAGCATGAGGAGCGGACTCCTCCACCGCCGCTGCTGCCTGCTATCCACTGAAGGAGACACAGCAGGAGGAGAGGACACCAGAGCCAGGTAAGTGCTGGACCTCCCGTGGAGAACGGGGGGTGCTGTTAGTGTGTCCTGCGGGCCCCGAGCAGGGGGGTGCTATTGGTGTGTGCCGCAACCCGGGGGGGGGGGTTGGCTGGTGGTGCTTTCAACGTGTCCTGTGAGCCCCGAGGTGGGGGGTGCTATCAGTGTGCATCGATCTGGGGGGGTGCTGTTATCGTGTCCTCCACCAGTGTGGGGGTGCTGACAGTGTGCTGTGAGATCAGTATATATGTGATGCTGCTGATCTATATACCCTATATGTGATGCTGCTGATCTATATGCCTTTTATATGATGCTGCTGCTCTATATATTCTTTATGTGATGCTGCTGATCTATATACCCTTTATGCGATGCTGCTGATCTATATACCCTTATGTGATGCTGCTGATCTATATACCCTTAATGTGATTCTGCTGATCTATATACCCTTAATGTGATTCTGCTGATCTATATACCCTATCTGTGATGCTGATCTATATACCATATCTTTAATGCTGACCTATATACCCTGATCTGTGATGTTGGGGCTGTATACTATGTCCTGTGATGCTGAGCTGTATACTCCTGACACTATATGGGTGGAAGCAAGTGGAATACAGGGGATGGAGTGGGTTTATTCTATAAGGGGTGGGGCTTATGAGAAGTGGGATGGGTCAAAAAGGAAGGGTGGGGTCTGGCACCCCCCATCCTAAAACTTCACCAGCCACCACTGCTTACAAAATGGCAGGAATAAAATTGCATTAAAACAATCAATCACATACAGATACCCCAGTGGGTGTAATAAAGTCACCCATGTAGGTCCTCATGACTAGCTTACTTGAAAAGGACATTATCAAAGGTTAAAGAATATAGCGGTGGATGCAATCTGAGTTATATTTATAAAAACAACCTGCCAATTATCTCCAGAGGATGTGTGTTGCTCACAGCCATTAAAAGTAAAAAAATGAAAAAAGATGGTGGCCATGTTTTCATGATATACACTAGAAGTCCAACACTATTTCCCATAAAGGAATAAACTGTGGCCATACTTTTGAAGCCTGGCCTGGAGTATGTACTACTTGCCGCTGTCAAAGACTGAAAAAATCAGCCCTGGTGTGCACTAAAGACCCCACGCTGTGTCCATAACAGAATACACTGCAGCCATACTGTTGAAGCCTAGCCATCAGCTAAGGAAATGCCCTGTGGCCATGATGTCAAAGACCAGCCACAAGAGAGCAAATACCTTATACATTTAGACGACCGCCATGTTACCCTAATCCGGGACAGGAACAATGCAATGAATCGGCTGATTTTCGATTAAGGCTGTTAAGGGTGCTTTAAGGGGAACTTTTATGAGATTGAAAAACATCATAACTACCCAGATCCATACACATTAGGATATATTATTTCTGAAGTAAATAAAACAAAAAACCCTCCTAGGAGGTGGGACTTTAAAAGTGACTGAAAAACACACATCAGAATATGTAGAAAATATGTAGATTTTTAATAAATAGTTACAAAAAGACAAATTGATGTAGATCACATGGATTATGCAAATCCAAACTGGAAATTAACATAATACAAAAAGAAGAAATTTAAACATATATTATTAATTGTCAAACCCGACAGCTGTTTCGGTTATACCCTTCTTCGGGGGATTTGTAGACAAAAAATATTCAGATTTGTAGACAAACAGATTCTGTTGAATATACAATATGATATAAATTACAAATTTCACAGTGCATTTATGCACATAAATAAAAGTAAAAATGGAAAATAAATAATAAAAGTGTGCTTACAGTAATTTGTCAAAAAAGGGGGTCAGCATTCAGTGCACCAAGGAACTACACGCACGGCAGAGAACACAGGATGAGGCACAAAGTTGCACCCCACCTGTGTGGGGAGCTCCGAGATGAAGGGGATCCAGTAGACCTCAAACGAGGGTCCCCTGGTGGAAATACGCAGGGAAATCAGGAGAAACTCAAAAGAGTCCCCCAAGGCAGCTCTCTAAAGAAAAACATAAGAAAATGTATATGGGTACCGTATATACAAGTATAAGTTAACCCATCATATATATGTGTATATATCCAAGGACAACCTACCAGTATGGAGAGATATTCCAAATCAAAGAAGTATCAGGTAGACAAAAGGAACTGCTTCAAAAATAGAGGGTGTCCTCAACACACCATATTGCATTGAATATACATTAATTATGGCCGTGAAGCAAATCTATGTGTGGTTCCAATCTTCTAGTATAAATTCTAAGAAGTAAAACATAGATGGAAAAAAGGATGGTCATACATTAGTCCAGGGCAAATAGTTTGAATATAAGATTGCCAAAGATTGTGTCCTATAAGGAGATTACCTGTATGGACACTGAGAGCTGCTGAGATCCCTGCATATGATGCCTCATGTGGACTGTACTAAGACCATGGAGGCTTTAAATGGCGTTCAAAGGGCATCTGCACATGTGTCAAAAGACGCCGTGAGCGGCGCCGACGCGGTGACGTCACTACGTCCTCCGCTACACATCCATGCTGTCTCTAAACAGATCCATAGCTAGAGGGCCTATATAGACCATCTGCGCATGCGTCAAAAAAGCGTCAAGACGGGCGTCAAAGCAATGACATCATCACGTCGTCCGTCGCATCTCCATGACGCTCTAAACAAGCATCTGAAACAGAGGATGTGTATAAAAAATAGGCGCACTTTCCAAAAACAAAACACTAAAACAAAAACAAACAATAAAAACCCCAAAGAACAATCCTCCCTCAAGTGTAGTGAGTGTTATAAGTATAAAAAAGAAGAAAGGGGGAAGGTTTTTTTTTTGTTATTTGTATTATTTATTGTGGCAGATGGACAAGAAGGATTTGAATCCAAAACTTAATCACCACTAGGGGACCCCCCGTGCGACATCTGCCGGTCGCCGCCCCAAGTGACAACAGCCGGCACATGACGCACGCCGACGCACAAATGCAAATGAATGCATATAAAAGGGAGAAAAATAACCAGACCGCCCCGGCACAGAGCCGGGCGATATGGTTCACTCCCTATGTGCGCCGTGTGAGGCAAAAAGGACCCAAAGGGGAGCTCCAAAATGCACGTGTATGCAGGTCGTCGGTGCATCAAAATGGGGGAAGAAAAAAAAAAAAAAAAGGGGGGGGGGGGGGGAGAAGGGGAGGGAAGAAAGGGGGAGGGAAAAAGAAAAACATTCTATAAAATTCCATATACAAATTTCTGATTACATACTATACATAAATAGACAATATCTATACATGATAGAGGGTATATCGTGTCCCTTGTGTGTTCACTCTTCCCACCCACCTGAAGAGAAACCCTCCAGGAATGGACGATAACTAATAAGGTCGTTCAGTCCTGGAGGCATGGTGGCATTTAGGGAAAAAATCCATCGAGTCTCTCTTTGTAAGAGTGTTCTATTCCAATCTCCTCCCCTGTTATTGGGGTGTATCCTATCCAAGATCAGAAATTTTATTCTAGGAATTCTACCATTGTGGACATCTTTTGTATGTCGTCCAAGGGGAAGATCAGGATCACATTTTTTCATGCAGTTGATATGTCTAGCCGCTCGTTTAAAGAATGGCTGTTTGGTTTTGCCAATGTAGTATGATCCACACTGGCACGTGAGTAAATAAACAACTCCTTCTGTTTTGCAATTCGCAAAGTGGGTAGGTTTAAAGATTTTACCATTGGGTAATAATGCTGCAGGGTCAATGTTCATGTACTGGCACAGATTGCAGCCTCCACATCGATATGTACCTGGTCGCCTACATGGGTCAACACGAAATTCACCCGTGTATTCGCTTTGTATCAAGTTGTCCTTGATTGACTTGGCCTTCCGATAGGTGATTAACGGTTGAGCCGATACAAATGGGGCTAATGATGGATCGATCTGCAGAAGGTGCCAGTATCTAAAAACAATTTTTCTGACCTGTTCACTTTGTCTGTTGAATTTAGTAATAATGCGTACAGTATTGGAGTCAGGATTATCGGGTTTAATACTCGGTTGTTTTTTTGTCAGAAGTTGGTCCCTAGATTTAAGAGTAGCCCTTTTAAAAGATTTCTTGAGGCTACTAAGAGAGTAGCCTCGTATTAAGAGGCGATCTCTTAGGGCATTGGCTTCGTTCTGAAACGTAACATCATTCGTGCAGTTTCGACGTAGTCGTAAATACTGTCCGTATGGGATTGATTTAACTAATGATATAGGGTGTGCACTTCCCGCATGTAATATAGAATTACATGCAGTGTCTTTGCGATATAGTGCACTTGTTAGTCTGCCATTTGTATCCTTCAGTATGGTAATATCTAAAAAATTAATGGATGTTGCACTATACGTCATGGTAAATCTAAGGTTATATGAATTTGCATTCATAGCATCTATACAGGACAATAGTAGTTCTGGGGTGCCTGTCCATACGATAAAAATGTCGTCGATATAACGACTCCAATTAGTAATGCATTCAGTCAGGGGCATTAAGCTCTCTTCTGATAGAAAATTCTGTTCCCACTCCCCCAGATACAAGTTTGCGTACGATGGGGCGCAACACGTCCTCATTGCTACGCCTTGTATCTGGAGGTAGTGGGACCCATCGAATGAAAAAGCATTACAAGTAAGAATATGTTCAAGAGCGGAAAGCAGGAACAGATCAAAGGGACGATTATCTCGGTGGGATTGGGATAGCATATGTCTGATTACCCCAATGCCCCGCTGGTGGGGGATGGAGCTATATAGTGCTTCTACATCAACAGCCACCAGCAGGGCATTGGGGGGCACAGACATTTCATCCAGTTGATTGAGTAAGTGCATTGTGTCCTTCACAAATGAAGGTAGATTGTTCACATATGGACGAATCTGTTCGTCTATGAATTTGCTCAAGTTTTCCGTGATACTGCCACATCCCGATACAATGGGACGACCCGGTGGTATAATATGATTTTTATGTACCTTAGGAAGACTATAAAAGGTCGGGATTTTAGGGTAAGGGGTTCTAATGAAGTTCCAAATCTGCAGACTGATTGTCCTATTAGTGTAGGCACCATCAATCAGCAGATAGAAAGCCTCATTGAGTTTTCCTATCTTATTTCTAGAGATTTTACTGTAACAATCACTGTTATTGAGTATTTTTAAACACATCTCCTTGTATTGGAGATTCCCCATGATCACAATATTGCCCCCTTTATCTGCCGGGTTTATTGTCAACTTGACATTTTTGGTAAATTTTTTAAGGGCCTTATTCTCACCTTCCGTTAAATTAGATGGATTCTGACGCTTACAATTGATATTGATCTTTTTAATATCTTTAGTTGTCATGGTCAGAAAGGCTCCTAAGTTGATATTGGTACCTATGGCAGGGAATTTGTCGGATTTCTTTTTTAGGGAAGATTGTATCTTTGGTAGGATGATTTTTGAAGTACTAGTCGATGGGAATGAATCGCCCATCAACAAACTATCCAAGTCTATCCTATCAATAAGATCCCCATTGGGCTTATCCATAGAAAGATCCACGAGAGTCTGTACATCCTTTTCATGTTGACTCATAGTGTTAACTTTCTCTGTTTCTTTTGTATCTTTACTGGAAATTTCAGTTTTTGTATACATGCTTTTTAATAACAATTTTCTCGAAAATAACTGTAGGTCCTTAATAACCTCAAATTTATCCAAATCTGAGTTTGGGCAAAAGTTTAACCCCCTAGATAAGACAGATCTTTCATCATCCGATAGTGTGTAGTCCGATAGATTAATAATGTTCAACCTATCACTACTGGTTTCATTGCTATTTAGCTATGATATCGTGCTCGATGACCCAATATTCATCTCTGCCAGGGGTTCAGTCACGTCTAGTACATTAGGGTGAGGGAATAAAATTCCCAATGTTGGGTGTTCCAGTGGGCCAATTCGTGGTCCAGTTGTCTTTATATTTTGTATCCCATTTTGAGGAGGGATTACTTCCAACATACGTTTTTTAGTCTGTCCCTTATTGGGTGATTTCCATTTGTTTTTAAGGGGTTTTTTCCTATCTGTGACTGAACGCTGAGAGGATGAGGAAAGTGAGGAATTGAGTGAGGCATTAGAGCCCCTTTCGGCAGTTGCGCCTCTTGTTTTATTAAACTTCGGACGCATACGTTGGTTGTTATTTTTTTGCCAATGATATGCTTTAGATTCTTTAAAAGCAATCTTATCTCTCCAGAATTTTTGTTCTTTGGCTGGCAAAACATTACCGGCCAATAGATCAAGGTGGATTTTTATACTCTCTTCTAGAGTTTTGTAGTTATCAAAATTTTCATATGGTTTAAGCTGTGTATATATATTTTCAATTTCTATATTCTTTTCTATATTTTTTTTTTCCATATTCTGATATATACATAAGTTTTGGTGTTTTCTCTGTCATTATATTCACTACACGTCATGTTTAAGTCTAGGGACTTTGAGGGACATATGTCTAGATACAGAGAGCAAGCTAAAAAGGAAGCCCAAACCTCCGAAATGTCAGCCTTATTCTCCCAATTATCCAAATTGGTTGAAAAGAAAGCACAACTATTATGGCACATTGAGGGATTTGAGCAATACATTAGGGAGGACCTGAACCCGTTGGGTTTACGTATTCAGATCTTCCCAACATTTGATAATATTGAGGAATCTTTTAAAAAACAGTGGGAAAAAAATTTGCAACAGTGCAGCCTTGTCATGATGAAGTTATTAATGGAGGAATATTCTAGAAGAGTTGCGATTTTGAATATAGAAATTGAAAATATATATACACAGCTTAAACCATATGAAAATTTTGATAACTACAAAACTCTAGAAGAGAGTATAAAAATCCACCTTGATCTATTGGCCGGTAATGTTTTGCCAGCCAAAGAACAAAAATTCTGGAGAGATAAGATTGCTTTTAAAGAATCTAAAGCATATCATTGGCAAAAAAATAACAACCAACGTATGCGCCCAAAGTTTAATAAAACAAGAGGCGCAACTGCCGAAAGGGGCTCTAATGCCTCACTCAATTCCTCACTTTCCTCATCCTCTCAGCGTTCAGTCACAGATAGGAAAAAACCCCTTAAAAACAAATGGAAATCACCCAATAAGGGACAGACTAAAAAACGTATGTTGGAAGTAATCCCTCCTCAAAATGGGATACAAAATATAAAGACAACTGGACCACGAATTGGCCCACTGGAACACCCAACATTGGGAATTTTATTCCCTCACCCTAATGTACTAGACGTGACTGAACCCCTGGCAAAGATGAATATTGGGTCATCGAGCACGATATCATAGCTAAATAGCAATGAAACCAGTAGTGATAGGTTGAACATTATTAATCTATCGGACTACACACTATCGGATGATGAAAGATCTGTCTTATCTAGGGGGTTAAACTTTTGCCCAAACTCAGATTTGGATAAATTTGAGGTTATTAAGGACCTACAGTTATTTTCGAGAAAATTGTTATTAAAAAGCATGTAAACAAAAACTGAAATTTCCAGTAAAGATACAAAAGAAACAGAGAAAGTTAACACTATGAGTCAACATGAAAAGGATGTACAGACTCTCGTGGATCTTTCTATGGATAAGCCCAATGGGGATCTTATTGATAGGATAGACTTGGATAGTTTGTTGATGGGCGATTCATTCCCATCGACTAGTACTTCAAAAATCATCCTACCAAAGATACAATCTTCCCTAAAAAAGAAATCCGACAAATTCCCTGCCATAGGTACCAATATCAACTTAGGAGCCTTTCTGACCATGACAACTAAAGATATTAAAAAGATCAATATCAATTGTAAGCGTCAGAATCCATCTAATTTAACGGAAGGTGAGAATAAGGCCCTTAAAAAATTGACCAAAAATGTCAAGTTGACAATAAAACCGGCAGATAAAGGGGGCAATATTGTGATCATGGGGAATCTCCAATACAAGGAGATGTGTTTAAAAATACTCAATAACAGTGATTGTTACAGTAAAATCTCTAGAAATAAGATAGGAAAACTCAATGAGGCTTTCTATCTGCTGATTGATGGTGCCTACACTAATAGGACAATCAGTCTGCAGATTTGGAACTTCATTATAACCCCTTACCCTAAAATCCCGACCTTTTATAGTCTTCCTAAGGTACATAAAAATCATATTATACCACCGGGTCGTCCCATTGTATCGGGATGTGGCAGTATCACGGAAAACTTGAGCAAATTCATAGACGAACAGATTCGTCCATATGTGAACAATCTACCTTCATTTGTGAAGGACACAATGCACTTACTCAATCAACTGGATGAAATGTCTGTGCCCCCCAATGCCCTGCTGGTGGCTGTTGATGTAGAAGCACTATATAGCTCCATCCCCCACCAGCGGGGCATTGGGGTAATCAGACATATGCTATCCCAATCCCACCGAGATAATCGTCCCTTTGATCTGTTCCTGCTTTCCGCTCTTGAACATATTCTTACTTGTAATGCTTTTTCATTCGATGGGTCCCACTACCTCCAGATACAAGGCGTAGCAATGGGGACGTGTTGCGCCCCATCGTACGCAAACTTGTATCTGGGGGAGTGGGAACAGAATTTTCTATCAGAAGAGAGCTTAATGCCCCTGACTTAATGCATTACTAATTGGAGTCGTTATATCGACGACATTTTTATCGTATGGACAGGCACTCCAGAACTACTATTGTCCTGTATAGATGCTATGAATGCGAATTCATATAACCTTAGATTTACCATGACGTATAGTGCAACATCCATTAATTTTTTAGATATTACCATACTGAAGGATACAAATGGCAGACTAACAAGTGCACTATATTGCAAAGACACTGCATGTAATTCTATATTACATGCGGGAAGTGCACACCCTATATCATTAGTTAAATCAATCCCATACGGACAGTATTTACGACTACGTCGAAACTGCACGAATGATGTTACGTTTCAGAACGAAGCCAATGCCCTAAGAGATCGCCTCTTAATACGAGGCTACTCTCTTAGTAGCCTCAAGAAATCTTTTAAAAGGGCTACTCTTAAATCTAGGGACCAACTTCTGACAAAAAAACAACCGAGTATTAAACCCGATAATCCTGACTCCAATACTGTACGCATTATTACTAAATTCAACAGACAAAGTGAACAGGTCAGAAAAATTGTTTTTAGATACTGGCACCTTCTGCAGATCGATCCATCATTAGCCCCATTTGTATCGGCTCAACCGTTAATCACCTATTGGAAGGCCAAGTCAATCAAGGACAACTTGATACAAAGCGAATACACGGGTGAATTTCGTGTTGACCCATGTAGGCGACCAGGTACATATCGATGTGGAGGCTGCAATCTGTGCCAGTACATAAACATTGACCCTGCAGCATTATTACCCAATGGTAAAATCTTTAAACCTACCCACTTTGCGAATTGCAAAACAGAAGGAGTTGTTTATTTACTCACGTGCCAGTGTGGATCATACTACATTGGCAAAACCAAACAGCCATTCTTTAAACGAGCGGCTAGACATATCAACTGCATGAAAAAATGTGATCCTGATCTTCCCCTTGGACGACATACAAAAGATGTCCACAATGGTAGAATTCCTAGAATAAAATTTCTGATCTTGGATAGGATACACCCCAATAACAGGGGAGGAGATTGGAATAGAACACTCTTACAAAGAGAGACTCGATGGATTTTTTCCCTAAATGCCACCATGCCTCCAGGACTGAACGACCTTATTAGTTATCGTCCATTCCTGGAGGGTTTCTCTTCAGGTGGGTGGGAAGAGTGAACACACTAGGGACACAATATACCCTCTATCATGTATAGATATTGTCTATTTATGTATAGTATGTAATCAGAAATTTGTATATGGAATTTTATAGAATGTTTTTCTTTTTCCCTCCCCCTTTCTTCCCTCCCCTTCTCCCCCCCCCCTTTTTTTTTAATTTTTAATTTTTAATTTTATTTTTTCTTCCCCCATTTTGATGCACCGACGACCTGCATACACGTGCATTTTGGAGCTCCCCTTTGGGTCCTTTTTGCCTCACACGGCGCACATAGGGAGTGAACCATATCGCCCGGCTCTGTGCCGGGGCGGTCTGGTTATTTTTCTCCCTTTTATATGCATTCATTTGCATTTGTGCGTCGGCGTGCGTCATGTGCCGGCTGTTGTCACTTGGGGCGGCGACCGGCAGATTCGCACGGGGGGTCCCCTAGTGGTGATTAAGTTTTGGATTCAAATCCTTCTTGTCCATCTGCCACAATAAATAATACAAATAACAAAAAAAAAAAACCCTTCCCCCTTTCTTCTTTTTTATACTTATAACACTCACTACACTTGAGGGAGGATTGTTCTTTGGGGGTTTTTTTGTTTGTTTTTGTTTTACTGTTTTGTTTTTGGAAAGTGCGCCTATTTTTTATACACATCCTCTGTTTCAGATGCTTGTTTAGAGCGTCATGGAGATGCGACGGACGACGTGATGATGTCATTGCTTTGATGCCCGTCTTGACGCTTTTTTGACGCATGCGCAGATGGTCTATATAGGCCCTCTAGCTATGGATCTGTTTAGAGACAGCATGGATGTGTAGCGGAGGACGTAGTGATGTCACCGCGTCGGCGTCTTTTGACGCATGTGCAGATGCCCTTTGAACGCCATTTAAAGCCTCCATGGTCTTAGTACAGTCCACATGAGGCATCATATGCAGGGATCTCAGCAGCTCTCAGTGTCCATACAGGTAATCTCCTTATAGGACACAATCTTTGGCAATCTTATATTCAAACTATTTGCCCTGGACTAATGTATGACCATCCTTTTTTCCATCTATGTTTTACTTCTTAGAATTTATACTAGAAGATTGGAACCACACATAGATTTGCTTCACGGCCATAATTAATGTATATTCAATGCAATATGGTGTGTTGAGGACACCCTCTATTTTTGAAGCAGTTCCTTTTGTCTACCTGATACTTCTTTGATTTGGAATATCTCTCCATACTGGTAGGTTGTCCTTGGATATATACACATATAAATGATGGGTTAACTTATACTTGTATATACGGTACCCATATACATTTTCTTATGTTTTTCTTTAGAGAGCTGCCTTGGGGGACTCTTTTGAGTTTCTCCTGATTTCCCTGCGTGTTTCCACCTGGGGACCCTCGTTTGAGGTCTACTGGATCCCCTTCATCTCGGAGCTCCCCACACAGGTGGGGTGCGACTTTGTGCCTCATCCTGTGTTCTCTGCCGTGCGTGTAGTTCCTTGGTGCACTGAATGCTGACCCCCTTTTTTGACAAATTACTGTAAGCACACTTTTATTATTTATTTTCCATTTTTACTTTTATTTATGTGCATAAATGCACTGTGAAATTTGTAATTTATATCATATTGTATATTCAACAGAATCTGTTTGTCTACAAATCTGAATATTTTTTGTCTACAAATCCCCCGAAGAAGGGTATAACCGAAACAGCTGTCGGGTTTGACAATTAATAATATATGTTTAAATTTCTTCTTTTTGTATTATGTTAATTTCCAGTTTGGATTTGCATAATCCATGTGATCTACATCAATTTGTCTTTTTGTAACTATTTATTAAAAATCTATATATTTTCTACATATTCTGATGTGTGTTTTTCAGTCACTTTTAAAGTCCCACCTCCTAGGGGGTTTTTTTGTTTTATTTACTTATTTTTGGGATGTGGTGACTGTTAAACAAATACAATCTTGCAGATGTCGGTCCTCTTTGTCTTCTATACAATCGGGTAGCAAATACCCACACCCCCGAAATTTTCCGACGTTTGCAATTTTGTTTTACGTTTATATATATGCATGTGTGTATTTATACACATATGAATATATATATATATATATATATATATATACATATAAATAAGTTTTGACAATACTCCTTTACAATTTACTGGAGATTTGAGAAATACAATTTCTGTTGATGTTTAATTTGATTTATTTTTTGCTTATATAGTTTGTTGTTGTTTTTTTTTTTTTTCCATATTCTGATATATACATACGTTTTGGTGTTTTCTCTGTCATTATATTCACTACATGTCATGTTTAAGTCTAGGGACTTTGAGGGACATATGTCTAGATACAGAGAGCAAGCTAAAAAGGAAGCTTAAACCTCCGAAATGTCAGCCTTATTCTCCCAATTATCCAAATTGGTTGAAAAGAAAGCACAACTATTATGGCACATTGAGGGATTTGAGCAATACATTAGGGAGGACCTGAACCCGTTGGGTTTACGTATTCAGATCTTCCCAACATTTGATAATATTGAGGAATCTTTTAAAAAACAGTGGGAAAAAAATTTGCAACAGTGCAGCCTTGTCATGATGAAGTTATTAATGGAGGAATATTCTAGAAGAGTTGCGATTTTGAATATAGAAATTGAAAATATATATACACAGCTTAAACCATATGAAAATTTTGATAACTACAAAACTCTAGAAGAGAGTATAAAAATCCACCTTGATCTATTGGCCGGTAATGTTTTGCCAGCCAAAGAACAAAAATTCTGGAGAGATAAGATTGCTTTTAAAGAATCTAAAGCATATCATTGGCAAAAAAATAACAACCAACGTATGCGCCCGAAGTTTAATAAAACAAGAGGCGCAACTGCCGAAAGGGGCTCTAATGCCTCACTCAATTCCTCACTTTCCTCATCCTCTCAGCGTTCAGTCACAGATAGGAAAAAACCCCTTAAAAACAAATGGAAATCACCCAATAAGGGACAGACTAAAAAACGTATGTTGGAAGTAATCCCTCCTCAAAATGGGATACAAAATATAAAGACAACTGGACCACGAATTGGCCCACTGGAACACCCAACATTGGGAATTTTATTCCCTCACCCTAATGTACTAGACGTGACTGAACCCCTGGCAGAGATGAATATTGGGTCATCGAGCACGATATCATAGCTAAATAGCAATGAAACCAGTAGTGATAGGTTGAACATTATTAATCTATCGGACTACACACTATCGGATGATGAAAGATCTGTCTTATCTAGGGGGTTAAACTTTTGCCCAAACTCAGATTTGGATAAATTTGAGGTTATTAAGGACCTACAGTTATTTTCGAGAAAATTGTTATTAAAAAGCATGTAAACAAAAACTGAAATTTCCAGTAAAGATACAAAAGAAACAGAGAAAGTTAACACTATGAGTCAACATGAAAAGGATGTACAGACTCTCGTGGATCTTTCTATGGATAAGCCCAATGGGGATCTTATTGATAGGATAGACTTGGATAGTTTGTTGATGGGCGATTCATTCCCATCGACTAGTACTTCAAAAATCATCCTACCAAAGATACAATCTTCCCTAAAAAAGAAATCCGACAAATTCCCTGCCATAGGTACCAATATCAACTTAGGAGCCTTTCTGACCATGACAACTAAAGATATTAAAAAGATCAATATCAATTGTAAGCGTCAGAATCCATCTAATTTAACGGAAGGTGAGAATAAGGCCCTTAAAAAATTGACCAAAAATGTCAAGTTGACAATAAAACCGGCAGATAAAGGGGGCAATATTGTGATCATGGGGAATCTCCAATACAAGGAGATGTGTTTAAAAATACTCAATAACAGTGATTGTTACAGTAAAATCTCTAGAAATAAGATAGGAAAACTCAATGAGGCTTTCTATCTGCTGATTGATGGTGCCTACACTAATAGGACAATCAGTCTGCAGATTTGGAACTTCATTATAACCCCTTACCCTAAAATCCCGACCTTTTATAGTCTTCCTAAGGTACATAAAAATCATATTATACCACCGGGTCGTCCCATTGTATCGGGATGTGGCAGTATCACGGAAAACTTGAGCAAATTCATAGACGAACAGATTCGTCCATATGTGAACAATCTACCTTCATTTGTGAAGGACACAATGCACTTACTCAATCAACTGGATGAAATGTCTGTGCCCCCCAATGCCCTGCTGGTGGCTGTTGATGTAGAAGCACTATATAGCTCCATCCCCCACCAGCGGGGCATTGGGGTAATCAGACATATGCTATCCCAATCCCACCGAGATAATCGTCCCTTTGATCTGTTCCTGCTTTCCGCTCTTGAACATATTCTTACTTGTAATGCTTTTTCATTCGATGGGTCCCACTACCTCCAGATACAAGGCGTAGCAATGGGGACGTGTTGCGCCCCATCGTACGCAAACTTGTATCTGGGGGAGTGGGAACAGAATTTTCTATCAGAAGAGAGCTTAATGCCCCTGACTTAATGCATTACTAATTGGAGTCGTTATATCGACGACATTTTTATCGTATGGACAGGCACTCCAGAACTACTATTGTCCTGTATAGATGCTATGAATGCGAATTCATATAACCTTAGATTTACCATGACGTATAGTGCAACATCCATTAATTTTTTAGATATTACCATACTGAAGGATACAAATGGCAGACTAACAAGTGCACTATATTGCAAAGACACTGCATGTAATTCTATATTACATGCGGGAAGTGCACACCCTATATCATTAGTTAAATCAATCCCATACGGACAGTATTTACGACTACGTCGAAACTGCACGAATGATGTTACGTTTCAGAACGAAGCCAATGCCCTAAGAGATCGCCTCTTAATACGAGGCTACTCTCTTAGTAGCCTCAAGAAATCTTTTAAAAGGGCTACTCTTAAATCTAGGGACCAACTTCTGACAAAAAAACAACCGAGTATTAAACCCGATAATCCTGACTCCAATACTGTACGCATTATTACTAAATTCAACAGACAAAGTGAACAGGTCAGAAAAATTGTTTTTAGATACTGGCACCTTCTGCAGATCGATCCATCATTAGCCCCATTTGTATCGGCTCAACCGTTAATCACCTATCGGAAGGCCAAGTCAATCAAGGACAACTTGATACAAAGCGAATACACGGGTGAATTTCGTGTTGACCCATGTAGGCGACCAGGTACATATCGATGTGGAGGCTGCAATCTGTGCCAGTACATGAACATTGACCCTGCAGCATTATTACCCAATGGTAAAATCTTTAAACCTACCCACTTTGCGAATTGCAAAACAGAAGGAGTTGTTTATTTACTCACGTGCCAGTGTGGATCATACTACATTGGCAAAACCAAACAGCCATTCTTTAAACGAGCGGCTAGACATATCAACTGCATGAAAAAATGTGATCCTGATCTTCCCCTTGGACGACATACAAAAGATGTCCACAATGGTAGAATTCCTAGAATAAAATTTCTGATCTTGGATAGGATACACCCCAATAACAGGGGAGGAGATTGGAATAGAACACTCTTACAAAGAGAGACTCGATGGATTTTTTCCCTAAATGCCACCATGCCTCCAGGACTGAACGACCTTATTAGTTATCGTCCATTCCTGGAGGGTTTCTCTTCAGGTGGGTGGGAAGAGTGAACACACAAGGGACACGATATACCCTCTATCATGTATAGATATTGTCTATTTATGTATAGTATGTAATCAGAAATTTGTATATGGAATTTTATAGAATGTTTTTCTTTTTCCCTCCCCCTTTCTTCCCTCCCCTTCTCCCCCCCCCCCTTTTTTTTTATTTTTTATTTTTTCTTCCCCCATTTTGATGCACCGACGACCTGCATACACGTGCATTTTGGAGCTCCCCTTTGGGTCCTTTTTGCCTCACACGGCGCACATAGGGAGTGAACCATATCGCCCGGCTCTGTGCCGGGGCGGTCTGGTTATTTTTCTCCCTTTTATATGCATTCATTTGCATTTGTGCGTCGGCGTGCGTCATGTGCCGGCTGTTGTCACTTGGGGCGGCGACCGGCAGATGTCGCACGGGGGGTCCCCTAGTGGTGATTAAGTTTTGGATTCAAATCCTTCTTGTCCATCTGCCACAATAAATAATACAAATAACAAAAAAAAACCTTCCCCCTTTCTTCTTTTTTATACTTATAACACTCACTACACTTGAGGGAGGATTGTTCTTTGGGGTTTTTTTTGTTTGTTTTTGTTTTACTGTTTTGTTTTTGGAAAGTGTGCCTATTTTTTATACACATCCTCTGTTTCAGATGCTTGTTTAGAGCGTCATGGAGATGCGACGGACGACGTGATGATGTCATTGCTTTGACGCCCGTCTTGACGCTTTTTTGACGCATGCGCAGATGGTCTATATAGGCCCTCTAGCTATGGATCTGTTTAGAGACAGCATGGATGTGTAGCGGAGGACGTAGTGACGTCACCGCATCGGCGCCGCTCACGGCATCTTTTGACGCATGTGCAGATGCCCTTTGAACGCCATTTAAAGCCTCCATGGTCTTAGTACAGTCCACATGAGGCATCATATGCAGGGATCTCAGCAGCTCTCAGTGTCCATACAGGTAATCTCCTTATAGGACACAATCTTTGGCAATCTTATATTCAAACTATTTGCCCTGGACTAATGTATGACCATCCTTTTTTCCATCTATGTTTTACTTCTTAGAATTTATACTAGAAGATTGGAACCACACATAGATTTGCTTCACGGCCATAATTAATGTATATTCAATGCAATATGGTGTGTTGAGGACACCCTCTATTTTTGAAGCAGTTCCTTTTGTCTACCTGATACTTCTTTGATTTGGAATATCTCTCCATACTGGTAGGTTGTCCTTGGATATATACACATATATATGATGGGTTAACTTATACTTGTATATACGGTACCCATATACATTTTCTTATGTTTTTCTTTAGAGAGCTGCCTTGGGGGACTCTTTTGAGTTTCTCCTGATTTCCCTGCGTGTTTCCACCTGGGGACCCTCGTTTGAGGTCTACTGGATCCCCTTCATCTCGGAGCTCCCCACACAGGTGGGGTGCGACTTTGTGCCTCATCCTGTGTTCTCTGCCGTGCGTGTAGTTCCTTGGTGCACTGAATGCTGACCCCCTTTTTTGACAAATTACTGTAAGCACACTTTTATTATTTATTTTCCATTTTTACTTTTATTTATGTGCATAAATGCACTGTGAAATTTGTAATTTATATCATATTGTATATTCAACAGAATCTGTTTGTCTACAAATCTGAATATTTTTTGTCTACAAATCCCCCGAAGAAGGGTATAACCGAAACAGCTGTCGGGTTTGACAATTAATAATATATGTTTAAATTTCTTCTTTTTGTATTATGTTAATTTCCAGTTTGGATTTGCATAATCCATGTGATCTACATCAATTTGTCTTTTTGTAACTATTTATTAAAAATCTATACATTTTCTACATATTCTGATGTGTGTTTTTCAGTCACTTTTAAAGTCCCACCTCCTAGGGTTTTTTTTTGTTTTATTTACTTATTTTTGGGATGTGGTGACTGTTAAACAAATACAATCTTGCAGATGTCGGTCCTCTTTGTCTATTATTTCTGAAGAGGTATGTGGATGAGGCCATGATACCCAGAAGCCTCAGGTGGAATGTATTCCCTGAGAAGAATGATGAAGAATTTGATGAGTGGTTTACTTATTTTAATAAAGCTGGCATTGTTTTTTAAAAGAAGAAGAGAGAAAATATCCCTGGGACCACAAACCAACAGAGTCCTATCGTGGTATGAGAAGGACAACCTCCCCATGACTAAGCTCCGGCGGCAGAGTGAAACACGTTGGGGGGGGGGCATGGCCTGACGGGAGCCCAGGCTGAGGTTGTCTCTCTCATACTACCATAGGACTCAGTGGATATGCGGCACCAGGGATCTTTCCTCTCTTCTTCTATTGACTACAGGAGCTACTGGGACGAGCTCCATCCCTTGCTGGCACTTGTGCAGTGGTTGCACCATCACTCACACTACTCCCCATAGTGATGAAAACAAAAATGGTGAGGACAGCCGCACTCCAATCCAACGTATGTTTATTGAAGAGAGACAGGCACTACAAAAAACAGCATAAACCAGGACACTGACGCGTTTCACACTGAACGTGTGAAATGCGTCAGCTGTCCTGGTTTATGCTGTTTTTTGTAGTGCCTGTCTTTCTTCAATAAACATACGTTGGATTGGAGTGCGGCTGTCCTCACCATTTTTGTTTTCATTGCTATGTGCATTGCCGGCACCCTTGGTCTCTGAGAGAGAAACATCTTTCCAAAACTTAATCTGCCTGGAGCGGCAATTTCTGGTCTTCGTATTTTGGATTTTCCACTACTCTCCATAGTGATTGAGCTTGAGCAGGACACTAAACAAAGGAAAGGAGGAAGCAGATTAGAGATAAAAAAAAAGGAATAAATACCTTAGGGACTAGGAGGACTATAGAACAAAGAAGGCTTTTAAAATGGCAGGAGGAATTAAACTCTAATACAGATAACGAAATGGACCCTTATGGGCAATATGCATATTGTGATACACAACCCATAATCCACCTAGATCTCAAGAGGTCCCTTATATCCCTATCAACAAGGGCAAAGGGAAATGCCCCAATAAGAATGGACACCCCAAAACTGGCAGAGGGGATTATACTCCAAGGGTAGGGGCCCCCCAAGGGGTAAGAAGGTATCACATGTAAGGGACAGGTTCCCATCTTATGAAAGTCCACTCCCTCTATGGAATTGTTTCGCACCTCTCACACCGAGTCTTATACTCCATATAGACCTCGACCATCTTCCCAAGATTGGAGAAGAGGGGGGATCACTCGCCCATAAGGCAACAGACCGTTATTATGTACCTTATGTAGCAATACCCCCAGCTAAGAGGGTCGCTGGTATGATTTGTTTCTGGCCTTGTAGCACTCACTGTCAACCACCCGCAATTGGCTCTACCCTCCCTTGGCACAGTTAGTAGGGGATGATGGGATTGTGTAACCTGTGATTCTTGACAGCACAATCCCACAATAAAGGCACACAACAGTATGGTGTAGATATCACTAACCGTTTCTTCTGCACAGTAAATGACACAAACAACTGATATACTTAACCCTGGTACTTTACTGAGAATAATGGTTAAGCAGATAAAACAGTATACATAAACATATGCAGAGCCCTGCATTGAAAGAGTGTTTTAGCACACAGACAGATATACAATCCTATGAAAAGAAACTAACGGACCCCGCTGCAGCTCTTCTCCCTCATGGGCAAGATGGCGCCCAGCAATGTCACTACTGCTAAGTCAGGCCTGACTGTACTATGTGAAAGTTCTGCAGAGAAAGATCTTCGCTAGCAAACGGTGGTGCACTTCTGGAACAATTTGTAATTCACAAGAATAAAGGAATTTGATAACTTGGTGAACCCATAATAAATCTACTAGCATTATTCAATGCACTGTCCCTCCGGCGTGCAACTGCAAACACTAACGTTAGTTCCGAACAACAGTTACTGGGTCTAGAGATCCTGTATTATTCTCATGAGCAGGTGCTCTCTCACCCAACCGGACCAGTCCGTGTCCGTCTCTTCTGTTGCTGTGTCTTGGTACACAGATTCCACGACACCCGGGTCTTCGGTCCTCCTGGTAGTAGCAGAACAGCAGCAGGATGAGACGTCCCCCTGGTTAAATACCCCACCCCAGCAGTCCTTGCGCGGGGAAATGCATCCTGGGTATGGTAGTCTCTGGGCCTTAAAGCAAACACCCGCTACACACTCCCCCCACTTAAAATCTTTGGTCCCCAAAGATAATTAAAAAAAATAGCACTACCTACAAATAACACAGTTTACAGTTGCAAAGGAGCTGGGCAAGGGAACCTCCCATCAAACTTGGTAAGGGAGATTGTCTTGTCTACAGGTCACATTGGTGGAAGCGACCTGCCTAACTGTGCCAGAGAGTGAGCTGGGGTTGCCCTCCACTAAATGCACAGTGGAGGGGCCAGGTTTCTCTATTGTCCTTCTTGCAATTAAAACTGTATCTTCTGAACATTCTCCCATCTGAGTGTAGGTTAGTTTCCGGGGAGGACAAATAGCTCTCTTCACTCTTTGTTCCCTGGTAATGGAGACATCAGGTACACTGGGCTCTTCCATTCTTCCTTCCACTTGGTCAGGTGTAATGGTTCCTGCTGCTTCAGGGGCATCCAATTCTGGTGCAGAGAGGTACAAAGAATCTCTTGGATCTTCGGCTGGGATTGACTCTAGGGCATCTTCCCACTCCTCAGTTAGAGTACACGATGGAATGAACTCAGCAGCTTCAGCATTCAAGTTGCCTTCAATGGTAACTTCACAGGGTGCAGGATCCATGACCATGGGTTCAGTTGTCTGAGTGGGCCACAGGCAGCTCAGTTCCATTTCCTCATCTTCACTCTGGTTTGAGGCATTCATCTCTCCTGACTGAGTGGTCTGAGATCTGGTGTTGGGCCTAGGGGTATTGGAAGTTGAAGGTGATTCAGGAGAATCCAGAGTAGAAGGTATCCGGACTGCTTCGGAGAGAGACAATAAGTGGTTCCTGTGCCAGATTTTCAGAGGTCCCACTTGGCCTTCAGGTTTCAGCTGGTATACTGGCAGGCCAGGCAATTTTTTACAGATCACGTATGGCTGTAATTTCCATCTATCAGCAAGCTTATGCTTCCCTGGAACACCAAGATTCCGCAACAACACTCTGTCTCCTGGTTTCAAGTCATGGATCCGAACTCTGAGGTCAAAATTCTGTTTATTCCGGGCCCCTCTCTGGTCAGAGGTGGCTTGTGCCTTCTCATAAGCCAGTCATAAGCTTCTCCGTAGCCGGTCCACATATTCCTTGTGGGAAGCAGCTGATGTGTGGTCTATCGAGGTACCAAAGGCCAGATCTACAGGTAGTCTTGCTTCTCTGCCAAACATTAATCTGTAAGGGGAGTACCCGGTGACATTACTAGTTGTGCTATTATAGGCATGCACGATGGCAGCTATACGCTTGCTCCAATGATGCTTTTCCTCACTGCTCAGGGTTCCCAGCATATTCAACAAAGTCCTGTTAAACCTTTTAGGTTGGGCATCTCCTTGTGGGTGATAGGGGGTTGTGCGGGTCTTCTCTATCCCTAGGGAATCCAGTAATTTCCGGATTAGTCGACTTTCAAAGTCCCTCCCTTGATCCGAATGAAGGCGTTGAGGTAATCCGTAGTGTACGAAATACTTCTCTACAAGTATCTTTGACACAGTGGAAGCCTTCTGGTCTTTAGTTGGAAAGGCCTGGGCGTAACGGGTGAAATGGTCGGTTATCACCAGAACATTTCCATATCTCCCCAAGTCAGGTTCCAGACAAAGAAAATCAATGCATACCAAGTCCAAAGGTCCTTGGCTTTGCAGGTGGCCTATTGGGGCAACTTGATGAGGCAGTGTTTTCCTTTGTATGCAGCGAGCACATAAGTGACAGTATTCCTCCACTTCAGCCCGCATACAGGGCCAATAGAATTGGCTCCTTATGAGCTGAAAGGTTCTCTCGGCTCCGAGGTGGCCATGGTTGTCATGTAGGGCAATCATAACAGTCTTTCGGTGTTTCTCCGGCAGGAATAGTTGCCACTTGTCTTCCAGGTCATCAGAGGGGCCCCTTCGGTAGACCACCCCTTGATGCACCTGCAACCTGTCCCATTCCTTGCGCAGTAAGCTGGCCTCCTTTGAGGGATCATGTAAGAGTCTGTCCAGATCCTGATCTTCCAGGGCTTCCAAAACCAATTTCCCCAATGGGTCTTCCAGCTTGTCCCGTCTTATATCCTTCTTGGATAATTTGGGCAAGTCCTCTTCACCAATCTGAGTGACATCACAATAGTATTTAGGCACTCCAACAGCTTAGACTCCAATTTCTTCTGCCCTGCATCCTCCACTAGTCTGGAGCTCTGCCCCATGACACAAAGCCTGTACCCCCTCTGGGGTTACCTGGGTCCAGTCTCTGCGATGCAAGTGGGAGCATGAGATCTTTGGGACAGAGGCGTTGCTAGGGGGGTGCGGGGGGTGCGGTCCGCCCCCGGGTGACACCCGCTAGAGGGGTGACACCCTCCCTTTTTTTTATTTTTTATTTTTTATTTATTTATTTATTTATTTATTTTTATTTTTTTTATTTTTTTTATTTTTTTTTACAGCTGACCCATTCATTGATTAATTTCACCCCGCTGGGCTGGAAGCCTGGAACAACACCTCCAGCGCCGCGGCCGCGCCTGGTGTGTGTCCTCCGGCTCCTTATTCTTCCTATTCCTAAATTCCAATCCTCCTCCCTACCCTACAGAGCCAGCGAGCGACTCAGCCTGTCACATCATCACACTGCACTGTGATGATGTGACGATACGTCACTGCAGCACACACACAACTTTCTCCACTCTCCAGGAGTACAGACTGTCTGAGACTCCAGCTGGCGGCGGCGCGGCGCACAGAATAAGAACAGGTGGGGGGGGTTCTCCACCGTCGGCCCGCCGGAGCACAAGATGAGGTGTGTGTATGGGGGGGGGGTTGCCTTTGTAAGAGAGCTAGTGTGGGACAGTGGGAGGACTCAGTTTCAGTGTCTGGCGCCCTGCCCCTGACGGCCTGTATATGATATGATAAGGAAGGGGGGGGGATGCAAGGTGGTCTGCTGCTAGACACAGCTATAGATTTTATATATATATATATATATATATATATATATATATACTATGTAATATAGCTGGTCCAGCCGCCCCTCCCCCCACCAGACCAGCTAACTCCTGTGCTACTGTGCCTATTATATGTAATATAATATATCTGTGTCCAGCAGCCCCCCCCCCCTATTATCAGACAGCCAACACCCACAATATAATTTATATTAGCTGACTGAGACACCCCCAGCCTGAGCTGGTCTGATGATGATGATGATGGGGGGGGTGGGGGGAATGCTGCTGGCCACAGATATATTATATTAGATATAGGCACAGTAGCTGAGTGACACACCTACCCACCCTGAGCAAGCTGGTCTCATGGGGGGGGTGCTCTGTGTCACCAGGTATGATAGCTGAGCGGAGCCGCCCTAATCTGGCCTGATAAGGGGGGGGTGTCCACAGACCACAGCACAGGTGTAGGCAGACAGTGACCCACACCCACATCAGATCCATCCAGCAAGCAGAAGGTCACAGCAGCATCTTCTCGTCTTCTCTGTGGCCATCAGATCCGGTCCAAGCAAGCAACACGCCTTGTTGTCAGCAGGTCACAGCATCTTCTCGTCTTCTCTGCGGCCATCAGATCCAGTCCAAGCAAGCAACACGCCTTGTTGTCAGCAGGTCACAGCATCTTCCCGTCTTCTCTGTGGCCATCAGATTCGGTCCAAGCAAGCAACACGCCTTGTTGTCAGCAGGTCACAGCATCTTCTCGTCTTCTCTGCGGCCATCAGATCCGGTCCAAGCAAGCAACACGCCTTGTTGTCAGCAGGTCACAGCATCTTCTCGTCTTCTCTGCGGCCATCAGATCCGGTCCAAGCAAGCAACACGCCTTGTTGTCAGCAGATTACAGCATCTTCTCGTCTTCTCTGCGGCCATCAGAACCGGTCCAAGCAAGCAACACGCCTTGTTGTCAGCAGATTACAGCATCTTCTCATCTTCTCTGCAGCCATCAGATCCGGTCCAGCAAACAACACACCGTTTCAGCAGGTCAGTTCCAAAATCCAAATCATGCCAATGATGCCATTATCTGCTGTCCCCAGGGACAGATCCGATCCAGAGATCACCATACAGTGGGATCTCTGGATTGGATCTGTCCCTGGGGACAGCAGATAATGAAAAGTGTGGGGGCAGAGCTGCGATGAAGTCACTCATCGTGTTGGAGCCCTCGGTTAAGCCCCTTTTACACTGGGGCAGTTGGTGCGTCGGCGGGGGGGGGGTGACACCATGTTATACCGCACCAGGTGACACCAACCCTAGTGACGCCACTGCTTTGGGACAAGGCATCAGCATCCCGGTTTCCAGTCCCAGGCCTGTACTTCAGGCTAAAATTGAACCCTGAGAGGGCTGCCAACCAACGGTGTCCGGTGGCATCTAGTTTTGCGGTGGATAAAAGGTAAGTGAGTGGGTTATTGTCTGTCTTAACCACAAAGTCAGCTCCATATAAGTAGTCCTTCAGTTTGTCTACCATTGCCCACTTTGGGGCCAGAAACTCCAACTTGTGGCTGGGGTAATTCTTTTCAGCTGGGGTTAAACTCCTACTCACATAGGCAATGGGTCTTAGCTGCTCTTTATACTCTTGATACAGTACTCCTTCCAAACCATCATGACTGGCATCCACATGTAATTCATAGGGCTTTTGGGTGTCCACAAGGGCAGTGGTCAAACTCTCTTTCAGCTTAATGAAAGCCTCTTCACACTTCCCAGTCCACTGGTCTTCCACTGACTCTCCTGGTTTCCTGGGACCTGAGTCATCCTCTTCTCCATCTGTCTTCAACAGCTCATTCAGAGGCTTGGCAATTTTTGCAAACCCCTCCACAAATCTGCGATAGTAGGAGCAGAACCCAAAAAATGACCTAAGCTCAGTCACTGTGGTGGGCCAGGGCCAGGAGGTAACTGCCTCCAATTTGTCAGGATCTGTGGATACTCCTTCTTCAGACACTATGTGTCCCAGGTAATGGACTGAAGCATGATAGAACTGACACTTCTCCCTGGAAAGCTTGAGCCCCTCATCACTGAGTCTCTTCAAGACCTTCTCTAACCTCTCCTCATGCTCCTCCAGAGTCTTCCCAAAGACGATGATGTCATCCAGGTATACTAAGCCTTCAATGAGGTTCATGTCTCCCACCGTCTTCTCCATCAACCACTGGAAAGTGGCAGGAGCTCCCGACAGACCTTGAGGCATCCGGTCGAACTCATAGAACCCCACTGGGGTGATGAAGGCAGTCTTCTCTCTATCTTCTGGGTGCATTGGGATTTGATAGTACCCACTCTTCAGGTCCATTACACTGAACCATTTGGCTCCAGATAGACTCTGCAGGGCATCCTCTATTCTTGGGGTGGTGTATTGATCAGGTATTGTCCTCCTGTTGAGAGTCCTGTAGTCTATACAGAGTCTCAATGATCCATTCTTTTTCCTGACTACTACAATTGGAGAGGCATATGGGCTCCTGGATTCCCGGATAACACCCGTTCTCTTGAGCTCTGCAAGTTGCTCACGCAGATCTTTCAGCCAGGGGAACTCGCCGGACTCTCTCTCGAAAGGGTTTGTCTTCCTGTAGGCGAATCTTGTGAGTGGCACTTCTCGCACATTCCACATCGAACTCATCCTTGGAGAAGATCTTCCGCCACTTTGCCAACTGGGCCCTGGCCCTCTCCTTCCACGCCGGGGGTAGGGCCGGGTTCTCCAAGATGGGTTCCTCTTCTTCCTCCTTCTCAAGGTCAGGCAAGGCAACTGGGGTAACAGGGTTCACTTGGCCCAACAGCATCTGGGCTGGAATCTTCACAGGTGAGTCAGTGGTGTTCCTGACGCTCACTGGCACCCTGCCATTTGCTTTCTTCAGGACTCTCAGCGGGACTACTTCGGGGATAACTTCCAGCCCTGAGTATGCATTCAGGGGGTCTGGTTCCAGGACTACAAAGGGGCCAGGTTGTTCCCAGGTGAGCTTCACAGTGGCTCTCAAGCAGGCCACTTCACCAGGCTGCAGCACTCTCTTTCTCCTCTCCAGTCTCCAAACTTTTCCCACCCCCTCTTCCGGGGCCTTCTTCTCCAACATCAATCACTGATAAGCCAACTGCAACATGGGGTGGATTCTGGCTGTCGAGACGTCCTGCTCTTGCACTAGAGGGGCCAGTAGCCTCCTGACCAGGTCAGTGTTGGTTCCTATTATTAGGGAATTTTTGTTGGCCCCTGGTGGGTGGGGGGCAGACCACTGCCAATGTTTTAAAGACCTCTGCCTCTCCTGCCACTGAGGGGTCGAAAGCCAATCTGATCGGAAGGTAACCGTCATAAGGAAAGCTCTGGGTGGCAATTCCCCATATTTCCAAGTCTTCCAACTTTTGTAAGGGCAAATGTCTCAGGTGTTTTTGATAAAAATCCCTATACAGGAGGGTTACTTGAGCACCTGTGTCCAGAATGGCCTTCGTGTAGACTCCCTCCACTAGAATAGGGACTACTGGGGAGGGCCCCACTAACTTGGCTGGGAACTTCTTCGGGGAGGCCTCTTTCCTTGGACTCTTGGGTTTGTTTTTTTTTTGTTTTTTTTAGGGCTGTGGAAATTAAAGATTAATTCATCGATTAATCTTGAATTTTTTTGATCGCTCAAAATTCTTTTGATCGGTACTCACCTCTCCCCCGGCTTCCGGGTCTTCAGGGAGTTCCGTCAGAGATCCGGTGATGTCACAGACATCGACATCACTGGAATCCTCCCCCCTTCCCCAAGTGCCTCCATCTGCTAACGAAGGGAAGAGGGGAGGAGTCCGGTGACGTCTATGTCCGTGACGTCACCGGACAGCCTGAACAGTGTATATTTTGTCCTATTGGCTGATAAGCTGTGGATTTGTGCCGTCCGGCGTGGCGTCGGCTGTTGCTATGACAGCGGCGCGCTGCAGTAGGTTGAAGTGTGACATCTCAGGAGTGCCTCGCTGTGTCGGGCTTCAGCCGTAGCTATGGCGATGGTTCTCTATAAGTAGTCTGTCGGGTGACGCCCGCTGAGGAAGTTCTAAGGGAAGAGCTGCGTATGACGTCACCCGCTGCTGTCCTTGGAAGAGATACGGACATATGATACATGCGGTATTCTATCGTTTTTATGTGAGTAGTTTGTGTTAAACACATTAATAAATTTTTAATGTTATACAGTGAGCACTTAGATCTTTTCTTTATACTTATTATCCGGTGCCCTTGCTGAGTAATAAGGAGATGTGAAGGAAGTCTTTGGTCCGTGCTAACCGACTGTTTTTCTGCCTGCATGATGCGTTATAATTAATCAAAATTAGTCTATTAATCGATTAAAAAAAAAATCGATTAATCGAACACGAAAATTGTAATCAGTAACAGCCCTAGTTTTTTTATTTTCCCATCGTTTCCTGGATCTTAATCCCTGTTGGGCCTGGTATGCATTGATCTCTCGTGACTTTTGGAGTTTTACCTCCAAGGGAGGGGTATTATGTGCTTTTGATGGGGAATTATTCCCCTCACTTCTTGTTTTTCTTGCTTTCTTATTCCAATGGAACTTGCTGGAGATGATGGGCACCCGGTTGACTCCTTCACTGGGGCCCTTTGGAGTTTTCCGCCGGCTGGCTGTAGTTGCCTCGGGTCTTCCTTGGACTGGGGCACACTCGCCCAAAATGGCCAATTCCTCCACAGTTGAAGCAAACAGCTTCCCCTCTATCCCCGCGGGGAGACTGGTGTTGAAACGCTCTGGTACAGCTCTTTCCTGACTTCTTCTTTTTCTCCAACTCCTGAGTTCTTGGCCATTAAAGAGGTCAGCATCTCCAGTACTTGGGTTGTCTGTGACTTTAAGCCCTCCACTTCCGAGTCCCGTTCAGCGGCCATTGTGGAAATGACCCCAACTGAGCGGGGAGTAGTGGGCTTCTCGGTCACCTGTTGGTCTTTCAGCAGAGCCTCTTCATCCCTTATTATTTGCACAAGGTCCGGGTAGTTCAAGGACATGACCCCACTAGTGGTTTTCAGATGGAGCCAGACTGGATCGGAATGCAAAGCTCCCCTTAAAATATGCTTCATCCTGGCCGCATCTATGGCTTGTGGCAGTATCCCCTTATTAAGAACAATTTGACACAACATCTTGTTTAGTCTGCGAACATATTCAGACAGTCTTTCTCCTGGAAGTTGAAGGGTATGCTCGAACTGGTAGACTAAGTTGACCACCTTCTCCAATTGGCCGAACTCTTCCTGTAACATGGTTAAATAGTCATAGGCTGTACAAGCAGCATTGCTGAACCTGAGGTTCTTCACGGCTTCAGCAGCAGCCCCCTTTAAACTTTCTCTTATGCGTTGCTTCTTTTGGGCCTCTGGTATTTCCCATCCTTCCACAGCCTGCATCGCCTGCTCCATCCAGGTGTCGAAATCCTCTTCTCCGAGGGGCACAGGCTGTCTCCCTGAAAAAATCCTGAGCTTCCGGTACCCAGCTTCTACATGCACCGTATTACTCTTCTGGCACTTTGTGACAAAGTCTCCTAAAGCCTTTAGAAGTTCAGGACCTATAGTGGTTAGAGGTGTCCCTGAAGCTGTCATGTCTTTGGAACTTCTGGGAATTGTGGGTGACTGCGGAGGTTCCCTCTTTATAGCCTTCGCGTGCACCAAGTGGTATATCTTCTCATCTATGGCTTGCACACTCTGCCCTCTGAAACTCTCAGGTATCTCTTCTCTCCATTCTACCAGTGCATAGGTAAAGGAGGTCTGTCCATCTGGTTTAAGATCAAGTAACCATGCCTTCTGGCTCGGGGACAACAACTCCATGAGCCACTCTACATCGCTTCCGGACCAGTCCTCCCCGGGAAGTTCAATAACTACAGCCTTCTCTGGAAAAGCGCCGGCTGATGCGCACCACTGGGTCACTGCTAAACAATCCATGCCAGTACTTTTGGTTGCGGTGTACAGTTATCCTGGACTCTGAGCCCCCACGTATACCAGCTAAGAGGGCCGCATGTATGATTTGTATCGGGCCCTGTAGCACTCACTGTCAACCGATAATAGAAAAAAACTTGCGCCACCTAGTGAATATATAAAAGAGCTGCGCCTAAAATTTCAGTGATAGCTGAAAACAATGTGAAAAAAGTGAGAGATAAGGGCGCTCAGTGAAAATAACCTATTATTGATCAATAATTAAATTAATATAATTACACCTGCCTAAAATGGATAATGCGATAGATAAGTGAATATTAATAATCACAAACAATCAAAAATCAATAAAAACAATAATTCCCAAACGAACTGAAAAATTGCAATCAAAAAATTTTAAAATGTGCATCAAAGTCCAACACAAAAAACGTCCCACAACAATAGTGAACAACGAATATATTTCTCCTGCGTGTGTCATAAATCTTCAATAAACATGATATTTGTGATCAAATGAATTCCTGTGACTGTTTGGATCCACCTTCACCAAAAACAATAACACCCGATAGTGCTGTGGTAATGATGGCAGCTTACCCCAACAAATTGACCCTTTTAGCTAAAAAAGAGGTCAAGCAGGCTTTGTGCAAGTATCAACTTGCTAGACCTCAAAGCAATGATGTCCACAAATCAGGCAGTGATGGACACTGGGATAGAGACTCCGATGGTATGCAAATTAGGAGAAGAGAGGCAAAAAATAGTGTGATACCATTTATTGCAAAGAATAATTAAAAATGCCAAAAAAGCGCTTACTTTGTAAGTGCCCCAACCCGGCACTGAGGCTGTGTAGGCGTGAGTAGATCAAATGGCAGTCCCAGACCTGTGGATAGTGGCGTGCGTTCCACCTCGTCGGAACAAACAGCCAGCGGGACCGGAAGTGATGTCAGTTGCGTGACCTGTATTGCGCCTCGACGTACGTTTCGGGTTCCGTCATCAGGAAGCGCTACAGGTCACGCTGTGAGTACGATATTTATGTCACTCATAATTTGAATATGGGAGGGGATATATACATAAACAGCCTCTGTCCCGGCAGAGCGGCACAGCATATTATACACATTATACATAACGATGGCGTTTATAATCAAAATCAATACAGTAATGATAATTTATATAAAATTATTAAAAAACAATCCGATATATAAAATAATTAAAAATGAATATTAAAAAAATATATAAAATTCATATGACTAAATTAGATAGTAAAGGCCCTAATAGAGGGAGACCTTATTCATTGGTAAGAAAGCAATTCAAGTCCAAATCAATATTTAAACCAAACGGCTGCATCGTTCTAAGTCGATATAACCATTGGGTCTCATTCTGTGATATAGATGGCTTTAAATCTGTTCCTCTCCAGTGTCCCACTACCCTGTCAATCCCATAAAAAGTCATTTTTCCAGGGTCCTGATCATGATATTGGGCAAAGTGACGTGAGACACTGTGGTTAGGAAAACCTTTCAAGATGTTTGTTATGTGCTCATTTATCCTAACCTTTAGCTCCCTTGTGGTCCTACCTACATATTGAAGGGAGCAAGGACACTCCAGGACATATGTAACATGCCTGGAGTCACAGGTTATAAGGGGTTTGATTTCAAATTCCTGATGTGTAACGTTGGACCTAAATTTACTAATTTTCTTTGTATATCTTTTGGTTTTCCGACAAGATTTGCACCGAGTGCAATAGTGAAAGCCGGAACCATCCAGAAAGGTGGGAGGTTTCTTGGGGGGATCAGGTATGTTGGGCGCAATCATATTTCGCAACACTGGTGCCCTCCTGTAAATAAATTTCGGTTTGGGAGGTAAAATTTTGGCCAAATCATTATCTTTGAGAAGAATGGGCCAAAAAATTTTAAAAGTTTTTTTCTACATCCCTATATTGCCTATGGAAACCTGAAAGGAAGGCTAATTCACCTGAGAAGGGAGGCTTTTTCTTTGAAACCAAAAGAGATTCCCTCTCCATCAAAAAAACTTTATTTTTGTTTTTTTCAAGTGTGTGTTGGGGGTAACCCTTTTCCCTAAACCTCTCGATGAGAGTGGCAGCTTGCGTTTCAAAATCTGAGACTTGATCACAATTGCGCCTAATGCGCATAAGTTGCCCCTTAGGGATTGCCCCCAACCACTGAGGATGATGACAACTAGATGTAGGCACAAATCCATTCCTATCTGTGATCTTGAAATGAGTTTTTGTGCCTACTCGACCCTCTTTTTTGACTAATGTTAAATCTAAATAGTTGATGGAGGTGAAACTAATTTCTGCTGAAAACTTGAGACCATAATAATTGATATTCATGGCCCCCAAAAACATTTCAAACGAGGGAACTGACCCTTCCCACAACAGAATAATGTTGTCGATATATCTTTTATAAAAGATCAAACACTTGGAGATATCAAGGTAGATGGACTCATTTTCCCATTTATTCAGAACAAGGTTGGCCACACTGGGGGCATAACGAGCCCCCATTGCCACACCTTTTATCTGATTGTAAAACCTGCCCCGTGCCCAAAAATAATTGTTACCCATTGCTAATTGTAATCCTTCTCCCAAAAATTACATTTGGTCCCCAGATAAACTGGAATGCTCTCTGAGGGCCAATTCGACCGCCACAGAAGCATCTCCCTGCTGGATATTGGTGTAGAGAGATTCTACATCTATGGTAACCATCAAGGTCTCCTGGGTGACTTCTATGGAAGACAGTAGTTTGATCAATTCTCTACTTTCTTTGAGATAGGACTTCCCTTGTGTGACCAAGGGCTGTAAATATATGTCCAAGTATTCTCCCACCCTGGAGTAGAGGGACCCAATACCACTAACAATTGGTCGCCCAGGGGGATTGTCTATGTTTTTATGGACTTTCGGTAATATATATAACACCGGCGTCCGGGGCACTCGGGGTACAAGATATTGGGCTTCTTTTATGTTCAGTATGTTTCTATCAGCTCCCTCCGTCAACCATTCCAACAATTCTTCCTTTAATCTTCTCAAAGGGTCACCTGGGAGAAGTTTATAAGTACTTTGATCTCCCAATAGGCGATCAATTTCATTGTGATATTTTTGTATGGGAAGTACCACTACGCCCCCCCCCCCTTATCCGCGGGGCGGATGACAATGTCTTTATTTTTCTCAAGTGATCTAATTCCCTCCATCAATAATTTGTTATGTCTACCCTGCTGAATTTCTAGGTCTCTAATGTCATCTTGCACCATATGCTTGAAAACCTCCACATGATGATGTGAGCCTTTTTTAGCATTAAATATGGAATTATTTTTTAATCCACTATGTAAGTAGGTACTACCTTCTCCCACCAAGGGAGTAGTGGGTAATT
The DNA here is from genome assembly GCA_029206835.1 of Rana muscosa. Classification (NCBI taxonomy): domain Eukaryota; kingdom Metazoa; phylum Chordata; class Amphibia; order Anura; family Ranidae; genus Rana; species Rana muscosa. The sequence continues at coordinate 85,948,848 of CM055121.1, forward strand.
GGGATGCAAAATGTTTTTTAATGTTAAGTTTTCTAACATACTTTTCAATATCAATAAAAAGATCAAATTTATTTATTTTCTTATCAGGTGCGAATTTCAAACCCTGTGATAGAACCTTTAACTCTGCATCCGAGAAATCAATTCCTGTAAGATTGAAAATACCTCCATTTAATTGTCTCGCGGCCTTTTTCTTTCTGGTTCCCCCTCTTTTACCTCTTTTTCTAATTGTTCTTTGGGGTATTGTGGAGTATTGGTTGGAATTTTGTAGGGCTCTTTCCATCCTCTCCATTCCCCCCCCTGTGGGTAATTATTCTGATGTTGAACCGGTCTTCCTCTGTAATTTCCTCTAAACTGACCCCTAGGTGGTCTAGGGGCATAATGATTGGGTCCCTGGTTGTAATAATGGTGATTATAATCAGCAGATCTATCATCTAGAGGGCCATACTTATTTTTTTATTTTTTTTTATCCAAAAGAAAGGAACTTTATTTTGAAGGAAAAACACATACAGTTCAATTGACCACATTCAAATGCATCATTTTACAATGGAAAGCCCCTACTCCTCCCTCTCACCCTCTCAGCATATAGTTATACAAACATTGTTACATTCTCCTGTCCCCGACCCGCCTCTTCCCTCCCAACCAACTGCCTTCTCCCCCCTCAATACCATGAGCGCATTTCTGTAGTCTTATTCAGAATTTCAGTCAACTACGGAATACATTTTCATCACACCGGATGTAACACTTCTTTAGCAATATTCCCATAATCAGATTATACCTAATAGCCTGTCCATGACCATGTTGTCCGGTGCCAAGCCCGGAGTATCTAACCACGGTCCCCAGAGCTTCTCAAATTTCTGCGAACAGCCTCTATGTTGATATATAATTTTTTCCATTCGGAGCGCATCCCCTAATTTTGATTCAATAAAATTTTTATTGAGAAATTTTACAAGAGAATACATGTGGACATAATTCAAGAAGAATCTGCATTGAAACATGTCATACATCAAAATTTGTAGATCCTCAAGTACCGATGTTAGTTTATCACAAAGCAAGAAACTTTATATGTTATTTGATCAAAGAAAGAACATACAAGGTAATAAATCTTCATCTGATCACCAAACGGTGGAATGCATCTCACCGATACGTAACAGATAGAGTTAAACCAGACAGGAGGGAGGAGCCGCCTCCCCCGGGCACCCCTTCCGGGAACATGCTGTGCCTCACAGGGAAGTAAGGATCCCCCCCCCCAGGTCCCATCACTAAATTCAAAATAGAGTGGAGTGCAGCTAGCAATATGAACCGTCCAATCCTGATATTCAGAACACCTTATACCTATGATGAGATAAACTTGAGTCAATGGGCAGAGGTCAAGGGTAATCATCCTATGACGTCATGCATATGACATATAAAGTAAGTTTTGACACCTCTAATACTGAAAGAGCAGAAATGAAAAAGACTTGGTTCCAAACAATCGAGAGGACAGGAATGGAAAGGGAAAAAAAAGAAGAAAGGAAAGAGAAAGAAGACAGGAACAAAGAAAAAGTCTCATCTCGCCATCACCTGTATTTGGTGTAACTTCAGGTTTGACAGTCAGATCGCTGTCCCTAGTTTACTGCGACTTATACCAATCTAGCCATTTAAACCATCTGGAGTATGTAGTGTGGTAGTTGCCCTGAGAAGAGGCAAACATCAGTTCATATGATGCATGAGTATTAGTAGTTTGAATAATTTCAGAGAAGGATGGTGGATTCTTATCTCTCCAATGTCTCAAAATAGACAATCTAGCGCTCAGTAGTACATGAATAACTATAGTTCTTATTTCATTTGGTACAGATTCTATATTCAAGGACAGTAATGCCAGTCCTTCAGTTAGGAGAACGTGTACCCCTGCTAATGTGTGAATCAGGTCAGCTGTTTGAGTCCAGAGGGTTTTAAGCGCAGGGCATTTCCATAGGATATGCTGCAGCGTTCCTATTTCGCCACAGCCTCTCCAACAGAGTGGGGAGTGTTGTGGACCAAACTTAGAAATCCTATAGGGTGTCAGATACCAACGGAGCAATATTTTATGTGTAGTTTCCCATAGATTAACGCTCCTAGTTGCTTTATAAGTGGTACGTAGTGCCTTCTGCCATTGCTCCTTGGTATAAGACATGCCCATATCCCTTTCCCAAGCCTTGATATGAGTAGATTTTAGAAACTCATCTTTATCATGCAATGCATTATAAAATAAAGAGATACCTTTAATCCTAGTAGTGGTACTAGTGAGGTAAAGCACCATCCTCCATGGTAAACGCACCATGGGCTGTGGAGTGTTGCGGATGAAATGCATCATTTGAAGATATTTATAATGCTCTCTCTTGTCTATGCCGTATTCTAGTTGAAGTGACCTAAAGGTCTTTGGTGTGGGTCCTATCATTAAGTCTTCTATCGATAATATTCCTTTGGCTGTCCATGGAGATATGTTAAGGTCCGGGATAATTATAGCTAGGCTATTCAGTGTGAGAAATAAGGATTTGGTCGTGGCTTCCGCATGGCGTTGAGAGATTAATACTCTCCACTCGCGTAGCGTAGCCACCACTGTAGGGGAAAGGTCAGATTCCGCTAGAATGTGATGTCCACTTGCCAGAAGTATGTCATATAAACTATGACCTTGTGTTTGCGAGGTTCCCAGCTCCAACCATCTGGGGGCGGGTGACCCCACATGTGGGAACCATGCCCTTGCTTGAGCTAGGATCGCTGCTGAATAGTAGTCTTTTAAAAGCACATGACCAACCCCACCTGCCCCTCTACTCGCCACTAGTTTCTTGAATGTGCACCTCGCTCTCTTTCCTTGCCACAAATATCTATTCAGCAAAGTCTGTGCCGAGGAGAAAAAAGAGGAGGGGACCGGTATGCAGAGTGTCCTGAATAGATATAGCAGCTGGGGCAGGATTACCATTTTAAAGGCTGCCAACCTCCCTGACCATGACAGTTCCACTTTAGCTAAATCCCCTAGTTTCTTCTCTAAACCCTGCAGAAAGGGTGTATAGTTCGATTTGACTAACTCTTGAGTGAGGGACGTTAAAGTGATACCTAAATATTTGATTCCCTCTTCGCGCCAAGTGTAAGGAAATCGTGACTGAAGTTTGTCACGCGTAGTAGAGTCAATACCCAGGCCTAAAACATACGATTTGGTCTCATTAACTTTGTAATACGATAATCTACTGAACATTTCCAATGCCGAATGTACCGAAGCCAGGGAGGACTCCACCTCCGTGAGGACCATAATAATATCATCCGCGAATAGACTAATAGTGTGAGAAGAATCACGTACAGGGAAACCTTTAATACTAGGGTGGTTGCGGATATATGTGGCCAGTGGTTCCATTAATAAATTGAATATGAGGGGGGACAAGGGGCAGCCCTGACGGGTCCCATTTGTTATGTGGAATGGTTTGGAAAGTGTTCCGGAGGTAAACACCTGAGCCGAAGGATTCGAGTAGAGGGCCAAAATAGCTGATAGTATATTCCCCGTAAAACCGAACTCCAGAAGAACCTGGGTCATATACTGCCAATGAACCCTATCAAAGGCCTTCTCTGCGTCGAGGGCCAACAGCAGAGAAGGCCTCCTATGACGATTCGCCAGGTGGATTATATTTATTAGTCTGCGAGTCGCGTCAGCGGTTTGCCTACCTTTGGTGAAACCCGTTTGATCCGGGTGGATCAGGGTAGGGAGAATATTGATGAGGCGTGTGGCTAATAATTTGGCGTAGATTTTTACATCATTATTAAGAAGAGAAATGGGCCTGAAGTTTTGCGGAGAGGTGGAGTCCCTGCCTGACTTCGGTATTGTTACAATGATAGCTTTCAGCATTTCTGGGGGAAGAGACGAAGTGGCAGCAGCAGTATTGAATATGCATTCTAAATGTGGAGCCAGGATAATCTGGAACGTTTGGTAATAGTCCCCGGTGAATCCATCTGGGCCAGGGGATTTGTTAGGTGGGAGGGTGTCAATCGCCCTCTGAATCTCAGAGGTGTTGAAGGGTGCATTGAGGGATTCCAACTGTTCTAGTGATAGCTTGGGCAATTTAATTTTTTGCAAAAATTTATTAATTAAATCGGGTGTGGGTTGACAGGTATTAACATCATCCATCAAGTTGTATAGGGAACTATAGTAGTGACTAAAAGCGTCAGCAATGTCTTGGGGGTGGTGGAGTTTATGATTAGAGATTGGATGATGCAAGTATGGGATTTTAGTTTTATATCTGTGCCCCTTTAATTTGTGTGCCAGTAATTTCCCTGCTCTGTTACCCATAGCATAGTAGGACATTTTCAGTCTCCTAGACGTTCTCTCAAAATCCTCCAACAGGAGAGTCCTGAGATCGCATCGCAATTGTGTCAGTTTTTTGGCATTGTTTAAAGAAGGATTCTGTTTGTTAATGTTGTCCAGTGTGAAAATTTCAGTGGTCAGATCTGTAATCCGTTTCTGCCGCTGCCTCTTCGCCCTCGCCCCTAGCTGTATGAGGATCCCTCTGATAAATGCTTTGTGGGCATTCCACAATATGAATGGATCAGAGACCGTTGCCTCGTTCAACATAAAAAACTCATTTAAGTGCTTTTCAATGTGGAGCCTAGAGTCCTTTTGTTGCAGGAGATATGAATTTACTCTCCACATTGGAGTCGTGGGGATGTTGGCAGAACACTCAATCGTTAGTGTAATCGAGGCGTGGTCTGACCACGTAATGGAATTTATAGATGCTGAGGATACCCTAGATAGAGTCAGGTAGTCTACCAAAAATAGGTCAATCCGTGAGTAGGTTCCATGGGGAGGTGAGAAAAAGGTGAAGTCCCTCTCACCAGCATGTAGACACCTCCATGCATCAAAAAGTTCCTGAGTGTGGATGGGCTGTGAGAGGGATTGGCCCCTCCTGCTCCGGCCCTGGGAAGAGTCAATAGCAGGGTCTGGAGTAGAGTTGAAATCCCCACAGACTATAAGAGAACCTTTCTGGTGTTTACGTATTTTATTCATGAGTTTGTGGAAGAAGCGGATTTGATGCTGGTTGGGGAGATATACATTAGCAATCGTGTATGTGACCGAGTTCAGGTCACACACAACAATCAAATAACGACCCTGGGTATCTGCCACAACCTCGTGTAGTGTAAAGGCCACCGAGTCTCTGATAGCTGTTAAAACACCTTTTGTTTTGTTGTGTGCATTAGCTGTGAAAACAAATGGAAATTGTTTGTGGGCACAAGCTGGTGGAGACGTGTCGGAAAAATGTGTTTCCTGCACGCAGAGTACATCACTTTTGTGGGAGAGTGCCTCTTTCCACATCGATTTCCTCTTAACTGGGTGGTTCAGGCCCCTAGAGTTAATTGAAAGGAAATGTATCCCCATTTAGTGTGGAGAAAGATAAGTTGAGAAGTGGAGCTGATCTTTTCCTTTAGTAGAGCGAGAGAGCCATCTTGTGGTAGAAATGAAAATGCCAGGATTTCTGGATACCGTGAGAATCGTATGGATGAGGAAAAATAAGGCATGTAAGAGAACACAATGGAAAAAATTGTACTCACAGACCAAGTGGAGGAGCAATGGCAGATTGAGGAGAGATTGCGACCTGAGTTTCGTTCTTCCAGATGTGGCAGGAGTGCCAATCAGTGCAGCGAAGCGGTGGCGAGAAGACAAAAAAAAGAAACAGAACAGTAACAAAGAAAAACAACCGTAAAACTGGTAAAACAGTAGCAAGTATGGGGGTTCTACCCCTATCAACCTTTCAAGTTGAAAGAAAAAACTGGTATGCAGCCTTATGCTGCTCATTTAGATGGGGGGTAAGTTCAAGCCTAAAGGCTCTCCTGGAAAGCCTCCCAGGGAAAGGAAATGTGCGTCATCCGGAGTCAAGAATGTGAGTTAGCGTTCCCATTAGTGACTTTCTTCCAGTCAGATTCCACCTGCTTAGGTTGTCTTGTGGAGTGGGGCACCTCTGCTTGTTCGGGGAGAATATTCCAGTCTTCTAGTAGTGAGATACCCTTGTCAAGCGAGTCCACAATAAATGTGCGATCATCCTTCACTATGGTCAGCTTAGTGGGATAACCCCACCTGTATGTAATTTTGTGGTTCCTCAATGTCTTAGTGATAGTATTTAAATTTTTCCTCTTTTGCAGAGTGTATTGAGATAGGTCGGCATAGAACTGCAAATTCTGATGCTGCTCTGGGACATGCTCTCGTTTGCGCATCACTGTCATAAGTTGATCTTTAATGTGATAGAAGTGAAGGCGTAGAATCACGTCTCTGGGGACTTGGTCAGACAAGTATGTAGGTTTGGGCAACCGGTGGATTCTATCTATCGTAACGTCCATGTCTGAGAGATCAGGGATGAGGGATTGGAACAGGGCTTTAGCATAGGAGCGTAGGTCATTCTGCTGGATTGATTCAGGAACCCCTCTGATTTTTAAATTGTTTCTCCTGGATCTGTCTTCGAGATCTGCTAATTTGGCTTTAACCCATTCATTGTCCTCTGATCTGTCTTCAGTATAGTCCACCAAGTCGTTAATAGTATCAGCATATTCCTCCATCTTGTGTTCAAAGTGATCTACTCTCGCTTCTACTTCCTGGATCTCTCTATGAAACTTATGCATGCAGTTAACCATGTCTCCCTGTAAAGAACTTCTCAGAGAAAGAAGCATATCCTTAAGGACTGTGTCCATGACTGGGAGATGTTGAGTGGGGAAGGATTCAATTGAGTCCGGCAGTTCTCTAGTGTCGTCACCTGAGTCATTGCTGGGGCTGGGGGCTAGGCCGCATCCAGTGTCATCCAGCCTAAATTTAGCTTTAGCCGGGCTCCCCGGTAATGGAGAGGCAGTATATGAGCCAGCGCTGTTAGGGGGGGTGTTATTGCGGGCAGATGTCCCTTTTTTATGTGTTGTCTGTGTTCGGGCCTCCGGCGTGGAAGCCGGCCCGCCGCCATCTTGCCTACCTTCCCTGTGTGACAGCGCAAAGAAGTCCGTCAGACGCTGCGGTTTCCTCTGCATGTTGCGCTTCCGCGGCATGGTCACCCGGTCTCTGGGGATCTGATCTACCGCTGGGGTGACTTTTGGGATGATCCGGTGGTTTGATACGGGCCGCTGGTTTCCCTGGGTTCCAGGAGCTCCGAGCTCACGCTGTCATCAGCTCGCGCGCAGGCCACGCCCCCGCGCATCCCCTAATTTGGTAACCCATTCAGTGTGAGTAGGTGGCAACTCAGACTTCCAATGCAACATTATCAGTTTACGTGCCATAAACAGGGCCCTTACGTGAGGTTCCCATTCCATTTCATCTAACAGGTTCAGAATGCAGTATCTGGGGTCACACGGGACCGACACCTGGAACACCGCGTTCAGGGTGTCAATCACCCCCCTCCAATACACGTGGAGTTTGGGACACCGCCAGAGCATGTGTATCAAGTCTCCATGGTCTCTTTTGCATCTAGTGCAACTAGGGTCAGACAGTATACCCATTTTATGTAGCCTATGAGGTGTATAGTAAACTCTCAGTATGGTATATAATTGTGTAAGTCTTTGTGTCACATTCAGTGAGCAAATGGCCACTGACTGCAGCACCTCCTCCCATTGCTCACCGTCCAGAGGCCCTACATCTAGTTCCCACTTACTTCGAGCAGTCAGAGGATGCCCCGCTACGAATTTGTTCAGTAGTGTTGTGTAGCTCTGCGAGATGAAGCCCTTAGAGACTTCTGCTGCTTTGAGCTGGGAGAGGAGGGGCATGTCATCCATCCGCCACTCCGAGACCCTTGATTGGGTCCCGAATGCATGCTTAAGTTGCAAGTAGTAGAAGTACATGTGCGCTGGCAGCTGATATCTCTCTCTCAGGGTATCAAAGGGCAAAAGTTTACCATCGCTAATTATCTGCGTCAGGTAGAACACGCCACTCCTCTGCCACCTCCTCCCATGCTGTAACTTAGCCAGTTCAGGATAGGACTCATTTGCCCATATAGGGCTATATTCACTAAAACCTGTCGCCCCCTGAAGGTACTTGGTCTTATTCCACACTTTTTGTATGAGGCTGTACGTAGGAAATCGTTTCTGGGGCTTTGCAAAGGCCAATGCTTCCAGCGCGGTAGGAATAGAATTTCCCCCCACGGTGTGGAGCATTATGCTCTCCGAGGCGCTTGGGACTCTGTCCCCCTGCTCACCCTCCGGGGCCATGGTACCTATTAGATGCTGCAGTTGTGATGCTAGATAATACAGCCAGGGATTCGGCAGAGCTAATCCGCCATCCTCCCTGGAGCGTTGTAAATGCTCTAGTTTTATTCTGGGGGAGCGAGATTTCCATATTAATTCTCTAAATATAGTATTGATAATTCTAAAGGTCTTAAGTGGGATCATCACCGGGGAATTGTGTAGCATGTATAGCAGTTGGGGCATGAGAATCATTTTTATGAGATTTACTTTGTCAGCAGCTGACATACATAGGGAGTTCCATGTCTTAACCCTTTGGCGGAATCTAGTTAGCAGTGGAGCTATGTTAAGTATGCCATAGTCTCTAATCTGTGGGGTCACCTGGATCCCCAGATACTTAAAGGAAAGAGCAAGAGGTATCCCTCCCACCCGTGTGTCCTGCTGAGGTGGAGGTTCATCTAAGGGCATAAGTGCAGACTTGGACCAGTTAATCCTAAGTCCCGAGAACTCACCAAATCGGACCACTGCCTCCATCGTATTGCGCAGAGACTGCTCCGTATCCCCCAACAGGACCATAGTATCATCCGCATAGAGCATCACCTTCTCCTGTCTGTTGCCATAGCAGAAGCCGGTGATGCCCCGGTGGTCTCTAATTCTAATAGCCAGTGGCTCTATAGCCAGGGCAAACAGCAGGGGGGACAAAGGGCACCCCTGTCGCGTGCCCCGGCCCAGTTCAAAAGGCAAGGAGAGCCTGCCAGCCTCCCGAATGGATGCCTTTGGGCAATGATACATCAACCTCACCCAGGAGATATAGCCGTCCCCAAAGCCAAATCGTCTTAGTGTCTCCCAGAGATATCCCCACTCCACACTATCAAACGCCTTCATAGCATCTAGTGACAAGAGAGCCCTCTTGCCTACATTGTCAGCCCGTGATTGCATGTTAAGGAAGAGCCTCCTAATGTTTATTGCCGTCGACTTGTTTGGCATAAAGCCCGCCTGATCCGCATGGACAATTGACGTAACCACGGCATTCAGTCTGAGAGCCAACACCTTTGCAAGTATCTTTATGTCAGACTGAAGCAGGGAGATCGGCCTATACGAGGCCGGATCTACTGGATCCTTGTCAGGTTTTAAAATTAAAACAATGTGGGCCTCCGACATGGACGTGGGCAGTGTACCCAGTTCTCTGGCTGCATTAAATACTGCTAGTAGTTTGGGAAGTAGCACCTCAGAATAATGCTTATAGATTTCCATAGGAATCCCGTCCCCTCCCGGGGCCTTACAGTTAGGGAATTCAGCCACTGCAATCTGTAGCTCCTCCAATGTAAGAGGGGCATCTAATGCTGCTCTCTGCGCTTCCGTAAGTGTAGGAAATAGTATTTCATCTAAGTAGTTCGCCATTTCCTCTACCCCATGGGTCGAGGAAGGGCGATATAGGTTCTGATAGTACTCTGCCAAAGTCTGAATCACCAAATCTGAGGCATGTACCAGTTGGCCTCCTGCTGTCCTTATAGATCCTATCACCGGAGCTCTCTGCTCAGAGCTAGCTATTCTAGCCAGGAGACGCCCCGTCACTTCTCCTTCCTCAAAGAAAGCAGTCTTAGAAAAGAACCGCTTCTTTTCCGCCGATGAGGCCAGCAAATGGTCGTAGGCAGACTGAGCAGCCTGCCAAGCCCCCCTTGCGGCCTCAGTGGGGTCCTGCACATAGTTTGTCTCCAGAGAGTGTACCTGCCGCTCCAGAGCTTCCCTGAGCGACTCGGACCGTCTCTTAACCTTTGTAACCTCTTTACTGAGCATTTTCCTCAGTGAGGATTTAAATACTTCCCATTCAAGGAGCACGGATGCCGAATCCGGCTGCGGGGTGAAGAAGCGAGATACGCTCCCTTCCACCTCCTCTGGAGCAGTGAGCAGCTGGAGCCAAAAGGCATTGAACTTCCATGGAGCTCTGGGGAGCGAGGACAGATGTGCAACAGTTAGTTCTACCACCATACATGAGTGATCAGATACACATCTAGGCTTATACGACACCTCCGCCACCGAGGGGAGCATGGCACCGTTCCCCACCGCCAAGTCTATCCTAGATAGTGACCCGTGAGACTTTGAAAAACATGAAAACTGGTTACTATACGGATTCCGCCGCCGCCAGACATCCACCCAGCCCACCTCCTGCAGCAATCTAGCCAGAGGGGTCACTGTAAGGGGATTGCACGATCCCGGTACTGGGTGTTTGTCCAGGGCATCACTCAGCCAGCTATTGAAGTCCCCCACTATCAGCAGCGGGAGCTCCGGGCCTCCCCCCCATAAATTCCAGGAGAAGCCGAAGCACCCGAACATCAAACGGCGGGGGAATGTATACACAAGCCAATATACATTGCAATATACCAATACGACAGTGTAGAAAAACAAAACGTCCCTCAGTGTCTATTTTTGAAGCATATTCCTGGAAGTCAAGGGATCTGTGCACCACTACACTCACTCCCCGAGAAAAGGAGGTGTGGGTGGAGTGGTACGCCCAGCCTATCCATGGATACTTCAGGCACCCTCTTGTGGCACTCGTAAAGTGCGTCTCCTGTAAACATATCACGGCAGGGAAAAACTTTTTTAAACATGTAAATATCATTGTGCGTTTGAGGGGGGAGTTCATGCCCCTAATATTCCACGAAATTACAGCTGCAGTAGCCATCATGGGAGGGAAGGTGGTATCTTCTCCGGGCCCTTGGGCCCCTCATCTTGTGGCCAAACGCCAAAGGCAATTAAAATGGGACAGTGAGAGTCTGCTGTGTCAACAGGGCAAGGGAGGGTCATCTCAGAACATGCACTTGAACTGCAAACAGGAGTATGCTGTAACCTGCATACCAGCCCAACTGGGCCTAGAATCAAAACTTGTAACTGTGCTCGATGTACCCGAGACCCGTGGGTGTTTCTCAAGCCATACACGGATCTCGCGGTCTCAAGCCTGGTACGATTCATTTCAATCTTCGCCAACATGGCCAACCTTCTCATAGCTGTATTACCAGATGGTTGAGTAACATACCATTTCTGCTGTATCCCGGCCGGGATACACTCTCCCTCTGGCGACATACGAGAGGGTGTTTGCATTTCAAAAAGTCACAGTTCTCTTCCTCGCTTTATAACATGGTAACATTGTTCCCCGGCAACTAGGAGAAAAGTGGGAGAGCACTTGGGTGCTCATTTTAACTATCATAACAAGATTCATCCAGCTAGTCCTGCAAATTTTCTTTTTATATTTTGTTGTTGTAGCATTTCAGTGCAGCCATGCAGTGTTCCTGCCTTGCGGATCCTGACACCCGTGCCTGTTCAGTCGCCGTCAGCTTCAGCTCGACGATGACGACGCAGGGCCTGTTCGTTATGGTCAAGCCAGGCAGTCGCTTCCCTGGCCGATTCAAAAAACTGTGCTTGACCGTCGGCAGTCACCCTCAGTTTTGCAGGGTACAGCATGGCATATGGTAGTTGCAGAGCCCTCAAACGTTTCTTCACCTCTCCGAATTTTACTCTGGCCTTCTGGACTTCAACCGAGAAGTCGGGGTAGAAAGATACACGTACACCATTGAATTCGACGTTCGCCTTTTCTCGTGCACATCTCAGGATTGCCTCTCTATCTCTGTAGTGTAGCAGCTTGGCCAGCATGGATCTGGGGGAAGCCCCCTGCGGGGGGGGGGCCTGCCTGGTACTCTGTGGGCCCTTTCCACTGTGTAGAATGGGGAGAAAGAATTTCTGCCAAAGAGTTCAACAAGCCAGGCTTCCACAAAGGTAGTGGGGTCTCTGCCCTCCGACTTTTCAGGCAGACCAACAATGCGTACATTGTTCCTGCGTAAGCGATTTTCGGTGTCCTCAGCTCTGTTATATGTATCTTGCGCCAACCGATGAGCGGCCCTGGCCTCCCGCGCTAAGGGGGGTAATTTATCTTCAATGTCGCTTACTCTGCACTCCACCGCAGCCGCCCTGTCTCTTAATTTCTGCAGATCTTGCCTGATAAACGAGACCTCTTCTCTCATGCCCCCAAGTTGCATTTTCATGTCATTCACAGATGCTGTGCACAGCTGAACGGCTTTTAAAATAGTTGCTAGTGTAGGCTGCTCTAAGGGCTCCTCATCGTCTACAGGAGGGGGGGAGGGTGGATGTGCTGCATCCTCATGGCTGAGTCCTGTGCTGCTGTCTGTGTCCTGGCCCCCGTCCCCCTGTGCAAACAGCTCCATCTCCTCTGCCCTCTGTATCTCCTCCACATCTAGCGCGGCCCCCTGGCCCTGCAACTTTTGTGTGTAGTACAACATGTCCCGTAGCTGTTCCTTACCCTGAGACTTTGGGGTCCTCTTGCTGCTCTCTCCCTTGAGCTTATCTGCCGTCCGCGAAGTGCGCTGTGACCAGGCCGACGCTGCGGCGCCATCTTGGGCATGCGGTCCCGTCATCTCCAGCGGGCCTCGGCGGGTCTTCCCCCGGGTACAGAGGGCCGGTGGTTGGTCCGGAAGGTGCTGCAGGTCGGTAGCCAGCTGGGTAGCCGAAAAAAGCAAATTTGTAGCTGCCGGGGAAGGATCAATATGCGGATCGAGCAGGAGCTGTGAGAAGTGCGTCCTCTCACATGCCGGTCTTGGCCACGCCCCCGGGCCATACTTATTATACGTGGGTAAATATCGTACTCACAGCGTGACCTGTAGCGCTTCCTGATGACGGAACCCGAAACGTACGTCGAGGCGCAATACAGGTCACGCAACTGACATCACTTCCGGTCCCGCTGGCTGTTCGTTCTGACGAGGTGGAACGCACGCCACTATCCACAGGTCTGGGACTGCCATTTGATCTACTCACGCCTACACAGCCTCAGTGCCGGGTCGGGGCACTTACAAAGTAAGCGCTTTTTTGGCATTTTAAATTATTCTTTGCAATAAATGGTATCCCTTCTCAGGTGAATTAGCCTTCCTTTCAGGTTTCCATAGGCAATATAGGGATGTAGAAAAAACTTTTTTGGCCCATTCTTCTCAAAGATAATGATTTGGCCAAAATTTTACCTCCCAAACCGAAATTTATTTACAGGAGGGCACCAGTGTTGCGAAATATGATTGCGCCCAACATACCTGATCCCCCCAAGAAACCTCCCACCTTTCTGGATGGTTCCGGCTTTCACTATTGCACTCGGTGCAAATCTTGTCGGAAAACCAAAAGATATACAAAGAAAATTAGTAAAATTAAATTAGTAAATTTAGGTCCAACATTACACATCAGGAATTTGAAATCAAACCCCTTATAACCTGTGACTCCAGGCATGTTACATATGTCCTGGAGTGTCCTTGCTCCCTTCAATATGTAGGTAGGACCACAAGGGAGCTAAAGGTTAGGATAAATGAGCACGTAACAAACATCTTGAAAGGTTTTCCTAACCACAGTGTCTCACGTCACTTTGCACAATATCATGATCAGGACCCTGGAAAAATGACTTTTTATGGGATTGACAGGGTAGTGGGACACTGGAGAGGAACAGATTTAAAGCCATCTATATCACAGAATGAGACCCAATGGTTATATCGACTTAGAACGATGCAGCCGTTTGGTTTAAATATTGATTTGGACTTGAATTGCTTTCTTACCAATGAATAAGGTCTCCCTCTATTAGGGCCTTTACTATCTAATTTAGTCATATGAATTTTAGATTTTTTTTTAATATTCATTTTTAATTATTTTATATATCGGATTGTTTTTTAATAATTTTATATAAATTATCATTACTGTATTGATTTTGATTATAAACGCCATCGTTATGTATAATGTGTATAATATGCTGTGCCGCTCTGCCGGGACAGAGGCTGTTTATGTATATATCCCCTCCCATATTCAAATTATGAGTGACATAAATATCGTACTCACAGCGTGACCTGTAGCGCTTCCTGATGACGGAACCCGAAACGTACGTCGAGGCGCAATACAGGTCACACAACTGACATCACTTCCGGTTCCGCTGGCTGTTCGTTCCGACGAGGTGGAACGCACACCACTATCCGCAGGTCTGGGACTGCCATTTGATCTACTCACGCCTACACAGCCTCAGTGCCGGGTCGGGGCACTTACAATGTAAGCGCTTTTTTGGCATTTTAAATTATTCTTTGCAATAAATGGTATCACACTATTTTTTGCCTCTCTTCTCCTAATTTGCATACCATCGGAGTCTCTATCCCAGTGTCCATCGCTGCCTGATTTGTGGACATCATTGCTTTGAGATCTAGCAAGTTGATATTTGCACAAAGCCTGCTTGAACTCTTTTTTAGCTAAAAGGGTCAATTTGTTGGGGTAAGCTGCCATCATTACCACAGCACTATCGGGTGTTATTGTTTTTGGTGAAGGTGGATCCAAACAGTCACAGGAATTCATTTGATCACAAATATCATGTTTATTGAAGATTTATGACACACGCAGGAGAAATATATTCGTTGTTCACTATTGTTGTGGGACGTTTTTTGTGTTGGACTTTGATGCACATTTTTAAATTTTTTGATTGCAATTTTTCAGTTCGTTTGGGAATTATTGTTTTTATTGATTTTTGATTGTTTGTGATTATTAATATTCACTTATCTATCGCATTATCCATTTTAGGCAGGTGTAATTATATTAATTTAATTATTGATCAATAATAGGTTATTTTCACTGAGCGCCCTTATCTCTCACTTTTTTCACTCACTGTCAACCACCCGCAATTGGCTCTACCCTCCCTTGGCACAGTTAGTAGGGGATGATGGGATTGTGTAACCTGTGATTCTTGACAGCACAATCCCACAATAAAGGCACACAACAGTATGGTGTAGCTATCACTAACCGTTTCTTCTGCACAGTAAATGACACAAACAACTGATATACTTAACCCTGGTACTTTACTGAGAATAATGGTTAAGCAGATAAAACAGTATACATAAACATATGCAGAGCCCTGCATTGAAAGAGTGTTTTAGCACACAGACAGATATACAATCCTATGAAAAGAAACTAACGGACCCCGCTACAGCTCTTCTCCCTCGTGGACAAGATGGCGCCCAGCAATGTCACTACTGTTAAGTCAGGCCTGACTTTACTATGTGAAAGTTCTGCAGAGAAAGATCTTCGCTAGCAAACGGTGGTGCACTTCTGGAACAATTTGTAATCCACAAGAATAAAGGAATTTGATAACTTGGTGAACCCATAATAAATCTACTAGCATTATTCAATGCCATGTCCCTCCGGCGTGCAACTGCAAACACTAACGTTAGTTCCGAACAACAGTTACTGGGTCTAGAGATCCTGTATTATTCTCATGAGCAGGTGCTCTCTCACCCAACCGGACCAGTCCGTGTCCGTCTCTTCTGTTGCTGTGTCTTGGTACACAGATTCCACGACACCTGGGTCTTCGGTCCTCCTGGTAGTAGCAGAACAGCAGCAGGATAAGACGTCCCTCAGGCTCCTCAGTGGGTACGGAAGGCTCTTTGGAGTAATACAGGCCTAGGCTTCAGGCCCTGTATTTTCAGCAGACTCAGCACAGAGTTCCACTTGCTGGGCGGGCGGTGTCCAAAGAGACCGTGCTCCAGCCCGCCCCCTGATTAAATACCCCGCCCCAGCACTCCTTGCGTGGGGAAATGCATCCTGGGTATGGTAGTCTCTGGGCCTTAAAGCAAACACCCGCTACACTTATAAGAACTATGATTACCAACATAGACCCAACAATCCTCCACCACCGCCTCCACCTCAGTCATTTTCAGAGGGGCACTCTCGCCCCACCGGAAAGCTAAAAAGAAGAGAGGCTCCGGGTAGGGGGAAAAAAGAGAAAGCACTAGACTCTGACAGTATTTTTAATTTAAGTTGGTTACGCTTTCTAAGCCTGAAATAAGATTACTGAATAATGGTTTAAAATGTGCCCCTTTTAGGAAGCTCAACAAATTTGAGACATTTTTTGACATCCACAAGTATGTCCGGAAATTAAATATCAAGAGACACTTTTTAAATAACCCCATTACTAGATCTAGTAATAATAATATGGGCAATATTCAGCATACAAAGGAGGGTCAATAAGTGTGCTAGCCAGGCTCTAAAGCATTTCTTTTTGCTATTAGTCCAACACTGGAAGCTTTGTGACAGGGGAATAGTCTTTCATTGTTCAGACATTAGGCTGAGAGCCGGTCAGTTGCCAGGTTTTATCGTTTAGCAGCAAAAGGGAAACTTTACACAGACCTGGCTATGATGGCTGACAGGGGTGCAGGTGCATGGATAACAACACTGGCTGAACAAAATTAGAAATCATTTTGCTTTTAGACAATTCAAACTTTATATATAGTTGTTTACCTGGAATTCCATTTTAATGATAGTAAACAAAGGTTTGGTAAATTGTAGTAATAAGCATTTTTTTTAACAATTTTTCACTGTGCTTATTTGTAACGATAGATGCTAAAAATAAACAGATGTAACACATATATTTCACGCACTGTATGTCAAATAAGGATTAGCAAGCTGTATCAGATGGATTAGGATTTGATTCAGATCAACTCTGCTCACATCATTTGACCAGAGTGGAATTTCTATTTCATCTCAACTCACAAATCATATGAAGTCTTTAAGCAACCAAATTGCGAAAAGATCAGCAAATAACTTTTTTTAACCTGAATAAGCAGAAACTCTTTTTAATATGGATATTTTTTTAAAGATATGTAGCT
The DNA here is from genome assembly GCA_029206835.1 of Rana muscosa. NCBI lineage: Eukaryota > Metazoa > Chordata > Amphibia > Anura > Ranidae > Rana > Rana muscosa. Next base: position 85,965,677 of record CM055121.1, read on the forward strand.
GATGTGCGTTGGTTTACGATTATATAAAATGAGTAAACCTTACTTTTGAACACATAAAACAAAGCCTTATTTGCCTAATGCGCCATATTTTCACAACTATAAACAAAAAGATTATGCTACTAATGGTAGTATATCCCTAATAAAGTGCTAATGGTATCATAATGTTACTCACAAAAACACAGTCCCTTACCATTAAAAGTCAGTCAGGGGAATTGAAAACACACCTAATGAGAGTTTTATGGCAGTAGTTACCTTGAAGGGTAACACCACTTTCATGGAAAAAAATGTAAAATATTTTTTTTTTTAAATATAGCGTATACAATTATGACACAAGTCATATTGTAATTGAGTGTTTTCCTTTTCAATCTGCAGCGCTGTAATTTTATGTAAAATGCAATGCAATATGGCTACTTGGAGGTGTTCAGATGGCGTACAGAATGCCTCCCTGAAAATGTAATTTCTTGCGTGTGTGACTGGCTTACTGATTTTTCCAGGAGTCTGCACTAAGATACAAGTCTGAATTTTGACATCCCCTGCAACAAAAGTAACATTTTGGTGAGATACCCAAAAAGGGAAATCTCGCCTAAAGAAATGTAGACCTTGCCACTTTCCTCATTAGAGCCCTGCAGATGCAGCAGATGAAAATTATAAAACAACCCCATACATATTCACTTTGCACATGGACCAACACAAACAATGGGTATTTCTTCAGAATAAAAAAGTGTATAAATCTGCAACAAAGTTTGTACAAGGACTGCAATGTACAAGGATCACCCAGAGGGAAATGTTTTTAACTAACTCATTAAAAGCATTCGCACCAGTGTCGGGAAAATTACCTACATGTGCAGCAAATTAACATCGTTTTTACAACCCCCACTTTAAGAAACTGTTTATTCTTAACAAATTACTGCCAGTTCTCAGTTTAGAAAATAATAATTAAGACCAACTTTTTTTTTTTCCATACCGACTCTAAACTGGCGTACAGATTGTTTTAGTCAGAACATCATTTACCTAATAAAGTGTTCCTGTGGTTAAGGATATGTGGAAAAAGCAAATAGAGAAATTGCAGTGCATATAGAGTAGATAAAACATTTTTGGGCAGATCTGCCCTCTCCAGTACAAAACTTATCAACCATGTACCTGTCAGTGTGATGGGCACAGTGGTGGGGGTGAGAAGGCAGGAGTAAGTGTGGACACTCCTTCCTCAGTGCAGACACAGACAAATTTATGTACCTGTCTGTGGCAGGTACATAAATTGGGTGCAAGTATCAACACTTTCAGTGCTGTGCCCCCACAGAATTCTAAAGGGTGTCAATTGAAAGGTTCTGGTTCTGTTTGGTTCTGTTGGACCTTCTTGGCTCGAGCTGGACTTAGGATCTGTGGAATTGACTCTCTGACCGGTCGGATATTCAAGACACCAATACACAGCGAATTGGTATACAAGAATATATCATATATTGGCAATATGTCCTTTTTATGCAAAGCAAGAAGCGTTGCCTCCCTCGTGTGAACCAATCAGCAATAAGCAAAAACATCATGAGTTAACCAAAAATAGATTCTAACAGGTTTAAGGCCTTTGCAGAAGTGGTCAGTTAACATACGTCAATTGCGGTCAAACTAAACATGTGTTTGACATTTGAAACAGGAAGATAAGAAACACCATATGTTAGTGTGGTCAACCTGGCAGTTAAAACAGAAAGGAGATAAACTTTTTCCCGGAAAAAGCTTAACCACAAAGTCACATTTCAACCTAAATATACATGCCTGGCAGTTAATGCAGAAGATAGGCTTGACCAAAAAGTCACATCCTGCTTTACACTTCAGAAAAACATATTCTGTACTAATACATATATTTCAACATATATATTTAAGGAGAACTCTAATCATGAATATTAGCTCATATTGGTTCATACCTTACATCAATGACATATCTTAACATAGCATATGTAGGACTACCCCCGCAGGTACCGGTTCAGTATGTTTGTTGCGTACTCAGCCTCTCAACCCCAATAAAAGTCTCAGCCCCTCTGGCACACCTGGCAATAGTGTAAGTGCAAGGACCAATCATAAATGCACACGTTAGGATAAGGCACAGAAATTGTCTTTACTGCAATATTTCTGTGGAAAAAAGTAGCAAACAGTAACAATATATATTCAAGTAATGCAATTGGAGAGCAATAACTGAGATTAAGAGCAATATAGTTCAATACTATATTCAGGCTGCTTTCAGGGGATTCAAAACCTGAGAATAACCCCAAGAGCACAGGCAAACACTTCAAAAACAATAAATCATGATAGGGCAATCTGTACCAGTTTGGTTACCTTTGCTCGGGCCTGCTCTATGAGTCCAGGCAGGAGGAGAGCAGAGAAACGGCCCTCTTTATGTCAGGCTTCTCTCTTCTGTCCCCTGACACCACAGGCCCAACTTCAAACACTGTACATAAAACACTATTTAATGGCTTAACTTCCCAAATAAACTGTCCCGCACACCCACTGCATATACAGAGCCCTGAGTATGTGTGTGTGCGGGCCCACTAGTAGCTTCAGTTCTTTTGAAGAAAGATTAGGCTTTGTATCTTCAGCTAGCAACTCTTGTTGGTGCACTTAAACTCCTGAAAAGCAGGGCCAAACAATAAAACTGGCCCGGATTATCAAGTAAAGAATGTAGGATCTTCCTCAGCAAGGTGAAAGGACAATGGTGTCTGTATACAGTGTCTCTGTATCTGAATGGCATGGTATCCTGTGGCACTACAAGTGTCAGCAAGATGACTAACAGCAATGATGTCTTTATATAGTGTCCATTTAACTCTGTGTGCAGTGTCCTTGTTTCCTGCAGTTGGGTGAAAGCCCTCTCACCCAATCCTGCGGCCAAGGCCCAAACGAACGTCCTGGAACAGGCAGGCTCTTCAAGTGACCTGACTGGTCACCTCACACTGGAATGCTTGACACCGTCGGTGCAGGTGCATCTGGATATGCACCTGGGATCCCCCTCTCTCAGGCTGGATGTGCAGACTGGCTGTGGATGCCTGAAACCATGCGTTGGACTGACCTGGGAGGAAACACTTCTTCCCCAGGTATAATCTCTTCCTCTGGATTGTGGAGTCTGAGCAATCTCCTCAGATAAGCAAGATAGCGTCTCTAATTCCCTTTCCCCCAGAGCAGGCTGGCTATTGTAATTCTGTCTCCATAGAAAGCTATGGGGCCCTTTTAGATGGGGACTACATATCCCAGAATCCTTTGCAACTGCTGCTCTGCGTGTTAAAGTCCCTCTGATTTGCTCCTGTCATTGGCTCTCCTCCTCCTGCCAATAGGGACACAGGGGAGGATGCAGAGTGAGAAGCTCTGTGTGTCTGTGTGTGTCAGTGAAGAGAAAAAAGGGAGGGTGAAAAAATCCCCTTCAGACACTGACAATCACTTTTCTCCCTCACAGAAGAACCTTGGCCAGCTTGGCCAGGCCATGGAATATGCAGGGCACCTGCTACAAATAGCTTTATTTTTACACGCAGTCAGAGATGCACTCACAGAGTTTATTTGGAAATGCTACAGCAGATTAGGGAGAGACTTTCAGAATGTTATTAGTGGCACTTATATGCTGGTGTTTAATGCTTAGTAAACATGTTTAACCACTTCCCTACCCACCCAGTGCCAAATGATGTCCGCAGGAGGGATCTGCCATCCTGGGCGGGCGCCATATGATGTCCTGGGCTTCCCGGCCGCCTAGGGGGCACACGTCCTGACAGGTGAGAGGAGACCGATGGTGTGTTCTCAGTACAGAGGAACACCAATCGGTCACCTCCCCTTGTGAGTCTCCTCCCCCTACAGTTAGAATCACTCCCTAGGTAATAACCCCTTCCCTGCCAGTGACATTTACGGTACACAGTAATCAGTGCATTTTTATAGCACTGATTGCTGTATAAATGTGAATGGTCCCAAAAAAGTGTCAAAAGTGTCCAATAAGTCCGCAGTAACGCCACAGTCACGATAAAAATTGCAGATCGCTGCCATTACTAGTAAACAAAAAAATGCCATAAATCTATCCCCTATTTTGTAGACACTATAAATTTTGCGCAAACCAATCAATATACACTTATTGCGTTTTTTTTTTTTTTTACCAAAAATATGTAGAAGAATACATATCGGCCTAAACTGAGGGAAAAAAATGGATATTTATTATAGCAAAAAGTAAAAGATTTGTTTTTTTCAAACTTATTGCTCTTCTTTTGTTTATAGCGCAAAAAATAAGAACCGCAGAGGTTATCAAATACCACCAATGACGCTGTCCGTCATTGGCTGAGCCTGAGCGGACCTGATAGGGAACTTCCTCCGCAGTCTATTAAATGTATAGACCCGCCCCTTCTAAAGTTCCCCATCAGTAAATTACACAGTAAAGGAAGTTCCCCATCAGGTCCGCTCAGGCCAATGACGTAGGCGGGGTCTGACATACCGAGGGGGCGGACCTGATGGGGAATCTCCTTCACTGTGTAATTCATGAATAGACCCGCCCCTTCTCATGTTCCGCATCAGGTCCTCCGCCTTACACCTAGTCATTGGCTGAGCGGACCTGATGGGGAACTTTAGAAGGGGCGGGTCTATACATTTAATAGACTGCGGAGGAAGTTCCCCATCAGGTCCGCTCAGGCTCAGCCAATGACGGACAGCGATGGACATCGCATCACCGCGGGACACTGGATTTCATCGCTGGAATGTTTTTTTTTAAAAATAAAGGACTTTTCCAAGGTGTCGGTGTGTGATTTTTTCATTTTTTTACACTTTCTTCATGAAATGGTAGGGGTACAATGTACCCCTTACCAATTCACATAGGGGGGTGGGGTCTGGGGGTCCCCTTTGTTAAAGGGGTCTTCCAGATTCCGATAAGCCCCCTGCCCGCAGACCCCTTGTCCCCATCAACATGGGGACATCCTCCCCATGTTGAGGGCATGTGGCCTGATACGGTTCAGGAGGGGGGGCACTCTCTCGTCCCCCCCTCTTTTCCTGCGGCCTGCCAGGTTGCGTGCTCGAATAAGGGTCTGGTATGGATTTATGGGGGGACTCCACGCCATTTTTTTTTAATTTGGGGTGGAGTTCCCCTTAAAATCCATGCCAGATCTGAAGGGCCTGGTATGGATATTTGGGGGGAACCGCACGCATTTTTTTAAAAAATTTGCGGCGGGGTTCCCCTTAATATCTATACCAGACCTGAAGGGCCTGAAGGGCCTGGTAATTGAATTTGGGGGGACCCCCACGCTTTTTTTTTTATTATCAATTACTTTTCTATCTATTGCCGGGAGCCGACAATTCATTAAGCCCACGTTCACACTGGGACTGCGGGAGTGAAGCCTGCGAGTTCAGCTGAACTCGCACGATTTCACTCCCGCTGGCAGTCCCGATTTCAGCTCGATTTCAAAGACATCTGAAACAGATGTCAATGTAAATCACGGCTGAAATCGCAAAAAGTAGTACAAAAACGACTTTTTGTAATCGGTGCAGCGCCGCACCGATTAGGACAGTGCCATTGGCCGCAATTTGCGGCAAATTTCGCCGATTTGACATGCGATTTGACATTTCAAATCGCATGTCAAATCGTACCAGTGTGAACCAGGGCTAATAGCCGCGAGTGAGTTTTAAATTACTTTTTTTCCTTCAGAAATGACACTTTGTGCGGGGACAGTTCTAAGCACGGGAAACATGCGCGACTTTACATGCATATTATATACACACGAAATTTAAAGGAATATTTCACTTTTATTATTTCACTTTAAGCATTATTAAAATCACTGCTCCCGAAAAAACTGCAGTTTTTAAAACTTTTTTTTGCATTGATACATGTCCCCTGGGGCAGGACCAGGGTCCCCAAACACCTTTTAGGACAATAACTTGCATATAAGCCTAATTAGCACTTTATATTTCTCCCATAGACTTTTAGAATTTGCTGCAAACACCCCAATTTGTTCGCTGTTCGGCGAACGGGCGAACAGGCAATGTGCGAGTCGAACATGAGTTCGACTCGAACTCGAAGCTCATCCCTAGCTAGTAGGGGGCAAGAAGGTTCTGCATCTGCAAGTAAAAAAAAAAAAACAAATATATTTCTTAACCATATAACTCACTGTTCGAAGTGAGTAGAACTCACCTTGGACTATTGGGTATCCAGTCTGGATCAGTAAATGTAGGCAGCGCAGTACCCTGTAATTTTTATTTCACTTTGAATCATGATTTTGACATGGCTGTTGAGAGTTGTTAACTAGGTTTAGTATTGCTTTAAGAGTATTCACATATACAGAGTTAGATCTTGGGATCTTGGGATTCTTGAACAAAAACATTAAACAGTATTTACAACACAATGTACAGTATAATTATGATGGATTACATGATATTTACAAATTACACACCAAAACATATTTACAATACAATGTACAGTTTACCTCTCTGCTTCAGATCTGATCATGCTGACTGCTTTTTGTGTCCTCGCACAAAGAAAGTGCACAGCTTGGTAATAATTCATTATATTCCCTTTCCCTTTCTGTATTGTAGCTGGCTAATATAATGCTACATAAATGGTCACTGTATCTAGCAAATGTATATTGGGCACATGGGATTCAAAGAAGGCTGATGTTTACAAGCCATGTGAAATGCGATAAGGAAAAATAATGGGCAGACCTTGAATTAAAAAAAAGTTTATAAATAATACCAACTGGGAATTTAGGAGTGGTAAAATGGGAAAACACCCAATCGTTTAACTATATTCCCAATCTAACGTAAATATATTTTATATAATTACAAAATTACAAAATTATTTACATCTGCTAATGGAGATTTCACATCAACTCATTATCTAACAAGGGTCCTGTTTAAAGTGGGCTTGCTACAAATGATTAAATACTTTGCACAAAGCCCTACAATTTTTTGGCTTAATGTGTTTTGTTTATTATTACACAACAATTAAAAAATTTTGATTTTAAAATGGCAGGTGGGGTTCAGTTCAAAATGATAAAACACCTGCTACAAATGGATAAACACTGAGTATGTGCACAAAAAAATATTTTGAGAAAATTTCCTGTTATTATGTTGCACTCTGTTATTGATCTCTCTCTCTATCTCTCTTTTTCTCTCATCAGTGCCAATCTGTGTCTATCAGTGCAGCATATAGTGCCCAATCAATGCAGCATATCAGTGCCCACCAGTGCAGCATATCAGTGATCATCAGTGCAGCCAATCAGTGCCACCTCATCAGTGTCTTCTCATCAGTGCCCATCAGTGCAGCGTAACTGTCCACCAGTGCAGCCTGTCAGTGCCCATTAGTGCAGCTCATCACCGCACATCAGTGAAGAAGAAAAAAAAAAGTGTTTCTTTCAAAAATGTGGGTCTTTTTTTTTTTTTGCAAATACAAAAGTACCATTTAAATACCACCAAAAGAAAGCTGAAAGCTCTATTTATCTAAAAAATATCTTATGGGTACAGTGTTGCATGACAGCGCTATTGTCATTCAAAGTGTGATAGCAAGAAGGGGGTGAAAGTGCCCAGTAGGCAAGTGGTTAAATATAGACACCACATTGGCCTTGCTCCTATCCAATGGTACTATGCCAATCATTAAAGAGTCTCAAAAAATTTATAACAATGGCTTTGTAATAACAGAACTCAACTCTGTGTGTGTAAGCCATCTGGCCCAGTTGTTTAATTCATCTGTATATAGTCTAAATGTTTCTGGACCCCATCAAATTTGAGCTATTGTGGTTATTTGGGACTATGTCAATATATTTCTATTACTATTACTGTATTGATTTGTGTTTCCCCATTTTGCTTTGTATGCACCGAGCTAAAGACGACATTTAATACATTTGCCTGCTTTTTTCCTTGTCACCAATTCTGGATTATCTTGTAAAGGGACTATATGCTGAGATATGATAATTTTACTTTTGATATATTCAAATGCTTTTTTGGGGTTCGTGTTATTCTCTTTTGCAGCCTGTCATTCGTTTAGAATTTTTGCAACCTTGGTTTCTCTTTCACAATTTTTATTTTTATTTGTAACATACAAAAGATAAAAGTGTTCCTTAATTTCTATATTTTTAAATGCCCTTTTCTTATTCTTTATGGGGTTTTTTTAACTTTGGATGCGAGCCACATAGGATTTACTTTTAGTCTTTTAAATTAATTGCCCATTGTAGTGTGTTTGCATACAGTCGATTTGAAACATTCCCATTTCTGATCTGTGTTTGTTTTTTTTTGAGTGAGTGAGTGAGTGAATAACTTGTATAGTGCTACAACTGCGAACTAAATCGCCTCAAGGCACTTTGCATCCAGTGACGTCCTGATCCATCAGAATAGGTGGGTCTTAAGTTTTTTCCTGAAGGCTCAATGGTTTTCTTCTGTGCGGATATCCGTGGGTAGAGCGTTCCATAGCCGTGGTCCTTGGACTGCAAATCGTCGTTCTCCCTTTGATTTGTAGCGGGACTTGGGGATGTGAAGGAGGTTTTGGTTGGTTGATCGGGGAGTGCGATTGGGGGTGTAGTGTTTTATCTTCTCGCATAGATATTGTGGAGCGTTTCCCTGTGTGCACTTGTGGGTGAGACAGAGGGTCTTGAATGTGATTCGATCCTTTACGGTTAGCCAATGAAGGGTCCTCAGTGATGGGGTGATGGATTCCCAAGGTTTTTTTCCCGTTACCAGCCTGGCAGCCGTGTTCTGGACGACTTGTAGGTGCGAAATCTGGTATTTGGGTAGTCCGAGGTAGAGGGCGTATGCGTAATCGAGTCGGGAGTTGATAATTGTTCCAACTACTACTGCTGTATCCTCTTCTGGGATGAAGGGGATGAGTCTACGTAGCAGGCGGAGGAGATGGTGAGAGCCGCTGACTACTGATCCAATTTGTGCATCCATCGACATCTCCAAGTCAAAGATGACTCCGAGACTTTTGACTTTGGTACTTGGGGTGATGGTCTGTCCAAGGATGGTGGGGAGTGTCCAAGGAGTCTTAGTTTTTGTCTTTTGGTTTGCGTGGAGGAGAAGGAGTTCTGTTTTGGATCCGTTGAGTTTGAGGGAATTCTCAGTTTAATGACGATATTCCCTCCTAGTCTTGGAGAGTGAGCTGCAGTCTTCAAAAATATGTTATTTTATTCACCTAATGACGGCCCACCTGCGATGTACTGTGGACGGGTGGCCACTGTAGGCAAAGTGACATACCCATACATTGCTGCCTACTTCCAGGTATGCGTCCACGCGTGCCCCCTAGCAGGCACCCGCTAATATTGTACACAGCGGGAGCCTGTTAGCAAGTCCCGACCAATGGTCCACACCTGGGACCTGCTGATCAGCTGTGTACAATCACAGCCTAGAGCTCTGTGTTGACAATCAACACGGAGCTCTGTACGAAGGGAATGATTTCTATGCTTCTCATCCCTGAAAAGCAGCACATTTTACACACATTACGTATACACTACAACCCCTGGAAAAAATATGGAATCACCATTCTTGAAAAATGTTAATTAAGTTGTTTAAATGTGTAGAAAAAAAAACTAATCACAGACATGCCTCAAAACTATTTTCATTTAACAGTCTAACCTTCTGGCTTTAAGAAACAGTTAAAAAGAAAAAGAAAAATAAACTGTAGTCAGTTGCAACAGTTTTTGCAGATGAAGCAGAGGAAAAAATTATAGAATCACTCAATTCCGAGGAAAATATTATGGAATCACCATATACCCTGCAGTTCTAAAACAAACATCTTCATCAGATTACATCCTGAAAAATTATGTCATCACCAAAAATTCCTTTCAATTGATGGAATAAGAAAAGTGTCCAAAATCCCAATATAAATTTGTGCATTTATTGAAGATTTCATGACTGTCATCTACCCCGAACCTTTACATGATATGCAACCCCATATCATCAATGATTGTGGAAATTTGCATGTTTTCTTCAGGCAGTTGTCTTCATACATTTCATTGGAACAGCACCAAACAAAAGATCCAGCATCAAAGTTCCAGCCCACTGCAGATTCATGATTCATCACTGAATATCACTTTCACCCAGTCATCCACAGTCCATGATTGCTTTTCTTTAGCCCACTGTAACCTTGTTTTTTTTTTCTTTTAAGGTGTTAATGATGTTTTTCATTAGTACAAATCAAATAGGAAGGTTGTTAAAGGGAAGCGTACTGATAGACCAAGGAAGACATCAAAGTGTCAAGTTAGAAAACTTAAATCAATATGCCTTAAATCAGAAAATGCACAACAAAACAAATGAGGAACAAATGGACAGAAACTGACGTCAATGTCTGTGACCAAACTGTAAGACATTGGCTAAAGAAAATGGGATTTACATAAAGAAAAGCTAATGAAAACGATCATTACAACCTCAGAAAAAAAAATGTTGCCCACATATTAATCCCTAACCTTACCCTTGTGTTCGCCAAAGCCATGCACACTTCTTCCTTCACCCCTGGAGATGCTAAAGGCACAAGTGGTCACCATACCCAAGCCGGGTAAAGACCCCATGACACCTGCAAATTTTCGTCCAATATCATTGTTGAACACAGATGTGAAGGTTTACGCTAAACTCTTGCCACAACTTTTGTTATGTGTGATGCCCACCTTGGTCACGAAAGACCAGCTGGGGTTCATTCCGTGTAGACAGACTTCAGATGCAACGAGGTGTATACTTGATATTTTACACTATGCAGAGAAGACACGAACGCCCTCTCTGCTCTTGTCTATCGATGCAGAGAAGGCGTTAGATAGAGTACACTGGCTCTACATGTCAAAGGTACTGAAAAAATTGGTTTCCAAGGTAACATATTCTCCGCCATTTTGGCATTATATTCCACACCCTCAACACAGGTGAATGCATCTGTCCTCCTTATCCAAACTCTTTACAATATCCAATGAGACTAGACAGGGATGCCCATTATCACCATCCATCTTATTGATCAAACCCCTGGCTGAAGCAACCCGCTCCCACCCTGGTATTACAGGCTTCCAATTTCACAACTCCGTCCTCAAGATCAATCTCTGTCATGGATATGCAGTAGTGTTTGTCTGTCAGCTTACCTTCCTTCCCATGTGTTCATCTTAGAGGCCAGAACCCTTTCACCTGGCTTCCTTTATAATCTCCTCCCAGCCTGACTCCACCCCAGGCCCTATCACAGAACACTATATAAACCTGTGCACTGCAAGCCTGCTTTGCTGATCAACGTGTTTGTTAGGCATTGTGTGTTTGGGTTCCTGCCTGCCGTGTGCTACGTCTGTCTCTCTGTTACGTTATTGGCTTGTCCCCGACTATCCCTGTCTGCTCGTGACCCTTGACCTTCGGCTTGTCTTTCGTTATCCTTGTCTGCTTGTGGCCCTTGACTTTCAGCTTGTTATTCGTTACTCTTATATTTCGTGCTGCTGCTTCCCCTCTTGTCCCCTTATCCTACGGGGCGTGAGCTAGGAGACTCTAGGGGCCGCGACCTGGACCCAGCCTGCAGCATAACATCCTCACCACTAGAGGCTCTGAAGAAGACCTGCTGGGTCTTAGACTCCGCGCCCTGGGGAATCTTGGCTCTAGCTTCCCATAGGATCCCGGTTGTGCTCCTCTGGTCCCGCTTTCCACAACCACCCAGTTTCCTATCCGCAGCAGTCAGCCATAGGGTTCACTACCTTGCGGTGCACTCCTGTCCCCCTACGGTGTGCATCTGTCACCTGGCCACAGGTATTCTGACAGTTTGATCAGCCATGAACCCGGCTGACATCCCGCTCCCCGCGGATGATCCATTGCAGGGCATAGTTTGCAGACTTGAAACCCAGGAATCGAATCAGACTCAGGTGATGCGATTCCTCCAGGATCTGGCTTCTCGATTCGAGCAGCTTCAGGCCTCCTTGGGAACCCTGAATCCGCAACCTCAAATACAACCAGCGGCTGCACCTATTGCACCAGTCGCAGCCACACACTCACTACAACTGCCAGCTCCGTCCCGTTTCTCTGGGGACTCCAAGGCTTGCAGGGGGTTCCTTAGCCAATGCACGATTCATTTTGAGCTCCAGCCCCAAAACTTCCTGTCTGATATAAGGTAGCCTATATCATTTCCCTCCTCTCTGGTGAAGCTTTAGCCTGGGCAGCCCCTCTGTGGGAACTAAATGATCCAGTGGTTTCTAGCCTGTCTGGCTTCTTGAAACTTTTTCGGAATATCTTCGAAGAACCGGCTCGTGTCTCTTCAGCGGCCAGCGCCCTTTTACGTCTACGCCAAGAGTCTGCTTCTGTGGGACAGTATGCCCTTCATTTCCGCATACTGTCGGCTGAGTTGAGCTGGAACAATGAGGCCTTAGTCGCAACCTTTTTGCATGGCCTGTCCGATAGAGTGAAGGATGAATTAGCAGGAAGAACCATCCCCACTGATCTGGCCGGCGTTATCTCCTTGTGTAACCAGATCGATATTCGCTTTCAGGAGAAGACCTTAGAAAAGCAACGCCAGCACTCCTTGGTTCTTAGTCAGCCTGAGCTCCCCTCTCTTCGACCTGTAGAGCATCTCCTACCAGCTGAGGAACCCATTCAGCTGGGTCGGACCAGGCTATCCCCTGAGGAACGTGCTAGGCGCAGAACTCTTGGTCTGTGTATTTACTGTGGGGGCAAAGGTCATTTTCGTGACACTTGCTCTCTTTGTCCAGAAAAACTTTCGGGTCCACTTCATCTGGAAAGTGGAGTATATGACCCAGAAATATCACCTTCCCCTTCTCGTCTTCTGCTTTCTGTGTTCCTTCATGTTGGTGCTTCTTCTCATTCGGTCTCAGCATATCTGGATTCCGGAGCCGCTGGTAATTTCATGGACTGGGAAATCGCATCGTCCATGAGACTTACTCTTTTGCCCCTCACCACGCCATTGGTGGTCTTGGCGATTGATGGTACTGTTCTCCCAGGGGGACCTATCCACTTCCAGACCCTCCATGTTAAGATGTCGGTAGGGACACTCCACCAGGAGTGGATATCCTTCCTTATCTTACCCAAGGCCTCAACGCCTATAATTTTGGGTCTCCCATGGTTACAGCTCCATTCTCCTCATGTGGACTGGACTACTGGACAGATCCTGGCTTGGGGTCCCTCCTGTTCCTCGTCCTGCCTACCCAAGGTTGCCCCCTGTGAACCTGAGCCGGTCATTCATTCCAGGTTGCATAACCATTTACATTTCTCTGTCCCTAACCACCCTTGGACGCACAGCCAGGCTAGCTTGTCTACAAGTCCTGCAGTCGCTACGTCTTGCGATGCGATTCAGGTAGTCGCTACACCTGACTCAGCTATTCACTCTGCCTCTGTACTAGTTATGCCAGTCCAGCCCATGCCCAGTGAGCCTCCTACTTTTTCTTGTTCAGGACATTCTGCTTGTCCTTCATCTATTCAGATTGACTCCTGTGACATGTCACCTTCTAACCAACCTGACTTCAGGGTTCCACTGACATCTGCCCAGTCTGATGGTCCTGTGCAAGATGACCAGTTCCCCTTTAAGGGTCTAGGGGACCCTCCTCAGATTCCTGTTGATCCTCTCATGCCCTTGCTTATTCCTATAGAGCCTTTGGTCCTCAATAGATCTTCTTGTCATCTCCCTACCTCGTTTTCGGTCTCTGAGCATAATCTTAAGTACGAGGTTAGACAAGTTCTGGATTCTCGGCTCTGCAGAGGCATTCTTCAGTACCTTGTGCATTGGAGAGGTTTTGGTCCTGAGGAGGCGTCTTGGATCGCTGCATCTGATGTCGCTGCACCTCATCTGTTGAGGAGGTTTCATCAGAGATTTCCCTTTAAGCCTGGGCCCAGGCGGGGGAGGGCCCATAAGAGGGAGGGTATTGTCATGGATATGCAGTAGTGTTTGTCTGTCAGCTTACCTTCCTTCCCATGTGTTCATCTTAGAGGCCAGAACCCTTTCACCTGGCTTCCTTTATAATCTCCTCCCAGCCTGACTCCACCCCAGGCCCTATCACAGAACACTATATTAACCTGTGCACTGCAAGCCTGCTTTGCTGATCAACGTGTTTGTTAGGCATTGTGTGTTTGGGTTCCTGCCTGCCGTGTGCTACGTCTGTCTCTCTGTTACGTTATTGACTTGTCCCCGACTATCCCTGTCTGCTCGTGACCCTTGACCTTCGGCTTGTCTTTCGTTATCCTTGTCTGCTTGTGGCCCTTGACTTTCAGCTTGTTATTCGTTACTCTTATATTTCGTGCTGCTGCTTCCCCTCTTGTCCCCTTATCCTACGGGGCGTGAGCTAGGAGACTCTAGGGGCCGCGACCTGGACCCAGCCTGCAGCATAACATCCTCACCACTAGAGGCTCTGGAGAAGACCTGCTGGGTCTTAGACTCCGCGCCCTGGGGAATCTTGGCTCTAGCTTCCCATAGGATCCCGGTTGTGCTCCTCTGGTCCCGCTTTCCACAACCACCCAGTTTCCTATCCGCAGCAGTCAGCCATAGGGTTCACTACCTTGCGGTGCACTCCTGTCCCCCTACGGTGTGCATCTGTCACCTGGCCACAGGTGACCTGACAATCTCTTTGCGGCCCACATTATTCTACTCGTGACTAATACAGTCTTTCTTACCAAAGATATTTCAAACCTTCACCCAATTCAGTCGCATTTCTTAATATTAAATGAACGCTGCCAAATTGCTTATCCTGGACCTAGGGGTCCCCACCCCTACCAGATCATTACTTCAGAATCAATTTAATTTCACATGGAGCTCAGGGGGATCCCCAACTGGGTATCACTCTTACTGCCTCCACCTCCTCTTTTGTGGCCACAAACTTTAATCACCTAATATCCAGAATTGACAATGAACTTCAACACATAGTCAAATGGTGCAGAAGACTAGCGGCTCTAATAATAAATATACTTCCCCAAATTATCTACATTTTCAGGTCTTTACACATTCCTGTCTCGAACCCACGTCATTATATCTCTATCAAAAATCACAAAATCTTTCCTTTGGAAGGCATTGAAGGACAGATGCTCCCACTTCTCCCTGATTAGACATAGATCCCTAGGCGGGGCCAGATTTTCCGGATTTAGGGACTACTACTGGGCAGTCCAACTGGACCAACTTAAACATTGGTTCCTCTCAGACTAAACCCCACTATGGGCAGAACTAGAGGCTGCTATTGCCCCCACTGATAACCTTTACTTGCTCCCCCTTAGCGACAGGTGGAAACTAGACAAGTGCAGAATAAAAAAATGTGTTTGTTTAGTTTTTTTATTTACATAAATTAATTTACTTAATTGGTTTCAACCCGTTTTATTTGTTTTCAGAATTTGTTTTAGTTTATTTGTATTCAAATCAATTTGAATCTTCGGAATTTGAATTTGAATCGATTTAAATATTTTTTTCTAATCAATTTTGAATAGTTTTCGATTTTGAATAGTTTTCAAATTCGAATTAGAAAAGTTTTCTAATTCGAATAGTTTTCGAATTTGAATAGCTTTTAAATTCAAATCGTTTTTCGATTTCCAAAGAGAATAGAATAGAATAGAAAATCATGGAATAGAATAGAAAAAAATATATAATAGAGAAAAAAATATATAACAGAAAATAAAATAATAGAATATAATGGAAT
The DNA here is from genome assembly GCA_029206835.1 of Rana muscosa. Classification (NCBI taxonomy): domain Eukaryota; kingdom Metazoa; phylum Chordata; class Amphibia; order Anura; family Ranidae; genus Rana; species Rana muscosa. The sequence continues at coordinate 85,981,234 of CM055121.1, forward strand.
TGAATAGAATAGAAACAAATAGAATAAAATAGAAATAATATAACCATCTTCTGAAATTCAAATAGAAAAGAATAGAATAGAAAATAATATATTTTAAAAAAAACAATCAAATAGAATAGGAATTTCAATAGAAATTTGAATTTGAATAGAATAGAAAAGAATAGATGAGAATAGAATAGAAAATAACAAAAGAATAGAATAGAAAGAATATAACTATCTTCCTATTCTAATCTATTATTTTCTATTCTATTCAAATTGATTATATTTGAATTTTGGGAAATGGTTCTATTTGTTCTATTCTATTGTTTTTTAATTCTATTCTTTTTCTATTTGCTTATTCTTTTCTATTATTTTCTATTCTATTCTTTTATTTTCTGTTCTATCCTATTCTATCATATTCTTTTCTATTCAAATTCAAATTTATTCTATTCAAAATTTGAATTTCAGATGATGGTTATTTCTTTCTATTCTATTGTGTTCTGTTGTTTTCTTCTAGGCTTTTCTAATTTATTATTTTCTATTCAAATTGATTCTATTTGAATTTTGGGAAATGGTTATATTCTTTCTATTTTATTCTATTCTATTGCTTTTTTTAAACTATAATATTCTATTATATTATAGCCTATTCTATTCTTTTTTTCCAATTATTTTATTTTCTATTTTGTTCTGTTTTACTCTATTATATTATATTCTTTAAATTTCTGTTATATCCTTTTCTATTCTATAATTTTTTTTTCTATTATATTACTTTCTTTTCTATACTATTTAATTCTCTTTGTAAATTGGAAAACTATTAAAATTAAAAAGCTTTTCAAATCCCAATTTGAAAACTATTTAAATTCGAAAACTTTAATTTGAAAACTATTCGAAATTGATTTGAAATCGTTTTGAATCGATTCGAATTTGAATTCTGTGTGAATTTTTTTTGAAGAGGGATATCTCGGTAACGGCAGCAGCTGCTGCCACAACCGAGATATCCATCTCTTCAGTGAGCGGTCGTGTTTACGATAATGGTGGTCTCCGCGGCAGATTCAAGATGGCCCCCACCCGTCTCCATACCATAGCAGGGCGGAGCTGACGTCAAAACGTCAGCTCCGCCCATACGTCTTAAAGGGACATTTTTTTTTTGTCATTTTTTCAAATGTCATTTTTTTTATTGCATTTTAGTGTAAATATGAGATCTGAGGTCTTTTTGACCCCAGATCTCATATTTAAGAGGACCTGTCATGCTTTTTTCTATTACAAGGGATGTTTACATTCCTTGTAATAGGAATAAAAGTGATCCATTTTATTTATTTTTTTAAAACAGTGTAAAAATAAATAGAATCCAGTAAAATAAATAAGAAAACCCCCAAAAATTTTTTAAAGTGCCCCATCCCGATGAGCTCGCGCGCAGAAGCGAAGCGCATACGTGAGTAGCGCCCGCATATGAAAACGGTGTTCAAACCACTCATGTGAGGTATCCCCGCAATCGTTAGAGCGAGAGCAATAATTCTAGCTCTAGACCTCCTCTGTAACTCAAAAGATGCAACCTGTAGAATTTTTTAAACGTCGCCTATGGAGATTTTTAAGGGTAAAAGTTTGACGCCATTCCACGAGCGGGCGCAATTTTGAAGTGTGACATGTTGGGTATCAATTTACTTGGCGTAACATTATCTTTCACAATATAAAAAAAAATTGGGCTAACTTTACTGTTGTCTTATTTTTTAATTTAAAAAAGTGATTTTTTTCCAAACGAAGTGCGCTTGTAAGACCGCTGCGCAAATACGATGTGACAAAAAGTATTGCAATGACCACTAATATATTCTCTAATATGTTAGAAAAAAAACAATATATAATGTTTGGGGGTTCTAAGTAATTTTCTAGCAAAAAAAAATGTTTTAAACTTGTAAACACCAAATTTGAAAAACAGGCAAGGTCCTTAAGTGGTTAAAAGCCTGACAATACCTATGCAAACCTCAGTGCAGGCATGAAGACATCTTGACTCTGTCAAATTTGATCATGCAATCCCCATTCATATTCCCCTTCCTCTCCAAATTTTTTAGCTCATGCTCCCCTCTTTTTCGACCAACCCTCTACTAAATCACAATATAACTTACGTTCTTGACCTTACTAAGGATAAACCCCCCTACCCCCTTCAGAATCTGGCATTTAAAAAACATCTCCCTCCATAGCACCAGTTCACATGTGCTAGCCTGCTGCACTTTCTAGCCAAACACCCCCCTCCCAATTTTTCTCTACCTCCTCAAACTTGAGACTTTCTCACCCTGTCCAAGCCTAAACTACGAGGGATCCCCCTCTTTTACAACACCCCTCAGGATAAACAATTTTTTTGCAAAACTAGCCCTATGTTAAAGTGGGAATCTGACCTCCAGGCCTAATTCCGGCACAAAGGCGAGCTGAATTTCGATCGATCACTAGTGCCTCTCACTGCACTATATCTTTGAAATGATGATAAAAATTACTAACAGATGGCACTATACACCCTTACACAATCGTCCAAAATGTTTGCAGCAGTCTCGCCTGTGCTGGTGTGAATGTGACCAGGTAGGGCATCTCCTACACAGTCTTTGGAGCTGCCCATGCCTCACTAGCTTCTGGTCCAGTGTATTCCACTTAATTTCTTCCTGTACTGGTATGTTGACCAAACCCCAGCCTGCCTTAGCTTTATTAAACCTAGGTATTGACCACTACCCTCTATTCCAGTGACCAGTAGTCACACACATTCTACTGACGGCTTAAATACTCATCCTAAAAAACTGGAAATCCGAAGTATCGCTCAATCTCTCTGAGCTGGTGAACATGGTAAATTTCAACCATACATTTGAACGCCTCATAGCACTCAATGCCTTAAAATACAAGTATGCTGAATTCTACCGTTCATGGTCTATCTGGATGAACAAATCTACCTCCCATTAATATCATTGTTATTTGTTATCTGGTGCTGATTCCTGCACTTTGTTTCCAAGCTGTTTACTTGGATGTGTACTGTACACTTTGTTCATATAGTTACATAGTAGGTAAGGTTGAATAAAGACAATAGTCCATCCAGTTCAACCTGTGTTGGTGTACGGGTGTCAGTGTCTATATTTCCCATATCCCTGTATATTGTGTTCACTAAGATGCACGTCCAAGAGTCCTTTAAAAATATCAATAATCCCCACTGACACCATCAATTGTGGAAGAGAGTTCCCCCCCCAATTGCCCTGACAGTGAAAAACTCCCTGTGCAGCTTTAGGTTAAACCTCTTCTCCTCCAATCTCATTGTGTAGCCCCTTGTCCTCTTACACAACCTGACCTGAGACAGAATAGTTTTTTTTCTATACTGTGATCACCATTAAGGTATTTGTAAATTGCTATCATATCCCCTCTCAAGCGTCTCTTTTCCAGAAGGAATGAACTTAGTGTTGGTAGTCGTTCCTCGTAATTGAGTTCCTCCAATCCCTGTATACATTTTGTTGCACTTCTTTGGACTCTCTCCAGCTCCAGCGCATCACTTCTGAGGACTGGTGACCAGATCTGGACTGAATACTCCAGATGTGGCCTTACCAGAATTTTATAAAGTAACAGGATTTTAGTTTTATCTCTGAAGTATATCCCCTTTTTTATGTGTGCTAATATTCTGCCGGCTTTGGTAGCAGCAGCTTGACATTGCATGCTATTGCTCAGTCTGTCTTCTACTAGGATCCCAAAATCTTTCTCCATCCCAGATTTTCCCAGAGGTCCTCCCCTAGTAAGTAGTTTGCATTTGTGTTTTTAGCCCCCAAGTACATTGCCTTACATTTCTCCACATTAAACCACATTGGCCATGTAGTTGCCCACTCTATTATTTTGTTCAGGTCTTTCTGTAAAATTCCTATATCCTGATGTGAAGTTATTGTCCTGCTTTTTTTTGTGTCATCTGCAAAAACTGAGATTTAGCTATGTATCCCGTCCTCTATATCATTTATGAATAAATTAAACAGAATTGGTCCCAAGACAGCCTTGGGGTACCCCACTTGTCACTCCAGACCAGTCTCAGTACACGTTATTTATCAATACCCTTTGGACGTTTTATATCCAAGAAAAAACCTTATGGTCCATTCCAACAGACCTCAGCTTGTAGAATAAGCGTTTATGGTGAACTGTATCGAATGCTTTTGCAAAATCCAGATAAACCACATCCACAGGCCTCCCTCTATCTAGATGGCAGCTCACTTCCTCGTAGAATGTTAACAGATTGGTCTGGCAAGAACGACCCTTTGTAAACCCATGCTGATTATTATTAATGATACTGTTATCAAATTCTTGGATGTAGTCCCTTATCATCCCCTCCAATAAGTTACCTACTATTGATGTTAGGCTGTCTGGAGTTTTCAGGAATATGTCTCTGCCCTTTTTTGAATATTGGTATCACATTGGCTTTTCTCCAATCCTGTCAGTATGCTGTCCACAAAGATTAGGAATAATGGTCTGGCTATAACCTGAGTTCTTTGAGGACTCTGAAGTGTAAGCCATCTGGTCCCAGTGATTTTTTTGTGTTAAGTTTATCTAGTCTTTCCTTGACTCCAGCCTCTGTTAGCCACAAGAGTACATCCTGTGACATGTTATTAACAATACTTTTGTGGTCGGTATACCACTCCTTTTCCTGTGTAAATACAGAGGAGAAGAAAGCATTTAGCACAGTTGCCTTCTCTGTGTCATCTGTAATCATCCTCCCATCCTCGTCTTTTATGTGGGCAACGTGTCCTGCTCTTCCTTTTTTACTGTTAATATATCTAAGAAATTCCTTGGGATTTTTTTTTTACTTTCCTCTGCTATGCGTCTCTTGCAGTCTCTTTTTGCCACTCTGATTGCATTCTTACACTTCTTATTGCATTCCTTGTAGTGTTGGAATGCTGACAACGCCCCCTCCACTTTATATTTTTTAAAGGCCATTTTTTTCTCTTTAATAAGACTTTTTATGTTGCGATTTAGCCACCCAGGTTTACCCTTCGCTCTTCTATATTTATTTCCTATTGGAATGTACTGTGTGATACCTTTGTTTAACATGTTCCTACAACATTCCCGTTTTTCTTCCTAATTCGATGTTTCTATGGTTTGGTCCAAATTGATGTCTTGTAGTATTGAGCACAGTTCAGAAAAGCTTGCTCGTTTGAAATTTAGAGTTCTTGTGCTACCCTCATGCCTCCTTTTCTTATGATTTATGCTAAATGTGATAATTCTGTGATCGCTAGATCCCATGTTGTCCCATATTGCCACATCTGAGATCAGACTTGGATCATTCATAATTAATAAATCTAGCAGGGCATTCTTTCTAGTCGGGGAATCCACCAATTGAGACATGAAGTTATCCTGTAAGACATTCCTGAAATGACGGTGAGCTGTCCCCTCTGCCAAGTCAATATCAGGATAATTGAAGTCCCCCATTATGATGACATTTCCCTGCCTCGCTGCCATTTCTAACTGTGGGGGTCCTGTAACATATTCCCATTATTAATTTACCACTTACTTCTTCTCTTTGTAGTTCTACCTACGCAGATTCCACCTCCCCCTTGTCTGATTCATAATGTCACTTTTCTCTACCACCCTTACATCATTTTTGATATATAGACACACCCCTCCCCCTCTTCTACCTTCCCTGTCCTTCCGATACAAGTAATACCCCTGAATAATTGCCAGCCATTCGTGTGAGCTGTCAAACCAAGTTTCTGTTATTCCCACAAAGTCTTAGTCCTCCTCGTGTAATAACTGCTCCAGTTCCTCCATTTTGTTAGGCTCCTGGCATTTGTGTATATTCCTCTCAGTTTTGTATAAGTGCATATTCATTGTTTCTTATGTTTTCTCAGGCTTTGTTCTTGGTTTGTCCACTCATTCATCCTGGGATTAAATGTTAGGGCTATATTATCACTACATGACTCCACTATTACCCTCTGTCCTTTGCTAACTGCCGGCTGTCGCTTCATCTGAACCCTCCCCCAACACCTAGTTTAACCCTTTCGCTGCCAGGCCCTGTGCTCCATTTTGTACACTCAGGTGACCAGACCTTTTTTGCAATTTTTCCATTGCTTTTTTATTTTTCACTTATAGCTTTCAGAATTTGTGAAAGACCCACCAAACCATATATTTTCTGAAAGCACATGATCAGTAGAATCAAAAGAAGGTTCTACTGATTTTTTAGACCCCGCAGGGGGGGGCAAATGTTTATCAAACCAATATATTTGCAAAAAATACACTAAAACCATTATTTGTAGATAAAAACACAGCAGCAAATTTGACAAAATTCCTACTAAATATAAAAGCTTAACCTGTATTGAGTTAATAAATAACAAATATTTGTAAATTTTAAATTGCGCCTTTCTGTAAAATGGTGAAAATGGAACAGACGCAAAAGTGTAAATATCCAAATTTCTCAAACAATCTGAAGGTTTTCATTTTTCCCTTACAGCTTTCAGAATTTGTGAAAAAAAAACAAAACCATATATTTTCGGAAAGCATATGACCTCTAGAATAAAAAGAAGGTGCTACTGATTTTTTAGACCCCGCGCTATTTGCGCAAATGTTTATCAGGCCAATATATACGCAAATAATACACTAAAACCATTATTAGCAGTTAAAAACACAGCAAATTTTACAAAATTTCTGCTAAATCCTTACTAAATATAAAAGATTAATCTGTTTGGAGTTATTAAATAACAAAAAGTTTAAATTTTTACATTGCACCTTTTTGCAAAATCGTGAAATTCAAAAGTACACAAAAATGTAAATATCCAAATTTCTCAAAAAATCTGAAGGTTTTAATTTTTTCCTTAATAAATAACAAATATTTGTAAATTTTAAATTGCGTCTTTTTGCAAAATGGTGAAAATCTAACGTACCCAAAAATTACTCTAAAAACATGGAGGTTTTCATTTTTCACTTACAGCTTTCAGAATTTGAAAAGACCCCTCAAACTAAACATTTTCTAAAAGCACATGACCTGTAGAATACAAAAAAGTGCTACTGATTTTTTGGGCCCCACAATAATTGGACAATTGTTCATAATATCGCTATTTTCACTAAAAATACACTAAACTCATTAAAGTGGTTGTAAACCCTGTAGTACATTTTTTTTAAACCCACCTGCAAGACAAAGGCATAATGAGCTAGTATGACTAGCATACTAGCTCATTATGCATCACTTACCTTAGATCGGGGCCCCCGAAGCCGTACTCGTCTCCCTCTCCAGCCGCAGTCATCGCTGCGGCGATAGCCGGAATGTTACTTCCGGGTATCGCCGCTCCGGCGCTGTGATTGGCCAGAGCGGCGAAGGCATGACTCCGCGCATGCGCACGGGAGCCGTCAAATCCGGCTAAGCCGGATTTGTGAATGGGATTAACCCTATGAATGCGCCGTTGTCTAATTGTAAAATATCTCCTAAACCGTGTAGGTTTAGGAGATATTTCTTGCACCTACAGGTAAGCCTTAATCTAGGCTTACCTGTAGGTGCAAGTTACATAAGTGGGTTTACAATCACTTTAATATTGCACATAAACACAACGTAACTTACGAAATTTCAGCTAAATTAGTACTAAAGCGTCGAATAGCGAGCTGTGTCTGTGTCCACTCTGCTTTTTCAGAGTCCGCTCTATGTAAAAGGGATCTTACCAGGATCGGCCGGTCCATTAGGGGTGCTGGACTCATACATTTGTATGAGTTTTTATTTTTTCAAGCCACATGATTAGAGCTTGAGGCTCTAATTGGCTTAAAAAAGGTTGGGCTCGGGGTGCAGAGCATTGCACCCTGAACCCACCCACTTGTGACAATAGCGAATTAACATTCGCTATCGTCTTCCGGTTTCTCCTACTGGCCAATCAGGATGGATCGGGTTGGCCGGGAGGAAAAGCTGAGGTATCCATGGAGGGGTGAGTGTGGGGGGACCATCATTTTGGAGGGGTGAGTGCGGTCGGACCTGGTAGGTCTTACTACGTTTGTGATTTTTTTTACAGTTATTTTTTTATTTTTAGCTTTTTTTGGAGAGGTCTTGGGTAAGATATCAGAGGCCCATAACTCTTTTTATGAGACAGAGAAAGGGACTGATGATAGTCCTTTTCTCTGTATCACTTTACTTGAATAAATGAGGAATCTGTATAGAGATTCCATTCAGTCATAAAATTACAGTCTGATACATTGTAACATTCTTGTTACAATATATCAGCTGTCAGTGTCAGTGTCAGTAGTGATCGCTGAATGCGCCCTCTCTTTTACAGGGGGGGAGTTTAGTAAACAAATGTTTATTAAAGCCCCCCAAGCCCCAACTTCACCCCCACCTGCCGCACCTTCTCCAGCTTGACAGATTATAGGAGATCTGTGTAGGGAGAAGCTGCAAGCGGAGTGAGGGGAAGGAGAGATGCCGCTCACATTGGCGATGGATCGGGGGTGCGGGCGCATTTGGGGGGTGATCTGACTGGCGGAGGGGAACAAATCTGGACCTGCCAAGCCCCATGCAGCACCTGAAGCTGGCAGGAGTGGAAGAGGAGGGATGCTGGCTAATGATGGTGGCTGCGGGGAGCGGGTTTGCAGGGGTGGTCGGATCGGGTGGAGGGGGGGTAATTAGTGCTGGGGGGAGAAGGGGGTGAAGGGGATAGGAGAGGAGAGTGGGGGGCAGTTTTAGATGGAAGGGTGCAGCGGGGGGTGGACAGGCAGGGGGCAGGGAAGCAGCGGCATGGGTGGAGTGGGGGACGGTCACATTAGGGATTAATAACTCTGATCAGCGGGTTGTAATCTGCTTATCGGAGTTATAGATTTGTTCAGCAGAGTCTGCTGAACAATTTTGATATAAGCTTATGGTCATTGAAGTGACCATATGCTTATAGGAGAGAGAGAAATAAGGTCCGCGATACGGCACTGCCACGTTTTAACTGACAATTGCGCAATTGTGCGATGTTGTACCTAAACAAAAAAAGACCAACAATGAATTATTATTTTTTTTTTTTACTTTCTGCTATAATACCTGTACATATCCCAAAAAATATAAAGAGCATTTAAATAGTCTTTGAGATAAAACCGGCCCTTTTGCTGATGTGGCCTGCAATGAAGTTCAGTTTGACACCTCTGCCATAGATGGTAATTCTTTGAAACAAAATGCTTATTGGGACATTTATGGTACCACATAATTAATGTGGAGTACAACAAAATCTACAATTTCATGAAAAAAAAAAAAAAAAATCACACAATAAAATCACATATCTCAGCAATTTCATTCAAATGCGTTCAAGATGATTAAACATTACACATCAATTCTTTTTTCTTTCCAGGTCTAAATACTGTTACATCTGGAAAGAACAACATTTTAGATTTTGTTCTACTCCACATTGATTATGCGGTACCCTTAAAGACCCATTTAGCATTATTTTTCAAATAATTCTTGTGCATATATTATGCATAAATTCAGCAATAAAAAAGAACAGCAAGTTAGGATTATTTAAAATATATCAAGTGAAATAATATATTAGATGTCATCCACATATCAGAAAAAAACATAAAACGTCAATTACTATGTGGCAATGCAACTGGTATAGCCCTAATCCTATGTAATTTTTTGATCCTGATGTCAGAGAATGTGTTTATGTCGTGTGATTATTTGGCAGATGTTGGGTGCTCATTCGTAAAATACTGTATATCTTATAAAATACCGGTAGGGTGAATGTTGTCTTGTGAATGTTCGACAAATGTTTGCCTAATATTGCCTAAGGCATTGGCAAGTAAATCTTTTATAAATATGCCCCATTGCTGAAGATCATTACTGTCATCCTCCCTTTAAATCCATATACCTCTCTGTAACAGCTTTAGCTGGAAGCACAGTACTGTGAATAAGAGCTGCAAACAGAATATATAAATAAACATCAGTAAATGAACAAGTGTAGGAGGTTTAGTATTCCCTCTCCTGTTCCTAACCAGTTTAGCCTGATGTATTTATTGCATAAATACACTGAGATGGCTTTTTGCATTGAGATTCTTCATAAAAAAAACTGTTATTGTACAAAAGCTTGTCACTGTAATAGTGGAGAGGTCAGCTTTATAGAAGCAGAAATACACTTAACCTTTAAAACGGAAAATCAACTGGAATATAGAAATTCATTGAAAAGATATCCTGTAGATATGTCATAAATGGGACATTGAGGTTAATTTACTAAAGGTAAAAAAGCTATACACTTTGCAAGGGAAGTTGCACTTTGCAAGATAATTTACCTTTGAGCTCAGTGAATGCGGTGACATTTCACACTATAAAAAAGGCTTTCTCAACCTTTTCAACACAGAGGAACCCTTAAAATAGTTCTCCGGTCTCGGGGAACCCCTGCTAAAAATTAGAAATCTACAATTCATGATACCTTTGTGTGATGGTCAGTGGGAAGGATGGTCCTTACAATTGTGGTCATTGGGAAGAATTACTTCCTTACAGATTGCTAAAAAGATCAATGGTGTCAGTAGGAAATTATCTGAGAGGCAGAAATTGTCCAATGCTGAAGGAACCCCTAGCAACCTCTGGAGGAACCCTAGGCTTCCACGGAACCCTGGTTGAGAATCACTGCTATAAAGAATGCCCAATTGTGCAAGAAAAAAAAAAAAAAAACATTTTTGTTTGCACATAATTGTATGATGAATGACAGCAGAGTTACACCTCGTTCACTATGCTCTGGGGCTAATTGCCTTGCAAAGTGCAACTTCTCTTGCAAAATGAACAGTCTATTTGCCTTTGATAAATCAACCCAACTGAATTATTGAACATTACAAATGCTAAGTTGATGACATTGGTTAATTTAAAAGGTAATTGTGTACAAAGTGCATAAACCCACATTAACTAATTATAATCAATCTGTAACACAGATTGTTACAGTCGATTGAAATCACCTTCTTGCTCTCTTCTTTAGGGATGAGCTTCGAGTTCGACTCGAACATTGCCTGTTCGGCGAACAGCGAACAATTTGGGGTGTTCGTGCCAAATTCGAAAAGCTGTGGAACACCCTGTAAAAGTCTATGGGAGAAATCTAAAGTGCTAATTTTAAAGGCTTATATGCAAGTTATTGTCATAAAAAGTGTTTGGGGACCCGGGTCCTGCCCCAGGGGACATATGTATCAATGCAATTTTTTTTTTTAAATGCCCGTTTTTTGGGGAGCAGTGATTTTAATAATGCTTAAAGTGAAACAATCAAAGTAAAATATTCCTTTAAAATTTGTACCTGGGGGTGTATATAGTATGCCTGAAAAGCAGCGCTTGTTTCCTGTGCATAGAACAGTCTCTGCACAAAATGTAATTTCTGAAGGAAAAAAAGTAATTTAAAAGTACTCACAGCTGTAATGAATTGCCGGTCCCGGCAATACAGAGAAAAGTAATTGATAAAAAATTAAAAAAATGAGTGGGGGGTCCACCCAAATTCAATTACCAGGCCCTTCAGGTCTGGTATGGATATTAAGGGGTACCCTGTGGCAAACAAAAAAAATTGCGTGGGGTTCCCCCAAATATACATACCAGACCCTTCAGGTCTGGTATGGATTTTAAGGGGAACTCGTGCCAAATAAAAAAAAAAATGTCGTGTGGTTCCCCCAAAAATCCGTACCAGACCCTTATCCGAGCACGCAACCTGGCAGGCCGCAGGAAAAGAGGTGGGACGAGAGACCGATCCCCCCCTCCTGAACCGTACCTGGCCACATGCCCTCAACATGTGGAGGATGTCCATAATCCACTCTCGATCTCCACTCCAGGGATGTTGGTATCCTGTGATGGATGATCTCTCCTGGCTCCAGCGACGATGTCCAGCGACGGGGAACAGCACACGATCCTCTCTTCACCGGAGCGGAGACATCCCAGGAATGACACCGCCGAAGCCTGACAGATCTTATGTAGCCGAGGACGGGGCCACCCGTCACGTGACCCCGTCCCCCTCTGACGCAAGGGGAAACCCAGGCTTTCCCAGTGACGTGCGGGTGACCCCACCCCCTCTGATGCAACGCAGGTTTCCCGTTGCATCAGAGGGGGGCGGGGGTCACCCGTCACGCGTCATTCCCGGGGTGTGTCGCCGCTCCGGTGAAGAGAGGATCGTGTGCTGTTCCTCATCGCTGGACATCGTCGCTGGAGCCAGGAGAGATCATCAATCGCAGTGTACCAACATCGCTGAAGTGGAGATCGAGAGTGGATTACCGCCGCTGGAGTCTTTTTATTTATTTTATTTTTTTAATAAAGGACTTATCCCAACTTTGTCTGTGTGGTTTTTTTTTTACACTTTCTTTGTGAAATGGTAGGGGTACAATGTACCCCGTTACCAATTCACATAGGGGGGGCGGGATCTGAGGGTCCCCTTTGTTAAAGGGGTCTTCCAGATTCCGATAAGCCAGGCAAGGGTTGTGGGAATGAGGCCCTTGTCCCCATCAACATGGGGACATCCTCCCCTTAAAATCCATACCAGACCTGAAGGGTCTGGGTCTGGTATGGATATTTGGGGGGAACCGCACGCAATTTTTTTTTTATTTGGCGCAGGGTTCCCCTTAATATCCATACTAGACCTGAAGGGCCTGGTAATTGAATTTGGGGGGACCCCCACTCATTTTTTTTTTTTTATCAATGACTTTCAATTACTTTTCTCTGTATTGCCAGGACCGGCAATTCATTACAGCCACGAGTACTTTTAAATGACTTTTTTTCCTTCAGAAATTAAATTTTGTGCAGAGACTGTTCTAAGCACGGGAAACAAGCGCTGCTTTACAGGCATACTATACACACCCCCAGGTACGAAATTTAAAGGGATATTTCACTTTTATTGTTTCACTTTAAGCATTATTAACCACTTAAGCCCCAGACCAATACGCAGCATAAAGACCAGGCCTCTTTTTGCGATTTGGCACTGCGTCGATTTAACTGACAATTGCGCGGTCATGCGACGTGGCTCCCAAACAAAATTGGCCTAGATTTTTTCCCACAAATAGAGCTTTCTTTTGGTGGTATTTGATCACCTCTGCGGTTTTTATTTTTTGCGCTATAAACAAAAATAGAGCTACAATTTTGAAAAAAATGACATATTTTTTTACTTTTTGCTATAATAAATATCCCCAAAAAATATATAAAAAAACGTTTTTTTTCCTCAGTTTAGACCGATACGTATACTTCTACATATTTTTGGTAAAAAAAATCACAATCTGCGTTTATTGATTGGTTTGCACAAAAATTATAGCGTTTACAAAATAGGGGATAGTTTTAAGGCATTTTTATATATATATTTTTTTTTTACTAGTAATGGCGGTGATCAGCGTTTTTTTTCGTGACTGTGACATTATGGCGGACACATCGGACACTTTTGACACATTTTTGGGACCATTGTCATTTTTACAGAGATCAGTGCAATAAAAATGCACTGGTTACTGTAAAAATGACACGTGCAGTGAAGGGGTTAACCACTAGGGGCACTGGAGGGTTTAAGTGTGCCTAGGGACGTGTTTTTAACTAAGGGGGGCGTGGCTAATAGTGACGCGTTACCGATCTCCGCTCTGATTACACAGAGCGGAGATCGCTGACATTGTCAGTAGGGGAACGGGGAGATGTTGTGTTTACACTAACATCTCCCCGCTCCATGCCTCCGTGAGACGATCGCGGGATTCCCGCGGCGATCAAGTCCGCGAGACCCGTGGTCCGACTCACGGGGAAGGCAGGGGGGTCGCGAGCACACCAGCAGTGCGCGCGCGACCCCGACGTCGGCAGTTAAAGGGCCACGTACAGGTATGTGATTGTGCCTGTACGAGCCACTCTGCTGATGTATATATACAGTGAGGGGTCTTTAAGTGGTTAAAATCACTGCTCCCGAAAAAACTGCCATTTTTAAACTTTTTTTGAATTGATACATGTCCCCTGGGGCAGGACCCGGGTCCCCAAACACTTTTTATGACAATAACTTGCATATAAGCCTTTAAAATTAGCACTTTAGATTTTTCATGTTTGTGTTCCATAGACTTTAACGGGGTTCGGATGTTCGGACAAATTTATTGCCTGTTCGCATGTTCTGGTGCGAACCGAACTGGGGCGTGTTCGGCTCATCCCTACTCTTCACATCATTATGCTTTAAACTACTTTTTAATGAAGCCATACCATAATGTTAAGGTTAGGTTTGGCATGACACAAAAAATATTACACACACTAAATGGCCTTTTTTTTAGATCTTACTTTTTTTATCTTTATGTGGAAGAACCAGAGTCTCTTTAAATAGCATGTACCATTCAACTCATAAGTCTTTATTTTCTTATAGATTTTCAATTGCAGCGATTATTACATAAAAGTAACATTGTCACCATAGGGTCACTTACAAAAAGGCTGGCCTTGTAAATGATGTCTATCTATACCTACCTTTCCAGCAACCAATCTCTTGAAATGCCATAATTTCCTAGCTTAAAGGTTACTGCGGGTATTTAACACTTCCTTGCATACCTTTAGCTTGGTTTCTGCCAAGAATATGAGCAAGTGGTGTAGCTATAAAATGCATTTAAGGTAAAATGAAATGGAAAGCTCAAACTGTCATAAATAATTTCTGTCTTATGTGAATCTACCTGACCCACTGAGAATCCCAATTTTGGTAAGTGGATTTATTCATCACATGATACCATATCTGAAAGGCATAAAAGTTATACATTATCAGTTACAAATATGCATTTTATGTTCCTTTATTACTATAGAAAATATATAACTAAAATTTTAACTTGCCAGTATAGTTTTCAGACTGTCTTAGAAGCAGATATAAAGTGCATTTAGGTTCTGATGCTTATGTTTAGGTGAAATGCAAATCTTGGCTACAATAGGAACTGTAAGTACAAAAGAAGTAAAAGAGGGAATAATATATTCATTGAAAAGATATAGAGAGGAAGAAAATTGTAGAAACTTGCATTACCTGAAATTGAGAACAATTTACTCTGATTGTAATGTATTCTCCATCTTAAGAACTGCTGAATGTGTCTCAGTCACTTGAGTTTGGTGGCTGCAAAAAAAACCTGTTTATCTGCACAATCTAAAATTGAATGTGTTCTCCTGTTTTATTTATGAGGCTCTGACATATACCGCATCCAATGCATAAAGGCTAGATTATAGAAGTGAGCAAAATTTTGGGAAAAAATGATGGCTTGCATACGCAAATAAACATACACCAGCGTTTTCATCTATCTTTCTATCTACCGATGTGATATAGGTATGGCATTTAATCTTTTGAATGTTGCAGACCTTTGCAGTCATCTAAACTATACCTTCAAGTAATAAAATAAGCAAACCACCCTCCTGATGTTTGTGTTTAATGTAATTTAAACACAAATGTTGAAACATGAATCTTAATCGCACAGTACAGGATAAAGGACTTGTATTCATAGAGTATGGCTTATATACAGGCTACCTTAAGATGACTGCACACTGACAAAAAACTTGCTAGGGTTGCCCTGAATGCATGCTCATATAAACCTACTGACTGCATGATGCTCCTCTAGTTTTTTGCTGGTGACCTTGTCCATGATGGACATGATGGAGAAGGTTTTTTTTTTTCGGCCATTCCTTTTTACTGCTACCACTTCTATCATGATGACTGTTTATTGCCCTGGACCATCTAGCAGTCTCTGGATAAGTGTCCCTTGGTGTTATACATTGGGGGATATACCCAGACCCTACAGTGCGGGCCAACCCTTAATCTTTGCTTCGGAAACTGGATCCTGCATTAGGTGTTTACCTAACATGCAGTGCAATGAAGTAGTTAGCCACAGGGTGCTATACGGGTCGAGGGCTATTGTCCATCTCTATGGTTCCCAGACCTTGAAGACTTCGGGGGTATGCCCACTGTGACAAAGTCCAATCCTATGGAAAAGGTGAGACAGGGTTTTCCTATATTTTGGGAATGGTTCTTGGCTATTAATAGACAACCTGCAGTGCTTAGCACACAATGTGGATACATAGGCAGAGAAATGGGGAGTTATTCAGTTTACTATGTTACTCCCTGTTGTTATTGCCTCTGATGTATTCAGCACAATAAGCAATACCTACATCATTTTCAGTTTGGCATTTTTTTATCCACCATCTGGACCAGTCTTGGGATGATGATGTAGTTGTGATTAGTGTTGAGCGGACCCGAACTGTAAAGTTCGGGTCCGTACCGAATTTTGGCTTTTCCCCGACCCCGGACCCGGACCCGGATTTTGCGCTAAAGTCCGGGTTCGGGTCCGGATTCGGGAATTTAATGGCGCAGTTAGAAATGCTTCAGGGGCCAGCCAATCACCATTTGATTAGCTGGTGTGCCCTTAGAAGCCATCATAGCCATGCCTACTAATGGCATGGCTGTGATTGGTCAGTGCAACATGTGACCCAGCATGTGACCAGCTTCTATATAAGCAAGAGGCACACAGCACAGATTGTCACTCTGCTTTTAGACAGTGTAGGGAAAGGATCCTGGCTGCTGTTGCTGTGAGGGAGAGAATTATATGATAGGAGTTAGTCCTGATTCTGCAATCTACTGATAGAAAAGATAGAGAGACAGTGTAGTGTAGTGTAGTGTAGGGGCAGGATCCTGTTTGTGCTTTCAGGGAGAGAGATTTAGATAGGAGTCCAGATTGAGAGATATAATAGCTCAGCGATCTGCATAGGTTTATCTGTTTGTGTTGCAAGCTCAGTGCACCAGCACTGCATTACGTTGAGTGATACACCTATTCCATTTAGTGGCTCTATTGTGCTCTTGCTAAAAGACCCATTTCGGGCAGAAAAAAAAAAAAAAAAAGGAACTTTATTGTGCTTTTGCTAAAAAGACCCATTTTTGGGCCCCCCCCCCCCAAAAAAAGGCACTTTATTGTGCTGTTGCAAAAAAAAAAAGGCACTTTGTTGTGCGCAAAAAAGACCTATTTTTGGGCAAAAAAAATATTTTGCAGTGTATATCTCTAGTTGTGTGAAATAACCAATTTCTATATATTTTTCTTGTACTATGCTATACTAAAAAAAAAAAAACAACTTTTTTTTGAATAGCATTCTCTGCAGCTGTGCGATTCAGCAGTTATATACTGTGGGTGTGTTGTGCTCTTCCAAAAAACGCCATTTAGGGCCACAGAAAATATTTTGCAGTGTGAAATACACATCTGGAGGTGTGTGAAAAAACAACATTATTTTTGAATAGCATTCTCTGGCCTCTGCAGCTGTGCGATTCAGCGGTTATATACTGTTGGGGTTGTTGTGCTCTTCAAAAAAACGCCATTTAGGGCCACAGAAAATAAATTGCAGTGTGAAATACACATGTGGAGGTGTGTAAAATAACCAATTTCTATATATTGTACAGTGCTATACTAAAAAAAACAACATTTTTTTTGAATAGCATTCTCTGCACTTCTATAGCTGTGCGATTCAGTGGTTAAATACTGTGGTTGTGTTGCGCTCTTCCAAAAAACGCCATTTAGGGCCACAGAAAATATTTTGCAGTGTGAAATACACATCTGGAGGTGTGTGAAAAAACAACATTATTTTTAAAAAGCATTCTCTGGCCTCTGCAGCTGTGCGATTCAGCGGTTATATACTGTTGGGGTTGTTGTGCTCTTGCAAAAAACGCCATTTAGGGCCACAGAAAATATTTTGCAGTGTGAAATACACATCTGGAGGTGTGTGAAATAAACAATTTCTATATATTGTACAGTGCTATACTAAAAAAAAAAACATTTTTTTTGAATAGCATTCTCTGCACTTCTATAGCTGTGCGATTCAGTGGTTAAATACTGTGGTTGTGTTGTGCTCTTCCAAAAAACGCCATTTAGGGCCACAGAAAATATTTTGCAGTGTGAAATACACATCTGGAGGTGTGTGAAATAAACAATTTCTATATATTGTACAGTGCTATACTAAAAAAAAACAACATTTTTTTTGAATAGCATTCTCTGCACTTCTATAGCTGTGCGATTCAGTGGTTAAATACTGTGGTTGTGTTGTGCTCTTCCAAAAAACGCCATTTAGGGCCACAGAAAATATTTTGCAGTGTGAAATACACATCTGGAGGTGTGTAAAATAAACAATTTCTATATATTGTACAGTGCTATACTAAAAAAAACAAAATTTTTTTTGAATAGCATTCTCTGAACTTCTATAGCTGTGCGATTCAGTGGTTAAATACTGTGGTTGTGTTGTGCTCTTCCAAAAAACGCCATTTAGGGCCACATAAAATATTTTGCAGTGTGAAATACACATCTTGGAGGTGTGTAAAATATACAATTTCTATATATTCTTCTTGTACAGTGCTATACTAAAAAAAACAACCTTTTTTTTTGAATAGCATTTTCTGTAGCTGTGCGATTCAGCGGTTACGTGCTGTGGGTGTGTTGTGGTCTGGCAAAAAACGCCATTTAGGGCCGCAGAAAATATTTTGCAGTGTGAAATACACATGTGGAGGTGTGTAAAATAAACAATTTCTATATATTGTACAGTGCTATACTAAAAAAAAAAACATTTTTTTTGAATAGCATTCTCTGCACTTCTATAGCTGTGCGATTCAGTGGTTAAATACTGTGGTTGTGTTGTGCTCTTCCAAAAAACGCCATTTAGGGCCACAGAAAATATTTTGCAGTGTGAAATACACATCTGGAGGTGTGTGAAATAAACAATTTCTATATATTGTACAGTGCTATACTAAAAAAAACAACATTTTTTTTGAATAGCATTCTCTGCACTTCTATAGCTGTGCGATTCAGTGGTTAAATAATGTGGTTGTGTTGTGCTCTTCCAAAAAACGCCATTTAGGGCCACAGAAAATATTTTGCAGTGTGAAATACACATCTGGAGGTGTGTGAAAAAACAACATTATTTTTGAATAGCATTCTCTGGCCTCTGCAGCTGTGCGATTCAGCGGTTATATACTGTTGGGGTTGTTGTGCTCTTCAAAAAAACGCCATTTAGGGCCACAGAAAATAAATTGCAGTGTGAAATACACATGTGGAGGTGTGTAAAATAACCAATTTCTATATATTGTACAGTGCTATACTAAAAAAAACAACATTTTTTTTGAATAGCATTCTCTGCACTTCTATAGCTGTGCGATTCAGTGGTTAAATACTGTGGTTGTGTTGTGCTCTTCCAAAAAAACACCATTTAGGGCCACAGAAAATATTTTGCAGTGTGAAATACACATCTGGAGGTGTGTGAAATAAACAATTTCTATATATTTTCCTTGTACTGTGCTATACTAAAAAAAACAACCTTTTTTTTTTTGAATAGCATTTTCTGCAGTTCTGTAGCTGTGCGTTTCAGCGGTTAAATACTGTGGGTGTGTTGTGGTCTTCCAAAAAACGCCATTTAGGGCAAGATCCTAAATTTGGAAAATATGAGGGGAAGGTCAAAGGGACGTGGTGGCCCCGGTCGTGGTGCTGCTGGTGGAGCTCCTGTTGCAGGGAGAGGATGTGGTGGATCTGTGCCAGCTACACGCACAAGTGAAACACCTTCCTCAGGTGCGAGTAGGCGACCGAGCCTGCGGCGGTATTTTGTCGCGCCTAATGAGGCTGTACCAATGTTTAGGCCAGGACAAGTACAGGCGATAGTAGATTGGGTTGCTGACAGTGCCTCGGGTTCCTTCACATTGTCTCCCACCCACTCTTCTGATGAAAGATCAGAGTTGGCACCTGAAGCCCATGTCCATCAGTCTTTCACCTCACCCCCTTGCAAATCAGCCAAGCAGTCTGAGCCCCAAATCATGCAGCAGTCTCTTCTGCTTTTCGATGACTCTGTTAGCAGGGTTTCCCAGGGCCATCCACCTAGCCCAGCCCCAGAAGTGGAAGAGATTGAGTGCACCGATGCCCAACCACTTATGTTTCATGATGGGTACATGGGAGGACCATCGCAGCACGTCTCGGATGATGACGAAACACAGGTGCCAACTGCTGCTGCTTTCGCAATTGTGCAGACAGACATGGAGGGCAGGGGTGAAGACTGGGTGGAAGATGATGTGGAGGACGATGAGGTCCTCGACCCCACATGGAATCAACGTTATGCAGGTGACCAGTGTAGTTCGGAGGAAGAGGCGGTGGTCACCAGCACAGCAGAAGAGGGAGCAGGGTGCAAAAACGGAGCATTCGTCCCCTAGACAGTACATCTGCTACTGCCCAACGCAGCAAGGGACCGAGCACACCAAAGCCAGGTCCAAGGACTTCCCTAGCGTGGCAGTTCTTCACACAGTGTGTTGATGACAAGACACGAGTGGTTTGCACGCTGTGCAATCAGAGCCTGAAGCGAGGCATAAACGTTCTCAACCTGAGCACAAGCTGCATGACCAGGCATCTAAGTGCAAAGCACGAGCTGCAGTGGAGTAGACACCTCAAAAACCAAGAAAGGTCTCTGGCTCCTCCTGCTTCCTCTTCTGCTGCAGTCTCGGCCTCTTCATCCACCTCTGTAGTGACAGTGGCACCTGTCACCCCGCAAACAGAGGATCTGCCAGCAACACTACCACCTGGGTCACCAACCATCTCCACAATGTCCCATGGAAGCGTTCAGCTCTCTATCTCCCAAACATTGGAGCGGAAGAGGAAGTACCCCCCTAGCCACCCGCGATCCCTGGCCCTGAATGCCAGCATTTCAAAATTCCTGGCCTTTGAAATGCTGTCATTCCGTCTGGTGGAGACGCACAGTTTTAAAAGCCTGATGGCATTGGCTGTCCCGCAGTACGTCGTGCCCAGCCGCCACTACTTTTCCAGGCGAGCCATCCCTTCCCTGCACAACCAGGTGGGGGACAAAATCAGGTGTGCACTGCGCAACGCCATCTGTGGCAAGGTCCACCTAACTACGGATGCGTGGACCAGTAAGCACGGTCAGGGACGTTATATCTCCCTAACAGCACACTGGGTAAATGCAGTGGCGGCTGGGCCTGAGGCAGATAGCGGTTTGGCGCATGTCCTTCCACCACCGAGGATTGCAGGGCGCTTCAGTTTGCCTCCTGTTGCTAACTCCTCCTTCTCCGCTTCCTCATCCTCTACCGCCTCCTCATCCATTCAGCGTAACACCTTCACCACCAACTTCAGCACAGCCAGGGGTAAACGACAGCAGGCAGTTTTAAAACTTTCCTGTTTGGGGGAAAATCCCCACACCGCGCAGGAGTTGTGGAGGGACATGGAACAACAGACCGATGAGTGGTTGCTGTCAGTGAGCCTCAAGCCCGGCCTGGTGGTGTGCGATAATGGGCGAAATCTCGTAGCAGCTCTGGGTCTAGCCGGTTTGACGCACATCCCTTGCCTGGCGCATGTGCTGAACTTGGTGGTCCAAAGGTTCCTTAAAAATTACCCCAATATGCCAGAGCTGCTGCAGAAAGTGCGGGCTGTCTGTGCGCACTTTCGGCGTTCTCACCCTGCTGCTGCTCGCCTGTCAGCACTGCAGCGTAACTTCGGCCTTCCCGCTCACCGCCTCATATGTGACGTGCCCACAAGGTGGAACTCCACCTTGCACATGCTGGCCAGACTGTGCGAGCAGCAGCAGGCAATAGTGGAGTTTCAGCTGCAGCAATCACGCGTGAGTCGCTCTGCGGAACAGCACCACTTCACCACCAATAACTGGGCCTCCATGCGAGACCTGTGTGCCTTGTTGCGCTGTTTCGAGTACTCCACCAACATGGCCAGTGCCAATGACACCGTTCTCAGCGTTACTATCCCAGTTCTATGCCTCCTTGAAAAAACGCTTCGTGCGATGATGGAAGAGGATGTGGCACAGGAGGATGAGGAGGAGGAGGAGGAAGCGGGATCATTTCAAAGGCTTTCAGGGCAGTCTTTCACAAGTGGCTACGAGGGTGGGTTCCTGCACCAACAAACGCGAGGTACACAATTGTCCGGCAGAAAGGGCACAGTTCTGGAGGATGACGAGGTGGAGGAGGAGATGGAGGAGGAGGAGGAGGAGGAGGAGCCATGTTCACAGCAGGGTGGCACTCAGACCAGCTCGTGGCCATTACTGGTGCGTGGCTGGGGGGATACAGAGGACACAGACGATACACCTCCCACAGAGGACAGCTTTTCTTTGCCTCTGGGCAGCCTGGCACACATGAGCGATTACATGCTGCAGTGTTTCCGCAACGTCAGCCGAGTTGCCCACATTTTAACTGGTGCTGATTACTGGGTGGCCACCCTGCTGGATCCCCGTTACAAGGACAACGTACCATCCTTAATTCCCTCACTGGAGCGGGATCGTAAGATGCGCGAGTACAAGCGCACGCTGGTAGACGCGCTGCTGGTGGCATTCCCACCTGACAGCGGGCGTACGGTGGAAGCACAAGGCGAAGGCAGAGGAGGAGGAAGAGGTCGCCAACGCAGCCGGGGCACCGGCAGCACCTCAGAAGGCAGGGTTAGCATGGCCGAAATGTGGAAAAGCTTTGTCAGCACGCCACAACAACCAGCACCACCAGCTGAGATGGAACGTCTTAGCAGGAGGCAGCATTTCACCAACATGGTTGAGCAGTATGTGTCCACAGGCCTACACGTACTGGATGACGGGTCTGCCCCCTTTAACTTCTGGGTCTCCAAATTGGGCACATGGCCTGAGCTTGCCGTTTATGCCTTGGAGGTGCTGGCCTGCCCTGCAGCCAGTGTATTATCTGAACGTGTATTTAGCACGGCAGGGGGCGTTATCACAGACAAGCGCAGCCGCCTATCCAGAGCCAATGTGGACAAGCTCACGTTCATTAAAATGAACCAGGCATGGATCCCACAGGACTTGTCCGTACCTTGTGCAGAATAGACATGTATACCGGTGTTGTGACAAACTGTCCGGCCATCGGATTGTGCCCGGCCCGTACTGCGCAGGCGCAGCGCTTGCGCAGTACAGAGGACAAGGAGATTCACAAAATCTCCGAAGATGAACGGCGCCTGCGCTGTGAGTGCAGGTTCAAGCCCCACCATCCAAGAGGACATACGGTAGCACATAGTAACAGGGCCCCTCACGGGCTCGCTTCGATCGCGGCCTTGCTTGGCTCGGCTTGAACCACGGATGGTGTGGCCTTCACCTGAACTCAACACGCAGGCGCCGTTAGTCTTGGGAGATTTTTGAAATCCCCTTGTCCTACATACTGAGCAAGCGCAGTACAGGGCGGACACTATTCGACAGGGGACAGAATTCGACACATCACCGGCCTTACCCAGCCATTGTTGTATTTTTGAACCAGTGTTGGCTACCTCGTCCTCCTCCACCGCCGCTTCCACCTACACAGCCACATCCACCGCCACCTCAACCTCCTACTCCATATGGACCTCGTCCTGCTAGGCCAAGATTAAAATTTTTATTTTATTTTTTTGTAGCGCACAGATCCTTTCCCCCTTACCTGCCTTTATGTTGTTGGCTCTTCGCAGGAGGGAGAAAGGCACACCGCACTACCAGCCCGTATCCTCCTATATAAAGAGGTTGAGCGGTGTACTTGACGGGCCGTGTCCACAGCCGGAGTCAAAACTCCTCCAGAGGATGATTCTCACCTCTACTGTAGGTAGAGGCAAGTCCTTTAATTGCCAGTAAAGTCAATGTCCACACCAGCTGAAACTCCAACTCTTATTCTCTCATGGCAAAATAAACTGTACTCAGATAGAAAAGGTTAGAGCAAAGAAACAGGACAGCTTAAGGTGTGGAGGAGGTCCAGGCACAAACGTAGCACATTCACTTCACTGCTTAGGTTTCTCAAACAGTTTTTGGCGCACGGTCTCTGCCACAGACATTGAGGTTGGTCTCTGCCACAGACCGGGTGTACAAGGCCCCTGCCACAGACCTGGAGAACTTTGGTCTCTGCCACAGACTAGGGTGTATAAGGCCCCTGCCACGGGCCTGGAGAACTTTGGTCTCAGCCACAGACCAGGGTGTATAAGGCCCCTGCCACGGGCCGGTTGAATAAGGCCTCTGATACAGTCAAGGTGACCTTGAGCTTCTCCTTCTACGAACCTAGCCCATATCAAGGGGAAGACATCTCTCCAGGGAGTCAACAGACCATTCCTTCATCGTGACTCCCGCATCGGTCCATCAGAATGATCCTCCCTTCCCTGGAACAGGGTCCCCTACACGAGGCGGCTCTGGACTCCAGGCTTTACTCCCGCCCCTAGGCCTCCATACCCAGGGCAGCAAGAACTCCAGGATAGTACCTCACCCCGGGCTAAAGGTGCCCGAGATGGAACAGGAACACATGCACCCAGGCCGAAGGCACCTGGGCGCGGACCCCACTGGACATCAGCCCCCAGGCCAAAGGTCTGCCCCTTTTATATGCTCTCCCGGCATGCACAGCAGGTTCCCCGCCCCGCTGTACTACTGCCAAGAGGGGACACAAAAGGCGCCACCTGTAGGCCGCAGGGAACTGCACACCAATACTGTCCCCTGAGGACAAAATGGTCCATGAATCCTACAGAATTAGGGTATTTGAGCCTATTTACCACTCAAACACTTTCCTTAAATTTAGCACCCCGCTACATTTTTATTTCAAAGTATTTTATTTTCCCACTAGCTTATCCATTAAATTAAATAATTTATTCCAGAAAGGGCGTATTCTGGGGCATTCCCACCATATGTGTCGCATCGTGCCGTTGAGTTTCTGAGGTTCTTAATGACTTCCTGTACCTCTTCTGCTGAAAATCGGGCCTCCAGCATATTTTTTTATTTTTTAATTTTTTTTATGTTCTTTTAAGTTATTTCCTATCCACATTTGTTTGCAGAGCACTTGCCATGTTCTTAACAACATTTTGCTGCCATTTGCAGCCCTCTAGCCCTTTCCATTACTTTTTTAGAGCCTTTTTAGTCGTCAGAAGTCCGGGTCCCCATTGACTTCAATGGGGTCCGGGTCCGGGTCCAGGTTCGGGTTAAAGTTCGGTCCCGAATCCGAACTTTTTTCCGAAGTTCGGCCGAACCCGCCGGACCCGAATATCCAGCTACCCGCTCAACTCTAGTTGTGATACATCTCCCGGCTGACGCACTTCTGCCTGCCAGATCTGCTGAAGATGTGCACAATACATGAGCTGTGCTTCTTGCTGCCTTCTGCTACAGAGTCACAGGAACACAGTCAGTGCCTGAGTTATACTGACTCCATATTCCTGATACACAAAACCCACTTTCTTCTGTATACATTCCATGAGTACCCCACTGGAAATCATCTCACTTTAGCAAGGGCAGATCTCAAGCACAAGGGAGCTGATACAAAATGGAAAAATAGCATAAGTTCTGCTGATGGCCTACATGAATCTCAGAAGACCGCTTGGGGTAAATAGCTGTTCCCTTGTCCCAAAGCAATTCCTATTTTGACACCTCTTCCCTAATCTGACTCTAGCTCCCTTTCAGGCACATACTGTACATGTGGCATGTCTGACAAAAGCAGATCTCTCTGCGACTATGTCTGAATTCTTCAGAAAACACTCTTAAAACCTTCAGATTCCAGAGCCCAAAACACTACAGCCCTCTTACCCCTGACTCTCTATTTGAGGATAAATTGGAGGACACTGATGGGGACGCCCATACTGTAGAGTGATCTGCAGAGGAGTTTTCAACCCCTGCATTTTCAAAAGTAATGGCTTCTCAACAAATGCTCTCCACTGTCGACACACTGGGGTTTATTTACTAAAGCTGGAGAGTGCAAAAACAGGCTCACTTTTGAATAGAAACCAATCAGCTTCCAGGTTTAAATGCCAAAGTTTAATTGAATAAGCTGAGGTTAGAGGCTGATTGGTTTCTATGGTTTTGACTGATTCCCCACAGTCAAAACAATTCCTTATGGACACTAGGGATGAGCTCGGTGTTCGAGTCGAACATACGTTCGACTCGAACATCTGCTGTTCGATCGTTCGACGAAGATCGAACGATTTGGGCCGTTCGCGCCTAATTCGAGTGACGCGAATGGCCCACAATGCACTACGCCATTGCAGTGTCATCCAGGCGCTGTGATTGGCCAAGCATGCACTGTGACCCCGCATGCTTGGCCAATCACAGCGCCGGCAGCGAGGAGAGCAATGATTGGCCACAGGCAGGATGCCTGTGGCCAATTATTGCTGAGGGTGTTTAGTACACGCCCCACACTATAAAAGGCCGCCAGCACGGCGGCCTAGTGTAGTGTGTTCCGGAGCAGGGAAAGAGAAGCATAGGCAGGGACAGTGACATTTATTTTTTCTTGCTTAACCTGGATTCCTTTAGTTTAGGGAAAGAGAAGGATAGGTAGGGAGAGTGTCAGTGTGTTTTACTGTGCGAATCCTTGTTTCTAGGGACAGGGAAGGACAGTGAGGGAAATTCTCCTTGTGCTATAGTGTGCTTTAAAAAAACATTTTTTCTAGGGACAGAAAACTATAGGTAGGAAGAGTGTCAGTTTCTTTCACTGTGATAATCCTTGTTTCTAGGGACAGGGAAGGACAGTGAGGGAAATTCTCCTTGTGCTATAGTGTGCTTTAAAAAAACATTTTTTCTAGGGACAGAAAACTATAGGTAGGAAGAGTGTCAGTTTCTTTCACTGTGATAATCCTTGTTTCTAGGGACAGGGAAGGACAGTGAGGGAAATTCTCCTTGTGCTATAGTGTGCTTTAAAAAAACATTTTTTCTAGGGACAGAAAACTATAGGTAGGAAGAGTGTCAGTTTCTTTCACTGTGATAATCCTTGTTTCTAGGGACAGGGAAGGACAGTGAGGGAAATTCTCCTTGTGCTATAGTGTGCTTTAAAAAAACATTTTTTCTAGGGACAGAAAACTATAGGTCTGAAGAGTGTCAGTTTCTTTCACTGTGATAATCCTTGTTTCTAGGGACAGGGAAGGACAGTGAGGGAAATTCTCCTTGTGCTATAGTGTGCTTTAAAAAAACATTTTTTCTAGGGACAGAAAACTATAGGTAGGAAGAGTGTCAGTTTCTTTCACTGTGATAATCCTTGTTTCTAGGGACAGGGAAGGACAGTGAGGGAAATTCTCCTTGTGCTATAGTGTGCTTTAAAAAAAACATTTTTTCTAGGGACAGAAAACTATAGGTAGGAAGAGTGTCAGTTTCTTTCACTGTGATAATCCTTGTTTCTAGGGACAGGGAAGGACAGTGAGGGAAATTCTCCTTGTGCTATAGTGTGCTTTAAAAAAACATTTTTTCTAGGGACAGAAAACTATAGGTAGGAAGAGTGTCAGTTTCTTTCACTGTGATAATCCTTGTTTCCAGGGACAGGGAAGGACAGTGAGGGAAATTCTCCTTGTGCTATAGTGTGCTTTAAAAAAACATTTTTTCTAGGGACAGAAAACTATAGGTAGGAAGAGTGTCAGTTTCTTTCACTGTGATAATCCTTGTTTCCAGGGACAGGGAAGGACAGTGAGGGAAATTCTCCTTGTGCTATAGTGTGCTTTAAAAAAACATTTTTTCTAGGGACAGAAAACTATAGGTAGGAAGAGTGTCAGTTTCTTTCACTGTGATAATCCTTGTTTCTAGGGACAGGGAAGGACAGTGAGGGAAATTCTCCTTGTGCTATAGTGTGCTTTAAAAAAACATTTTTTCTAGGGACAGAAAACTATAGGTAGGAAGAGTGTCAGTTTCTTTCACTGTGATAATCCTTGTTTCTAGGGACAGGGAAGGACAGTGAGGGAAATTCTCCTTGTGCTATAGTGTGCTTTAAAAAAACATTTTTTCTAGGGACAGAAAACTATAGGTAGGAAGAGTGTCAGTTTCTTTCACTGTGATAATCCTTGTTTCTAGGGACAGGGAAGGACAGTGAGGGAAATTCTCCTTGTGCTATAGTGTGCTTTAAAAAAACATTTTTTCTAGGGACAGAAAACTATAGGTAGGAAGAGTGTCAGTTTCTTTCACTGTGATAATCCTTGTTTCTAGGGACAGGGAAGGACAGTGAGGGAAATTCTCCTTGTGCTATAGTGTGCTTTAAAAAAACATTTTTTCTAGGGACAGAAAACTATAGGTAGGAAGAGTGTCAGTTTCTTTCACTGTGATAATCCTTGTTTCTAGGGACAGGGAAGGACAGTGAGGGAAATTCTCCTTGTGCTATAGTGTGCTTTAAAAAAACATTTTTTCTAGGGACAGAAAACTATAGGTAGGAAGAGTGTCAGTTTCTTTCACTGTGATAATCCTTGTTTCTATGGACAGGGAAGGACAGTGAGGGAAATTCTCCTTGTGCTATAGTGTGCTTTAAAAAAACATTTTTTCTAGGGACAGAAAACTATAGGTAGGAAGAGTGTCAGTTTCTTTCACTGTGATAATCCTTGTTTCTAGGGACAGGGAAGGACAGTGAGGGAAATTCTCCTTGTGCTATAGTGTGCTTTAAAAAAACATTTTTTCTAGGGACAGAAAACTATAGGTAGGAAGAGTGTCAGTTTCTTTCACTGTGATAATCCTTGTTTCTAGGGACAGGGAAGGACAGTGAGGGAAATTCTCCTTGTGCTATAGTGTGCTTTAAAAAAACATTTTTTCTAGGGACAGAAAACTATAGGTAGGAAGAGTGTCAGTTTCTTTCACTGTGATAATCCTTGTTTCTAGGGACAGGGAAGGACAGTGAGGGAAATTCTCCTTGTGCTATAGTGTGCTTTAAAAAAACATTTTTTCTAGGGACAGAAAACTATAGGTAGGAAGAGTGTCAGTTTCTTTCACTGTGATAATCCTTGTTTCTAGGGACAGGGAAGGACAGTGAGGGAAATTCTCCTTGTGCTATAGTGTGCTTTAAAAAAACATTTTTTCTAGGGACAGAAAACTATAGGTAGGAAGAGTGTCAGTTTCTTTCACTGTGATAATCCTTGTTTCTAGGGACAGGGAAGGACAGTGAGGGAAATTCTCCTTGTGCTATAGTGTGCTTTAAAAAAACATTTTTTCTAGGGACAGAAAACTATAGGTAGGAAGAGTGTCAGTTTCTTTCACTGTGATAATCCTTGTTTCTAGGGACAGGGAAGGACAGTGAGGGAAATTCTCCTTGTGCTATAGTGTGCTTTAAAAAAACATTTTTTCTAGGGACAGAAAACTATAGGTCTGAAGAGTGTCAGTTTCTTTCACTGTGATAATCCTTGTTTCTAGGGACAGGGAAGGACAGTGAGGGAAATTCTCCTTGTGCTATAGTGTGCTTTAAAAAAACATTTTTTCTAGGGACAGAAAACTATAGGTAGGAAGAGTGTCAGTTTCTTTCACTGTGATAATCCTTGTTTCTAGGGACAGGGAAGGACAGTGAGGGAAATTCTCCTTGTGCTATAGTGTGCTTTAAAAAAACATTTTTTCTAGGGACAGAAAACTATAGGTAGGAAGAGTGTCAGTTTCTTTCACTGTGATAATCCTTGTTTCTAGGGACAGGGAAGGACAGTGAGGGAAATTCTCCTTGTGCTATAGTGTGCTTTAAAAAAACATTTTTTCTAGGGACAGAAAACTATAGGTAGGAAGAGTGTCAGTTTCTTTCACTGTGATAATCCTTGTTTCTAGGGACAGGGAAGGACAGTGAGGGAAATTCTCCTTGTGCTATAGTGTGCTTTAAAAAAACATTTTTTCTAGGGACAGAAAACTATAGGTAGGAAGAGTGTCAGTTTCTTTCACTGTGATAATCCTTGTTTCTAGGGACAGGGAAGGACAGTGAGGGAAATTCTCCTTGTGCTATAGTGTGCTTTAAAAAAACATTTTTTCTAGGGACAGAAAACTATAGGTAGGAAGAGTGTCAGTTTCTTTCACTGTGATAATCCTTGTTTCTAGGGACAGGGAAGGACAGTGAGGGAAATTCTCCTTGTGCTATAGTGTGCTTTAAAAAAACATTTTTTCTAGGGACAGAAAACTATAGGTAGGAAGAGTGTCAGTTTCTTTCACTGTGATAATCCTTGTTTCTAGGGACAGGGAAGGACAGTGAGGGAAATTCTCCTTGTGCTATAGTGTGCTTTAAAAAAACATTTTTTCTAGGGACAGAAAACTATAGGTAGGAAGAGTGTCAGTTTCTTTCACTGTGATAATCCTTGTTTCTAGGGACAGGGAAGGACAGTGAGGGAAATTCTCCTTGTGCTATAGTGTGCTTTAAAAAAACATTTTTTCTAGGGACAGAAAACTATAGGTCTGAAGAGTGTCAGTTTCTTTCACTGTGATAATCCTTGTTTCTAGGGACAGGGAAGGACAGTGAGGGAAATTCTCCTTGTGCTATAGTGTGCTTTAAAAAAACATTTTTTCTAGGGACAGAAAACTATAGGTAGGAAGAGTGTCAGTTTCTTTCACTGTGATAATCCTTGTTTCTAGGGACAGGGAAGGACAGTGAGGGAAATTCTCCTTGTGCTATAGTGTGCTTTAAAAAAAAACATTTTTTCTAGGGACAGAAAACTATAGGTAGGAAGAGTGTCAGTTTCTTTCACTGTGATAATCCTTGTTTCTAGGGACAGGGAAGGACAGTGAGGGAAATTCTCCTTGTGCTATAGTGTGCTTTAAAAAAAAAAAATTTCTAGGGACAGAAAACTATAGGTAGGAAGAGTGTCAGTTTCTTTCACTGTGATAATCCTTGTTTCCAGGGACAGGGAAGGACAGTGAGGGAAATTCTCCTTGTGGTATAGTGTGCTTTAAAAAAACATTTTTTCTAGGGACAGAAAACTATAGGTAGGAAGAGTGTCAGTTTCTTTCACTGTGATAATCCTTGTTTCTAGGGACAGGGAAGGACAGTGAGGGAAATTCTCCTTGTGCTATAGTGTGCTTTAAAAAAACATTTTTTCTAGGGACAGAAAACTATAGGTAGGAAGAGTGTCAGTTTCTTTCACTGTGATAATCCTTGTTTCTAGGGACAGGGAAGGACAGTGAGGGAAATTCTCCTTGTGCTATAGTGTGCTTTAAAAAAACATTTTTTCTGGGGACAGAAAACTATAGGTAGGAAGAGTGTCAGTTTCTTTCACTGTGATAATCCTTGTTTCTAGGGACAGGGAAGGACAGTGAGGGAAATTCTCCTTGTGCTATAGTGTGCTTTAAAAAAACATTTTTTCTAGGGACAGAAAACTATAGGTCTGAAGAGTGTCAGTTTCTTTCACTGTGATAATCCTTGTTTCTAGGGACAGGGAAGGACAGTGAGGGAAATTCTCCTTGTGCTATAGTGTGCTTTAAAAAAACATTTTTTCTAGGGACAGAAAACTATAGGTAGGAAGAGTGTCAGTTTCTTTCACTGTGATAATCCTTGTTTCTAGGGACAGGGAAGGACAGTGAGGGAAATTCTCCTTGTGCTATAGTGTGCTTTAAAAAAAAACATTTTTTCTAGGGACAGAAAACTATAGGTAGGAAGAGTGTCAGTTTCTTTCACTGTGATAATCCTTGTTTCTAGGGACAGGGAAGGACAGTGAGGGAAATTCTCCTTGTGCTATAGTGTGCTTTAAAAAAAAAATTTTTCTAGGGACAGAAAACTATAGGTAGGAAGAGTGTCAGTTTCTTTCACTGTGATAATCCTTGTTTCCAGGGACAGGGAAGGACAGTGAGGGAAATTCTCCTTGTGCTATAGTGTGCTTTAAAAAAACATTTTTTCTAGGGACAGAAAACTATAGGTAGGAAGAGTGTCAGTTTCTTTCACTGTGATAATCCTTGTTTCCAGGGACAGGGAAGGACAGTGAGGGAAATTCTCCTTGTGCTATAGTGTGCTTTAAAAAAACATTTTTTCTAGGGACAGAAAACTATAGGTAGGAAGAGTGTCAGTTTCTTTCACTGTGATAATCCTTGTTTCTAGGGACAGGGAAGGACAGTGAGGGAAATTCTCCTTGTGCTATAGTGTGCTTTAAAAAAACATTTTTTCTAGGGACAGAAAACTATAGGTAGGAAGAGTGTCAGTTTCTTTCACTGTGATAATCCTTGTTTCTAGGGACAGGGAAGGACAGTGAGGGAAATTCTCCTTGTGCTATAGTGTGCTTTAAAAAAACATTTTTTCTAGGGACAGAAAACTATAGGTAGGAAGAGTGTCAGTTTCTTTCACTGTGATAATCCTTGTTTCTAGGGACAGGGAAGGACAGTGAGGGAAATTCTCCTTGTGCTATAGTGTGCTTTAAAAAAACATTTTTTCTAGGGACAGAAAACTATAGGTAGGAAGAGTGTCAGTTTCTTTCACTGTGATAATCCTTGTTTCTAGGGACAGGGAAGGACAGTGAGGGAAATTCTCCTTGTGCTATAGTGTGCTTTAAAAAAACATTTTTTCTAGGGACAGAAAACTATAGGTAGGAAGAGTGTCAGTTTCTTTCACTGTGATAATCCTTGTTTCTAGGGACAGGGAAGGACAGTGAGGGAAATTCTCCTTGTGCTATAGTGTGCTTTAAAAAAACATTTTTTCTAGGGACAGAAAACTATAGGTAGGAAGAGTGTCAGTTTCTTTCACTGTGATAATCCTTGTTTCTAGGGACAGGGAAGGACAGTGAGGGAAATTCTCCTTGTGCTATAGTGTGCTTTAAAAAAACATTTTTTCTAGGGACAGAAAACTATAGGTAGGAAGAGTGTCAGTTTCTTTCACTGTGATAATCCTTGTTTCTAGGGACAGGGAAGGACAGTGAGGGAAATTCTCCTTGTGCTATAGTGTGCTTTAAAAAAACATTTTTTCTAGGGACAGAAAACTATAGGTAGGAAGAGTGTCAGTTTCTTTCACTGTGATAATCCTTGTTTCTAGGGACAGGGAAGGACAGTGAGGGAAATTCTCCTTGTGCTATAGTGTGCTTTAAAAAAACATTTTTTCTAGGGACAGAAAACTATAGGTAGGAAGAGTGTCAGTTTCTTTCACTGTGATAATCCTTGTTTCTAGGGACAGGGAAGGACAGTGAGGGAAATTCTCCTTGTGCTATAGTGTGCTTTAAAAAAACATTTTTTCTAGGGACAGAAAACTATAGGTAGGAAGAGTGTCAGTTTCTTTCACTGTGATAATCCTTGTTTCTAGGGACAGGGAAGGACAGTGAGGGAAATTCTCCTTGTGCTATAGTGTGCTTTAAAAAAAACATTTTTTCTAGGGACAGAAAACTATAGGTAGGAAGAGTGTCAGTTTCTTTCACTGTGATAATCCTTGTTTCTAGGGACAGGGAAGGACAGTGAGGGAAATTCTCCTTGTGCTATAGTGTGCTTTAAAAAAACATTTTTTCTAGGGACAGAAAACTATAGGTAGGAAGAGTGTCAGTTTCTTTCACTGTGATAATCCTTGTTTCTAGGGACAGGGAAGGACAGTGAGGGAAATTCTCCTTGTGCTATAGTGTGCTTTAAAAAAACATTTTTTCTAGGGACAGAAAACTATAGGTAGGAAGAGTGTCAGTTTCTTTCACTGTGATAATCCTTGTTTCTAGGGACAGGGAAGGACAGTGAGGGAAATTCTCCTTGTGCTATAGTGTGCTTTAAAAAAACATTTTTTCTAGGGACAGAAAACTATAGGTAGGAAGAGTGTCAGTTTCTTTCACTGTGATAATCCTTGTTTCTAGGGACAGGGAAGGACAGTGAGGGAAATTCTCCTTGTGCTATAGTGTGCTTTAAAAAAACATTTTTTCTAGGGACAGAAAACTATAGGTAGGAAGAGTGTCAGTTTCTTTCACTGTGATAATCCTTGTTTCTAGGGACAGGGAAGGACAGTGAGGGAAATTCTCCTTGTGCTATAGTGTGCTTTAAAAAAACATTTTTTCTAGGGACAGAAAACTATAGGTAGGAAGAGTGTCAGTTTCTTTCACTGTGATAATCCTTGTTTCTAGGGACAGGGAAGGACAGTGAGGGAAATTCTCCTTGTGCTATAGTGTGCTTTAAAAAAACATTTTTTCTAGGGACAGAAAACTATAGGTAGGAAGAGTGTCAGTTTCTTTCACTGTGATAATCCTTGTTTCTAGGGACAGGGAAGGACAGTGAGGGAAATTCTCCTTGTGCTATAGTGTGCTTTAAAAAAACATTTTTTCTAGGGACAGAAAACTATAGGTAGGAAGAGTGTCAGTTTCTTTCACTGTGATAATCCTTGTTTCTAGGGACAGGGAAGGACAGTGAGGGAAATTCTCCTTGTGCTATAGTGTGCTTTAAAAAAACATTTTTTCTAGGGACAGAAAACTATAGGTAGGAAGAGTGTCAGTTTCTTTCACTGTGATAATCCTTGTTTCTAGGGACAGGGAAGGACAGTGAGGGAAATTCTCCTTGTGCTATAGTGTGCTTTAAAAAAAACATTTTTTCTAGGGACAGAAAACTATAGGTAGGAAGAGTGTCAGTTTCTTTCACTGTGATAATCCTTGTTTCTAGGGACAGGGAAGGACAGTGAGGGAAATTCTCCTTGTGCTATAGTGTGCTTTAAAAAAACATTTTTTCTAGGGACAGAAAACTATAGGTAGGAAGAGTGTCAGTTTCTTTCACTGTGATAATCCTTGTTTCCAGGGACAGGGAAGGACAGTGAGGGAAATTCTCCTTGTGCTATAGTGTGCTTTAAAAAAACATTTTTTCTAGGGACAGAAAACTATAGGTAGGAAGAGTGTCAGTTTCTTTCACTGTGATAATCCTTGTTTCCAGGGACAGGGAAGGACAGTGAGGGAAATTCTCCTTGTGCTATAGTGTGCTTTAAAAAACATTTTTTCTAGGGACAGAAAACTATAGGTAGGAAGAGTGTCAGTTTCTTTCACTGTGATAATCCTTGTTTCTAGGGACAGGGAAGGACAGTGAGGGAAATTCTCCTTGTGCTATAGTGTGCTTTAAAAAAACATTTTTTCTAGGGACAGAAAACTATAGGTAGGAAGAGTGTCAGTTTCTTTCACTGTGATAATCCTTGTTTCTAGGGACAGGGAAGGACAGTGAGGGAAATTCTCCTTGTGCTATAGTGTGCTTTAAAAAAACATTTTTTCTAGGGACAGAAAACTATAGGTAGGAAGAGTGTCAGTTTCTTTCACTGTGATAATCCTTGTTTCTAGGGACAGGGAAGGACAGTGAGGGAAATTCTCCTTGTGCTATAGTGTGCTTTAAAAAAACATTTTTTCTAGGG